>OZ020514.1:64868187-64938633 GCA_963971425.1 Bryoerythrophyllum caledonicum | reverse complement strand
CCACACTTCCCTCTGATATCCGTCTTAAGTTTATAACGTCCTCTATATGTAATTGTAGACGGTGTGAATAAGCAGAGCAAATTTGCTGGACGGACATGAGAAGGCAGGAGAAGAAGGAGAAGCCGGTGGCTAAGAAGATAGAACTGTCCATTGCGAGGAGCGACTCGCGCTCAGAGGAGATGGATGAGAGCGATGATGACTCCAAGGAAGAGTCGGAGGAGGAAGAAGAAGAGGAGGAGAAAGAAGAAGAAGAGGAGGAAGAGGATAAGGTCGTGAATCTTGACAACAGTATGGAGGAGAAGGACTCTGTGCTTGATGACATTGACAGTGCCTTAGGAGTGTTGTTGAGACGGTTGGAGCGGGACTTAAGCTCTTGCACACTTCTGAGAGGTGAATGAGTAGACTTTATTTAGGTCATCGATTGCGTCGTCAAACTTTACTAAAGGATTGTTATAAGGTCTGAACGTAGAGGTATTTGATATGTGCATTCGGTCCTTTGTTTTATAGTTTAACTCGACTCAAGGTAAAGTGTGTTGGCTTTGATGAAAAGATTGACATTGTTTAAAACCTAGAGTATGAGCGTAGACATTATGATCACTTTAGCTGGAGTCGGGTTTTAGCGTTACCAAAGACGCACTTTGTCGTACACTATAGTTCGACTCGAGCTAAAGTGTGACCTTCATAGTGCACTATTGAGTTGCACTTTAGCTCGTGTCGAGATAAAGTGGTCCTCCACTGTGCACTTTGGGCCACACTTTAGCTCGAGTCGAGCTAAAGTGGTCCTCCAATCTGCACTATGAGACCCACTTTAGCTCAAGTCGAGTTAAAGTGCAGCCAAAAAAGCACACTGAAGAGCCCACTTGTGGGACTCCGTTTCCACATGTTGCCGGAAGATAACTTTAAATCCGGTTTAAACAAAAAAATTAGTTAAGTAGTTATGATAGTTTCCACTAGGACTCATCCTATAGTCGTTAGAAAAGAATATTGACGGATGGATCAGGTTGCGAACCCTAATTAAGCCAAAATCTGTTAAAATCGAAACCGGAGCAGTTACCGGATTTCCGGGGCGGACAGTTATTCGGAACCGTCAGCCGGAACTGTCGCCATCAACTGTCATCATGACTCCGTACTAACTGCCGGACTACTTAAGGCTGGGATTCGGGGGGAGAACTCTTTCTTCTCCATTCCTTCGTCGCGTGCAGGGTTTTCGTCTTCAGGCTTTCTTCCTCTCCCTCTTTCACTTCCTCGCTCCCGGTTTCTAATCTCTGGCTATTAGGGTTTGAAGCTTAGACGGTTAGAACGGACGTGTGTCCGTTAGGGAGTGCTTTTGTGAGGACGGTGCGTGCAGGGACTACCTTGAGAGACGGTGAGGATTTAGGAGGTCATGAAGACTGTACCGATGGCTAAGAAGAAGAGGACGGATAGAGACGGGCGCGGCAAAAGAGACGAAGAGCCGGCCGCGGGACTTCCCCCTTTGGCCCGAGTCCTTCCAGACATCCCCGAAGACCTGGACGAATTCAACCTCCTGAAGTCGAGCCTGAAGACTATGGGGTGCGAAGGTTTGCTCGAAGTCCCCTGGGGTATGCGGGAGGAGATCTACGTCCAGGAGCTTATCGGCGCTCCGGACAAGAAGTACCAGGGGTTACTGAGAGCCCATCCGGAAAACTGGGGAGTTCCGGAATGGTCCCAGGCATACGACTTCCGGGGCGGACGCACCAAAGTGGTGGAACTACGAGACGAATTCCTGGTGGACGAGTTTGCGAGTTTGGCTGATCCAAAGGACGGCTACAACATGCAGGACTTTCGGCATCTGGACGCCCAGCTCGTGCTAGGGTTTTTAAACCCTATTTTTCATCTGGAAAAGCCAAAGCGGGTGGTGGCGAAGTGGGCCTGCACCTTCCTCGGGGCACTCCGGAAGAAGATAGTGGTGGATTGGGGAACGCTTATGACAAACATGATCAACCATCTGGTAGCCAACCTCTAGAGGGTGAAGAAGACGGCAACCCCCTTAGCCTCCTATGTGGTGCACCTCTAAACGCACCACCAGCAACTCACTACGGCGGAAGTCCGGAAGTACGATATCGTCCTCAACTTCCAGAAGTACGGAGGGGACGAGTCTGAAGAGGAAGAATCCGGAGAGGAGGAGCCAGCGCCGGAAGCACCCACCACCAGCACTCCGGAGGGCCGGAAGGCCCCAAAGAAACCTCGGGGGAAGGAACCTGCGACGGAGAGTCCGGGCATCCATAGCTCCTCTGCATCATCCTCAGAAGGGACCAGCCGGAAGAGGAGAAAGGTGGATCGGGACGACTCCAAGGGTCAGCTCAAGCTGATGGATGAGCTCACCCGCGACATTGGCTGGAGGGTTGGGCTCCTCAAGGAGACCAACTACATCATCACCAGCAGCGTGGAGCAAATCTTCCGGAGTCTGGGCGTCGAACGGCTGGAGGACGCCATTAACAGGGTGGACGAACTCCGGAGCCGGGAGGTGGGCACGAAGGCGCTGCACACTCAGATCGCTTCTCTATACAAGGCAAGTAACGATATGGAGAGGAAGATGAAGCAGTACCTAGCGGAGGCGGCTGTGGCGGTGACGGCCCGGAAACTGGCCGAGGAGAAGGCCAACGCTTCCGCAGCGGCTTTACTGGAAGTCCGGGCCTTCTTGGACCTACCTGTCGACGTGGTCAACCAAAGCCGGCTCTTCACCAAGCTGGTGGAGAAGAAGGAGAAGGTCATCCGGGCCAACATCATCCGGTTCCTCCTTGACCAGGCTGACAAGATGGGAAGGACCTGGGAGCAGATGAAGGTGCTAGTCGACAACGTTGTCCTCGAATTTCCGGAAGAACCTGCAGCGCCTGGACCGGAAGGCACGCCGACCACAACTCGAACAACAGCCACTCCGGAACCACCGCCCAAGACCACCCCAGCGCCGGGAACCTCCGCGAATCCGGAGTCCCTGGATACTCCGCCACGGACACCAACGGAGGGGATCGTGCCCCCTAATCCGAGTACCAGCGAGATCCTGAAGACACTTACGGATCTCATGTCGCCACCCACTATGCGGCTTCCAGATCCTCCGACAGGGGCCGGCCTTCCAACTCCTCCTAGGTCAGTGTCACGAAGGTTAGCATCCAGAGCCAGGAGTCCGTCCGGAAGCTACAAGGACTTGGTCCAAGAAACCGAGTCAGTTTCCACGGCAGGCACCCCAGCACCTCCGCTTCCGGAAGGATCTCCGGCCCAGCCCCCTCTACCCCCGGACGCCCGGACTCCAGTGGTGGCTGTTCCCTCACCAACCGGCCCAGCCAACAGAAAGACCAACCTTTCGCCGGCGGCTTCAAAGAAGGCAAAGGGTAAGGCGCGCATTCCGGTGGAGAGTTCCCCCTCCCGCCGGAGTGGGAGAAATCGGAGTCCCGGTGCTCCTACTTAGGGTAAAAATAGGTTGTTAGTTTCTTTTTGTTTACCTCTTTCTCTTAGGGTAAGAGTCCGGATCAGCAGCGATTAACGATGGGGCCCTAAGTGCACCCGGCTGCTACCGGAATCAATAGCCAGGTTTTGTTAGAGAAGGAAGTCCGGAGTCCAGGAACTGTTCCGAGATTTTAGGATCTGAGATCCGATCTGGGACTTTCCCGGATTTCTCGGATCTTTTAGATAAGATCTAGCGGACTTCCCATAGTCATAGATAGAAGGAAATCTGAATTTAGGGAATTCAGAGAGTATTTAGTAGGAGGTTTTGGGAAAAAACCTTCATCTTGTTCATTTCACTCGGAAATATACGTTACCATTTTCTTCACCACATTTGCTACCTTGTGTTTGCGTGGGATGTATGAATCCTGTGAGTGACGGATCCTTTCTAGAGGGTGTGGTTGTGTGAGGAATATTTCCGGACTAGAGTAACTCACTTGTTTTGCCAGAGGGGGAAGTTATCGAGGGTAGTGTCAGGAGATCGCCCGGGAGAGCTGGAGAGAACTATTGCAGAGGTGTTCCTGGTAGTTCCCAGGGTCCGGAAGTAGCCAGGAGGGGAAGAGATGAACTGCAGAGGTGTTCCTAATAATCTCTAGTTTGTGCGGGAAACCGTGTTAAATTGATCTCCGGTCAATACCGGAGTGCTCCCCTAAGAGAGGAAGAAAAAGCTTGATACCAGTACCTAGATAAAGTAACCATAGCGAATCGTGAGTCTCTGATCCGGAAATTTACAGTCATACCCCCCGGAATGCCGTTGTAGCCGGGTTAGTCTCTGTGTGACCGCATCCGGAAGGCCTTCTGGATGTCGTGAGAGTCGAAGTCCGGCAACAACAGTCAAATTACCAGTTAGCATAGTAGGAAGAGTGTTGTTTGGTCACTCTAAGAATCCGGACAGTGGGTACCTAGCCACTTTAAGTCACAGGGTAGTGGGAAACCCAGCCACTTACACAAAACCGGGTCAGTGGACTTCGGCCACTCGCTTAAAAACTCCAGGAGACTCTCTGAGGAGGAACAGAGACGAATCAAACCACCCTCCTGATTTCCGGAAACTCAACTCCAGAAACCATTGTATAGCATCCGGATCCGGACGGATCCGGACCTTATATAAGTGATAGAGAACTATAGCTAATTTGTAATTGGATTATTTGGGTAAGGTTAGTAATCCGGGGTATTGGAAGAAGACATTTAGGTCTCTGTGGGAACGAAACCGGAGCGGTTACTCTGGGAAGCTCTTAGTGACGATTAGGAGCACTCTGGAGGAATACTGTCTCTACAAACTGCAACACCACTTTAGCTCGACTCGAGCTAAAGTACACCTCAAATGTGCACAGTGGAGGTCGACTTTAGCTCGACTCGAGCTAAAGTGTGGCCAATGGTGTAATATGGATGGCCCACTTTAGCTCGACTCGAGCTAAAATGTGTCCTTTGAAATGCTAATTAATTGTAGTTTGTGCAGATGTGTCTTTCGTTATATGATATTCAAGGCTCAGGGTTTAAGGCTCCTGGGTGAGTATGGATTTTACCTTTCAGCCATTGATTATGAACTTTAATCCCAGACAAATTTTGCTAGAACTAGACATCCTGCAACAACAATAACAAACCCACACACAGAAAATCAATCAAAGTAGCACATGGAAACCAACACATTGAAACCAAAACATTGAAACCAACACATTGAAACTAGCACATTGAAACTTGCACAAAGCAGCACATTGACACCAGCACAAACTAGCACAAACCAACACAAACCAACACAAATAAAGCAGCACAAACCAGCACAAATAAACCAACACATTGAAATCATTCACTTTGAAATCATTCACTTTGAAATCAGCACTTTGAAATCAACACATTGAATTCAGTACATTGAATTTACCACATTGAATCCAGCACATTCAAACGAGCACATTGAAACTATCATTGAGTAGCACATTGACACCAACACAAACCAACACATTTAATCTAGCACAAACCAGCACAAATCACCACAGACAACTACAAAGCACCACAAACCACCACAAACCACCACAAATCACCACAGACAACCACAAACCACCACAAACTACCACAAACCAGCACATTCAAACCACCACATTCAAACCAGCATATTGAATATACAATTTCATCTACGTGCTCACACACACATGAAAAGCAATGCTACACATATATAATGATTCAACACATTATATCAAAAGCAATACTACACATATATCAAAAGAAATGCAAGAGTGAATGAGTTCACTTACCTTTAAAACTCAGAAATCTGATTGCTAGAGCTGCAAATCTTCTTCCTCGTTCACGTCAATCCTCCGCGCACGGCCGTTTCAGACTCGACGTGCTCACAGAAACTCACAGAAATTTACAAAAACTCACACAAACTCTCACAAACTCACACAAACTCACACAAACAACCCTAAACTCCAGCGCTACAGTATACACAAAATCATCTACGTGCTCACAAATTCACATAACCAGAATTGCACGTCCAACAAACCCTATCCGCAGAAAACCCTAAACTCCAGTAAATTGTGCACGAAAGCCTGAACTGCTGCGCTAGAGTATACACGAACTTAACAAACCCTGTAGATAACGGCAGTAACACAAATCGCAAAGACGCAACGACGAACCTACGCATAAACTCTCAAAACTCACAAAACAACAACGCGTGGAAGAACGTCCAGAAAACTCGGGCAACAACGAAAAGAGGGGAAAAAAAAGGTCGCGTCACGATTTTGTGGGGTACTTCCTGGGTCACTAAAAGCCGTGAGGGTCGAAACCTTGTGGCCGTGCAGTGCTCCCGAGATACCCTCGGGATACCCTTTCCGATAATGGGGTGAGACCTTCGGGTATTAACGATGGATGCACCTGGTCTACAAATTATTCACCTTCGTTATTGATACCCGGAATTTCAAGAACTCAATTTAATCTTACTAGAATAAGTTCAAAATATTATGCGCGTGTAGTATTTATGTACTTGTAATTTCCCTGTACAATTTATCTGAGCCATTAACACTACAATTTTGCATATTCTGGGGCAACGAGTAGGTAGCTAAGGAAAAGTGATTATTTCCAATTTCATTCATATGATCTAAATTAAAACTTATAAATTGACATTTTCTCAATAATACACAAACTTGGATTGCACAGAAGTGAACGATTATAGTGTTTGGTGTTAGAAACAGGATTATAGTGTTTAGTTTTCTTTAATGCTTTCAGTGGATTAGCTGGCTTTTATTTGACTCGATTTCAATTTCTGCTTCACACAAGGAGTAAATTCATTACCATCGATATATAAGTTCCTCCTACACCAGTTTCTAGGTGAAGCACACTTAAGAGAGTTTTATAGCTACGATTTTAAGATTCTATTACTTTGAATTCAAGTTTTGCTTCTTTGTGAGTTTGATATTATTTACTATGAGAATCGAACAGACAATAAGTATGTTAAGACCACATCTTGCAATTGTATAAATTTAAAATAAATGCCAGTGCACACTTTAGCTCTATTGGAGCTAAAGTGTGCATATTTTCTTTTTAGTTTCCTACATTTAGTCATGGTGCACACTTTAGCTCTAATAGAGCTAAAGTGTGAATTTTTTCTTTTTTTTTCACTTCATTTTGCTTTTACTGTAACGGTACAAATATTGTAGTTAGAGCATCTTCACCCCTGACGGAGAATTTCCCAGGCCAGTGGGAAGGTGCCCTAGTTTGAGATGAAGGGAGGGGGGTTACCTTTTTTCCCCCGCACTATCCCCGAATCGGCCACTCTGAGGGAACGCCAACGCCCAATACTAACGCCGTAGTAGGCTAATTTTTTTTAGGGTTTCTATTCATTTTTTTAATTCCCTCGTGTCATTACATGATTGAACACATGCTCCCGAGGAGTTTTGGTGTCCCCTGTACTTTTCGTAAATTTATTGTTTAGAAGAACCGGCGCCGCCACTTCATTGGGCCAAGACACCGGCCTAGGCCTTGCGGAGTGGGCTTTACCGTGTTTATTCTTGCAACCCGGTCCATCTGCCACGATGGAGATTCTCTTTTTCTAGTACACTATTTGTCAACAATTTGGCAACTAGTTTTAGCCACGATTGTCGTGAATATCATCCCTCATTCGTTCACCTACTACAGTTCATTTTGTAATAGCCCTCAAACAAAACTCTACCCTAGCACACAAACTTGAATATTCAATGAATAGTGTTAGATCAAAATCTTCTGCCTACCGGTCGCCATGCATTTATTCTTTGTCTCATTTTCAACCTCAATTTCTTATCGTCTTATCCACAACTATTCTCATTCTCATCTCTTGCATTATTTCCTTTACATCATTTAATATTCTCTAATGAATATTTAATGTGTAATCATATATTTAGCCAATAACGAATCACTTTGTAATGAATTTTTATAGGATAATTTATATATATTTGTATATTTGTAATTTTTTGATTAAAGAATATTTAAAGAAAATTTAAATTTTACTTAATGAATGTTTGAAGTTTTAAAACTATAATTTATGATAGTTTAATTAATATTTGTATATTTAATGATTATTTAAAGAGTATTTAATGTACTGTTAATGAAGAGTTAATGAATAGTGCATAAATTTCTAATGTAAAATCATTGTGTATTTGAATATTCAATGAGTATGTAATGAATATTCACTGAATATGTAATGCACATTGAATGTATATGTGATGGATATCTAATGAGTATTTTACTTGTATTTCTATATTTATTGTATGTTTATGTTTTTTCCTTTTCCAATATTCCTTTCTTTTTTCATTTTCGTTACCAGAAGAATGTTCTTATATTTCCAATCTTCTACTTGTAGTTTCATTTTCCCTCCATATTTTACAGTCTACTTTGTCCATTTTTTGATATTTTCCTTTTGCTCCATAGCTACGTCCAATTATTCCCAAGCTCTTTCTTGCAAATTCTTGTTTTTCTACATGCACTAAACCCTTCTTTACTATGATGCTCAAGATGTAATCAAATCATGATTAAGGTTTCCTATAGTAACTGTCCACAAGTAAAAAACTTTATGTTCCACTATTTACTAGGATTGACATTTAGAGTAGAAGTTGACATTTAGTGTTAGATAGTTTTGTCACTACACTTATTGTAAATTCTACAATTACTATATGGATTTCTATTTAGTGTCCACTACACTAGAAGTCATCTTCGGTATACTGGAGCTACATAGTGCATTTTTGCTTTCTAATCCACTCCATTTAGTGATGGTGCAAAATTTAGCTATAGTAGAGCTAAACCGTGCATATTTTCTTTTTAGTTCACTGCACCTAGTGATGAGGCACACGTTAGCACCAGTGGAGCTAACGTGTGTGCACACACTCCTTTTAGTTCATTGCACGTAGTGATGGTGCACACCTCTGCTAAAAACTGAGTTGATGTATGTGCAATGTGTATTTCCACTTCTTCAAACAATCAGTTTGAACTCCGTACTTCTCTTTATGGTTAAGTATTTCACAAGTGAAATAGTAATCTTTTGAATTGTAAAAGGATTTTCAAAATATGTGGACCTGAATCTCCAATAGTAATATTAAAAAGAAAAAAAATATGACGATCCCCTAGTTTTCAGTGGATATGAAGTCTAAGTATTCTTGGTACCTCAAATCAATAATATGTGACAATGTGTGAAAATGTATGAATTGGGATATAATCTTATTTTTCACTAGAAAAATAACATGTTTTTCCACAATATCATTCGTTCTAATATTACTTCTATATATTGAAAATATCACATTCCATATAGTGTCATAGCAAAAGGTTTTTTAGGTTGCTCGACGTGATGGCAATTGAGAAGTTTCTCTTTTGGCTCACATAACTTTTATTAAAGTCGTTCAATGAGAAAATAAATTACTCATAAATATGCCTCATGACTTTTATCATCCTTCTACAAATTTGCGAGCATTTGGAACGTGCTCAAAAACTTATTATTCTTTTTTTGCATGTATAAATAAATTCAAAATTACTTACATTTCAAACATTAAATTATGCCTGATGCACTAAGTGATACACTTTGTATTAGTTATATGTTATATTTTGATTATCCTTTTTTTGTCATGAGGAGGTCTCTTCGTTTTTTGTTTAAATCTTTTAATATTGTTCCACTCTCTATGTTTTACAAATGACAAAGTCTTTAATTTCACGTCAAGACATGAAATAAATTTTGTATGGTCAAGAATTCTTCCATCGTTCATGTCATGCTTAGATTGCCACACCCTAAACTCATGATAATACAATGTGAACTCAAGAATAAGATATTTTAATCCAACTATTAGTTTGCGCACATTTCAAGCCTTTGAGTACCTCTAAGTGAATAGTAACCAATTTCAATTCCAAAACCAGACCATGGGGACACTTGGTATTCTTGCAAAGGAATGAACATACTAAATTGATTACAAGATACTAACATTATGCACATTTTTAAAACCCCAAAGAAATGATGTCCAAAGCATGTTTTACAATATACTTTTTGGCTCAAAATACACGTGCACATGTAATATGGTTTTTTGTTTTTTTTAATGCTACTCGTTTGTTAAGGTATTTGCTTTCAACATAATAGATAAGTCCTATTTGGATTGTAATACAAATTCTTTCTAATCATCTCAATATCTTCTCTACATTTTCCTATACCTTAGTTGAATTGTCAGTATCATGAATCTTCAAAGTATTATTAAATTAAAATGAAATGACATCAGAAGATTCCACCTAAACCAAGGACCTTAAACCCTGAAACCTGAACCTGAACCGAAATTCCAAACCCTAAACCCTAAACCCTAACCCTAAACCTAACCCTTAGCGTTACCATAAAACCGTGTATATTATTCGCATGTGCGAGTATATTCGAGGTAGGTACTCTTCCTTATTTTAGTCAACTGGGAAATAGTTGATTCAGTTTCCCGCTGAGATTTCGAATTTGCAGTTTTTCAGGGGCTGTGGAAAAGTTTCCTCCCGCCAATTCTGAAGTTTCCTCCCGCCAATTCTGAAACGGTCGTGTGTCCGTCAGTGATCTTGCCAATCCTTGAAAATTTCATCATTTTTTCCTTCTCACTTTGGTTGCTGTGCAAGGTTGTTGTGGAGAGGCTTGGAGGTAGTACAACTGTCGGAGGTTGAGGAGGGCAACATCTATAGGTTGTGCACGGTTGAGCAGGGCGCTTGCGCGAGACAACAACGCACCGGTTGTCTTCTTCATAAGGTACACAATGTATACTTATTGCATTCTCTGTGCACTCTAGCAATTAGGATGTGACAGTGTTTAGGGTTATTGCGTTGGTTCCAGTTGCTACTGTGATTTTGAAGCATCACTGCGAGTATCTTGACTGCTAATGCAAAAATTTGGGTTCTAGTATACAAAGAGACAGATTCATTGCCTGAAGAGTTTTCCCATATGAATCCCAAAAATGACGCCGAGAATCACGGAAGGGCAGTTTAGCTCGACTCGAGCTAAATTGTCATTACATATTATTGACGACAGTTTAGCTCGACTCGAGCTAAATTGTCGTTAATATTATGTAATGACAGTTTAGCTCGAGTCGAGCTAAACTGTCCTTCGAAATATTATAAGACAGTTTAGGTTGACTCAAGCTAATCTGTCATACCTTATTTTTTGTGCTTGTTTACCTCGACTCGAGATAAATTGTCATACCGTCTAATAGTCAACATTTCAGGTCGGGTCTGGCTAAAATGTCATTGTCAAGGATGAGAATATTTCATATTTGGATTAAAACTAATCGCATGAAATTGCATTCTTGTCATATAATACCATAAGTGTTTATCTCGAATCGAGCTAAATTTGTCTGTTCTACAATATCAATTCAGTTGATTACAAGTTCTTTTCAAGCGCCAGACCTTACCTTGATTCGAGCTAAATTACCCACTTCATATGCTTCGTCATTGATTTCAATTCCTACAAGATATTCACCCATTCTTATTTGGCAGGATTATTTAATATTTATCTCATTGGAATGCAGGATGTCGTCTTCGGAGGGCGACGATGATCATGTTGATGCTCCCGTAAACCCAGACCTTCCTGAGTTTGATGTTATTCCACGCCGTCTCTGGGTCGGGATGATTGTTTTGCTTCACAATGGTTCGGGTGTTCGCATTGCGGAGGGGTTGGTTTGCAATATCCGGTCTAGTGCAATTCTAGGTTCCTCTGTTCCTCTTGGGGATTCTAATGTTGTAGTACAGGTGTCGAGTACTTTTGTTCAGGAGGAAGCTCTTGTTGAATGGAGGTACTCGTTTAAGTCGTGGCCAATTCAACAAGTTTTTTTAAACGGTGTGAGTCTCTTCCATCATTGCCTTAGGGATGTTTACAATGTCTGGTTGGTTGAGCGTAACAGACCTCTAGGTGGAAGCTCCCGTTCGTACAACAATTCCTCAAGGAATACTCGTCCAACAGTGTCCAGGAATGTTGAATTCTTCATGACCTCTCATTCCATTAACGCAGTTGCGTGCAATAGTTGCACTCAAAGTTGTGTTCAACACTACCCTAGAGATAAAATAAAAGTACTCCGGACCTGCTTGTACAGTGAGACCATTGTGCAGTTCAGAAATCATATCAAACTCGACGATTGTCGTACCACAAATTTTCAAATTTTTTTTAGTTAGAAGGTTGATGATAATAAACTTCGATATGTTATTTAGATTCCAAAGTTAATACTCCCCTAAAATAGTTTGATACTTAGACTAGAGTTAGAGAATAATCAAGGTTATTTTAAAACCGTTTAGGAGAAAAGAGCGCCCGGAGGCTGCTCCCAAGACCCGAGCCCGGAGGCTCTTCCCAATACCTGAGCCCGGAGGCTGCTCCCAAGACCCAAGCCCAGAGGCTGTTCCCAAGACCCGAGCCCGAAGGCTGCTCCAAGACCCGAGCCCGGAGGCTGTTCCCAATACCCGAGCCCGGAAACTGAACATGAAACCAGTACGCATGGGCTGTCAACCAAGCATGAAAAGGCAACGAGGAACCTGGAGACTAACCACCAATTCGGGATAAGGAGATCAGGAGTACCAACTAGAAAGCAAGAAGAAGAGACGCGGAGTTTCCAACTGCAGACAGAAGGAATCTTCCTCATCAAAGCAAAACCGGCTACTTAAACAAACCCCCTCCTTCAGCTCTACACCACGACATGAGCCTAGAGAGAGAGAGAGTCAACAGGAAGCAGGATGTGAACGTGAGAGCCCGGAGGCGACACTGACTACAAGTAGAAGGGACCCGGAGGCGACACAAGCTACGATTGTGTGAGCCCGGAGGCGACACAGGTTGTGAACGTGTGAGCCCGGAGACGACACAGGCTGTGAACGAGAACCAAGAGGCTGCCTAAGGAAGAGTCGACCCTCGGAAAAAATCCACGCCGGCCAATTAAGGAGCCAAAGATAAACAAACAAGCAGGACGAGAGCCCGGAGGCTGTGCACAAGGTTGGTACGCATAGGCTGTCCGTAGGACAAGAGCCCGGAGGCTGTGCTCAAGGTTGGTACGCAAAGGTTGTCCGCAGGACGAGAGTCCGGAGGCTGTGCACAAGGTTGGTACGCATAAGCTGATCGCAAGACGAGAGCCCGGAGGCGATGCACGAGACTAAGGAAGGAAAGACAAAGGCTGTCCAGCAACAAGGGAACGGCCCGGCTATCGACAGCATAGGCCAGGACCTCACCGGGTGAACAAGGTAAAAGGGGGGGGTCATGGCTTCCTCCAATCTAGTCCTATCTTTGGTAAGGGCCATCTCCCCCGCCATCCCCAAGGATCCCCTTGAGCTTACCGTACTCAAGGAGGACCTCCTTCGCATGGGATGACTCTCCCTCCTCGACTTTTCTTGGAGTTTCTGCATCGAGTCTACCGTGCAAGAACTAAGGCAAGACCCATTACCGGAACCGAAGAATGATAGTATCCGGGCTTGCCCAGGCCAGTGGACTATAGGGAAGTGGCAAGAGGTATACGAGTTTCCTCGGCAGGGTACATGATGGACGAGTTTGAAGAAGGAGGAGTATGGCAAGGGACGATTCGACACCAAGGACTCCAAGAATGGTTATGGTCTGAAGGATTGCATAGGCTCTTGAGCCCGACGGGTCTTTGCATTCCTCATACCCATTCTACACCCTGAAAAACCCACGCGAGTCACCATGACTCTTGCTAACACCGTGTATGGATCGTATTTAGGAGAGAGGATGGTAAATTGGGCCATCATTGTGAAGGACATAGTACTCCGGTTGACCAGGAGTGTTAGCAATGCCAAACGCTCTCCTCTTTGTCCCTTCTTGATCCACCTCTATCATCACTTCAAGGAAACAACGCCAGAGGAGACAACGGCGTACGGGACTCATTTGATAATGAAGAATATCCACGGGACAGAATTGGAGAGCGAGTCAGATTCTGAGAGAGGAAGCACTTCCTCCCCATGAGAAGAAGAGGCGCCTCCACCCCCCAAGCATCAGAAAAGGAGAGAGGGAGGAGCCCCTTCCACTCGGTCCAGAGCCGCATTCCGCGTAGTAGTTACCGGACATGCACACCTCGGAGACAAGACATACCGCGCATCTGAACTAACTGAGGCCCTGCGTGTGGACGTAAAAGACACCGACAAGACCTTGGCACGTGTAAGCAGCTTGGTGGGCAACCCACCCATCCAAGGACTAGTCACTGCGGTCAAGGAACGTATAGGAGGAGCGAGTGACCTCCGTAGTATGGAGCACAAGGTCCACTGGCTCACTGTTAACCGGAGATTTAGGCTTGTTACAAGGTCCCGGTAGTAATTTTTTGAAGTTATTAAGTAGTTATGGTTAAAAAGTAAACCAGTGGATGAAATTGTCATGAATGACAGTGGATGAAACTGTCCTGAACAATAGTGGATGAACTGTCTGTACTTTGGATGAAATTGTCCGGACCTGTATGTCATCCATCCGAACATCTTTCATCCATTAGGGCAGGTTAGGGTTTGGAGGGGGTAGACAACCGCCCCCTTGGGCTTGGAGGCTCACTTCTCTTTCCCTCTCTTCTCTTCGTTTGTGTGTGGAGCTCTTGGTGTGTTAGAGTTAGATTGTTGACGTATGGTTAGAAAGCTAGGATCTGAAGCTAATGTGCGGATCTGTAGTTGTAGTGAGTATGGGAGAGGTTTGTGAAGGCTTGAGGAAGTAAAGCATGAATTGGATACTACTTCTTGTGTGTTTGTATTAGTGTCGTAAATGTGTGAGTAGATCTGGTGGTTAGAAGAGCATTTGTGGTGCAACTTGGTGGTGGGTATTGTAGATCTGGCCTAAATAAATTAGATCTGGTACAGATCTAGCTTGATCTACTAAACCCTCATAAAATCTAGCATGTTAGAGTTAGAATCGAGTCCGGATTTGTTGTGGGTATGGTCTGATTTGCTATAATTGAGTGCAGAAACTTCAGATCTGTGTATTGAACGTAAGAAAAACCACAGAAACAAAGTTCCAACAAACCCTGAATTCAGATCTAGATTCAGATCTAGGTCGAATCGAAGGTTTTAGATTTAGTAAAAGTCCCATTCCGGACTTTTGTCTACTGTCTTGAAACGTCAGTTTGATGGAGCGTAGAAAAGATTGTCTTTCACCTAAACTTGAGGTGAAATCCGCCATTTAACATTGGCGACCATGCACAAGTTCGAATCAGGTGGCTCTTGTGACCCGTAGCGCAAGACCGCAGCCTCCTAGAGGGAAGTAGGCGGTGGGTGATCAGACGGCTGCAACTTCGTACAGACAGCTGCGGACGAGACAGACAGACAGACAGACAGACAGACAGACAGACAGACTGACAGACTGACTGGCAGACAGAGAGCCAGAGACAGACGTCGACCGGCAGATATCCACGCGCTACCCTGCTCAAGTGACACCGAGCAGCGACCAGGTGATACCCTGCAGTAGAAGACCACAGAGACCCTGGTGAGACCCTGCAGCGGAAGACCAGTCAAGATCCGGTGATACCCTGCAGTAGAAGACCACAGAGACCCTGGTGAGACCCTGGAGCAGAAGACCAGCCAAGATCCGGTGATACCCTGCAGCAGAAGACCACATAGACCCTGGTGAGACCCTGCAGCAGAAGATCAACCAAGATCCGGTGATACCCTGCAGCAGAGGACCACAGAGACCCTGGTGAGACCCTGCAGCAGAAGACCAGCTGAGACCCGGCGATACCCGGTTGGAGTGAAGTCCAACACAGCGACGTGGAGATACCCTGCAACCGGGACGACCCACAAGAGCTCCTGAAGATATCGTGCAGCAGTGCAGATCCACAGAAATCCTGGAGAAACCCTGCTGAAGTGACGTCCAGCGGATACCCTGACGAGATTCTGCTGTATAGTCCAGTCTAGAAATGGACACGGTTGTTCCAATACTAGTGACGCCTCTACATTCTCTGTAGCAGCCTAACAAGATTGACCAAGTCAAGGACGAACACAGAGTTGAAGAGTGAGGCGCAGCTCCCATTGGAACGATCCATTGCAAACTTTGACCATTACCTGGGCAACCGTAGCCACCAGGGCTTTGAGGAGGAAGAAGCCTTCTACACGGCCCCAAACAGCCCTTCCAGTTGTGACCATCTCACACTTGAAGAATTTCAGCGGGGCATCCTGCAACATCTAGAGTGTCCAGACTCATATCACCCCAATCAGAGTCTTCCCATACCTACCCCACGGTACAAGGAGACGTCCAGGATTACGGTCCAGGAACTTGAGCTGCACAACTCCCAAAGACTACCTTTGGACTCTTCACCAGCAGATCCTGTGTCTGCATCTCCACCTCAGCAACAGAGCAGTCGTGCCTCCAACACCTTTGCCTGTGATACCCGGACCCCTGTAGTCACTCGGGTACTAGCATTGGAACCTTGGAGCAGTGGCTTGGGCGACGATACACTGGAGGAGATTGACTGCGGCACAGACGTATCCAGAGGTTGATCAAAGGACTAATTCTACGTCAAAAGGGGGATAGTCCAGTGTTACTTAGGTAAGTTCCAAATCAAAAAATTCTACAGTTGGGTTGAATGGAATGGAGATGTTGTTTGGATGATTGTCATCTATGGATGTAAACAAATACCAGTAACAAAATGTAGACAGTAACTGGATGTTAACAGAAAATCTGGACAATTATTGGCTATATCAGTAAGGAATCCAAACAAAACTAGACATGAAGTGGATGTAACCCTAGATATGTATTAACATCTGGACATTCACAAAAATTACGATAAAAACATAAAAACCATAAAAAGAAAGAACGAACCTCAAAAGCAACAAATGTGTATGGCGAGAATTCATCACAGGGGGCATACGATTTGCCCCCAAGAAGACCAGACAGACTCGAAGATCCAGGAGAGCTCCCGATCCGGACAAGGTAGGACAACAGAGAAGCAGAGGGAGCACCAGAGATGAACCGGAGGGACTTTGGAGTCCACGAAGGCATACTCCACCACCGATGGGAGACGGTTCAGACAAATGTCAGCATGTTGGTCAATGATCCAGACCCAGAGGAGAGGATGGATCTCCGGGCATGGGAAAGACTGCCAACTCTAAGGTATGAAGCTCAATCTCCTGACAATCTCCGTGCTAGTTTGGATGAAATGAGCCAGAGGTTGGGATAGGGATACCTTAGGAGATATGGTCCAGAGATGGGACGTCCAAGACCAGATCAGTACAAGGGCAATCAAGGATTTCCACCAGTACGAAGGACACCAACAACCACTTCAAGGAGGAGGAGGACTTCGACCATGATCCAGAGTTCATTTCTGAACAAAGGCGCATATTAGATGAGTTTAAGGCTTTACAGAGGGCGGAGAAGGAGGCAAGACGCCAAAGGACCCAAGGAGGCCCAATACAACCGCACCGAAGGGAGTAGGGCTACCAGACAAGAGCTGGACCTGAACTCCCGGAAGCCATGAGGTTACTGCAAGAGTAGACCCAACGACAAGATGCAGAGAAGACATGGCAGGACGAGCAACGACGCTTGGAGGACCAAAGGGTTGAAGACATTCAAAGGTGGAAGGAGGAGGCCCGACAACAGACCTTCCAGTGATGGGAAGCGTGGCAGAGTGCAGCGGAGCCATCAACGGTAGCACCACAACCAGACCCGTTGGGAAGATGGAGACATTTCCCAGAGACCGGCCCTACAGAGCGGTTGAGAGACTCATCCCGACAACCAGGCCCGGAGGAATGGGGATATATGGATCGGCGGCCTTCCAGGACAATGGAAGCCATGCCAACGCCCAGACCCGACGGCAGGGGAGCAGGTCCAGGAGGTCCAGTCCATCCAACCGGAACATTACCAAGGGCACCAGAACCGGTGCATTACATGGAGCAGCCGTATGTGGGTCCGTATCCTACGGTCTACCCATCTTAGGTCGCTACACCAGGGCCTAGATCTAGGGCTTTGGAGTTTATACGTATGGGCCCACCTCCGGGTTTGGCTCCGAAACCAAGCTCCAGTTATCCACCAGTGGTAGACGACAGATCGCTGCCGCCTGGAGAGACCACCTACAGAGGACCCATCCGGACGTATCCTCCACCAGATTACTCAGCTGGACCCCCAGCAACAGCTCCAGTTTGGCAAACCGCAGCACCCTTGGCGGTAGTACCGAACAGGAAACCCCTAACGTACACCAAGAACAAGGAGGGGAGTAATCCAGATGCTCACATACTCCACTTCAAGAGGACGTTGTGGCATAATGGAGAAACCGACGAACAAGTGATCATCAACTTGTTTGGGACCACGTTGGGAGACAAAGGTGGAGCCTGGTATGAGACATATCTGGAGAATCACTTATACTGCTCATGGGCTGATATCAAGGCGGCATTTCGGAAACGCAACCGGAGCCAGACTACTGATGAAGCCGTGTACCGGGAGCTCAAGTCCTTTGCACAGCAGGTGGGAGAAAAAGTCCAGGATTATTATGACCGGTTCATGACATTGATGAAATGTCTACAGTCGGATCCAGGAGAAGGCTTCCGGATTACTAACTTCAGAGCTAGACTCTTGGAGTATATCAAGTTTACCACTAGCATTGCTCCAACCCGGATTTTGCTGCATGCAGCACTTCGATGCGAGGAGAACTATTCGGACCTGAATGGTAAAACAACAGGCATCGAGATCCGAAGAAACGACTCCATTGGCAAGGGTGGAAGCACCACAAGTAAGGCAGCCACTCAAGAAGAGCCTAAGAAATTCTGCACCCGCTGCAAACGTGCAGGACATCTGGAGCCCAATTGCTAGTTCAATCCAGATAATCCACAAGGACTGCCTCGAAAAACCACAGAGGGAGCATCAGTGAATGTAAATGAAGTCCGGATTTAGCCTGAATCGAACCAAGGCACACAACAAAATTCTTCCGGAAGCTACTCGAGACCGGTGTATTCGCGCGCTGGAGGTGGAGACTCCAATAATAACAGGCCGGAGGTTTGCCACTTATGCGGTCAACCGGGACACCGGAGATACAACTGTGCGTGCAAGAAGGAGTGGGAAGAGTTTCTGGCCACGACGGCTAAGAGCAAAGCTCATCCTGCCCACCACGTGAGCAACGTGGAGATCCAGTTGCTGGAGGAACAGAATCCAGTGGCCGTAGCCAGCTTGATGAGAGCTCAACGTCTCAAGGCGGATGTAGCAGCACAACACAAGGAGGACCAAGCACCTGAATCTCGGAGCACGTGGACTCATGTCGATTGGAAAGAAGAAGAAAGATTGAGAAATGTGATGATGGATACCATCAAGGAGATGCAAGACCAGGAGCAGGCCGATCAAGGAACAACTTCTACTTAGCCTACTCTAGACCCAGACAAGGAAGTTGTACCTTCCTCTCCTGAAGATTGGTTGGATTTTCCAGACTCTAATGTCCTGGAAGGTCCAGTCCGCCCCAAGGAAGCCACACCGAGCAAGCCATCTAAGTCAGGAGGCCCAGCAGATATCATTCCAGGAGTTGGGAAGAGGATATTACAGAGTCCAATGACGGTGACTCTCGGGCAGCTACTGCACATGGCCCTCAACCTCAGTGACTCTATAAGGACTCACTTGTTTCCCTCTCCAGAACCACGAGCAACTCCGGACCAGAGTACCACTCCAACAACCAACCCCGATACCTCCAAGGTACCGAGTACAGTCTGCAGTGTTGTGGTGGATGTAGATCGGAATTTACCTATACTATGCGTACAAATCGGTACCGGCACTTTGGAAAATGTTCTCTTGGATGGAGGCTCTGGAGTTAATCTCATCACAGAAGAGGAGCGGAAGCGTTTGGGCCTCAGAGACCTACAATCTGCACCATACATATTACGTATGGCATATCAGACGGTAGTGGAACCGGTGGGCCTTATACGGAATGTTAAGATTCACATCCATGGTATTCCATACATGATTAGTCTTACAGTCATCAAGAACAAGGAGGTTAACGAAGCTTACAACATGTTGCTTGGACGACCGTGGCTGATTGATGCCAAAGTCCAGCATGATTGGGGCAACACTCTTGTGACCATTCGTGGAGGCGGCACGGCAAGAACTTGACCATGTGAGCGGTCGGTGAGCAATCGGCGTGAGCGGTGAGCGGTGAGTAGAAAAGTTGCTTCTATTCTTTTAGTTTTTTTTTCAGTTTTGTTAACTTTGAGGGCCGAAAGTTGTGGGTCTTTCTCAAGTACAATAACAAATTTTTGTCTCATGACCCTATAACCATGGTAGGATATTTACATTATACAGGAAAAATAGATATTGTTAGTTGAAGTATATATCCTATTGCCGTGGAATTAATGTCGTACAAATGCAATTGAAAAGCCGAAGGTAGTCAAATACAATAATGAAAGTGATAAGAGATGCCCATTACCGCGGAAAAATCAAAATTATGAGATGGTGAAGAAGTTCATTATTAGCAATGCCTTCACAAATGATATGGGACATCTGCATATATATATGTTTTGAAGATGGGAACTACAACAAGGCCGCTATGACCGGCATTTATGTGTAGGTGATAATAAAAGTCTTTCAAACTGATATTGATTGGGGTCTTCTCCACTATCCCATGCTTCTGTTGTTAGGCATGACCATCCTATACTATAGGTGGACAAGGATGTAAATATTTATGTTCTAGTTGTGTCAATTGATGAGGTTTTTTATTCTTTGCATTTAATTTCTTCTTACAACTCCTGTATGTGGTATTACATACAAAACAAAATTTTAAAAAATTGCCCCTATACCGGATTTTATGAAAGTTAAACGTGTGAATTGTATCATTTGCCATAGAGCAATAGTGGCTTGGAAATCACAATAACGTGTATGATGCCAAAGAAGTTAGAAGAAAGTACAAATATATGAATAAGATAGTAGAACAGTACTAGCAAATCAAGGCCACATAAATGACCACAACAATAGTAGAAAATCTATGTACAATAACTTTCACTACCCTCTAGTGCCTCAACATCCAGAAATTGATAAACGTCAGGGTTGAAACCACGATGTCTCTGAACTAATGGCGGAGAATGCAATGAAGCATAGGCACGAGCAATAGTCTTTGCATATGATGGAAGCGTAAATGACTTCGGTGGAGAATAGGCAGAGTCCATAAATCTGCCAAACAACTAAATAGTTAAGTAATTATACTTTGTAAAAGGATTGAAATATCAAGACGGAAAAAACACTGAAATACTGAACTTACTTACATAACGGTTCTTTTTTGCCACGCGGCGGATCGGAACCTCATCTTCATCAAAGGCATCAATCGATTTAGGTGGAATTGATGAACTTCGTGACACTTGTCGAAGAGGACTAAGAAGGGCTTTAAAAATAAGTGGATTAGATTTAAAGCCAATATCATGTCGATGTAGCCTGCTTCCTACTCAAATAGTAGCTCGTGAACTCGGTCAAAAACATAGCACGATTCAGAAAAATTGAATTTTGAATGAGTTTAGAAAAATGCCAATTATAACAAGTGAGAGTTGCACCTGTAACAGCAGTGGCATCCAAAATAACTAAGCCTGGATTTGTGAAGGCTTCAACAAACATCTGCATAAACCCTTCATCATTTTCACAAGCTCCTCTCCATGGTACTATACCGTTCATGGCTTGAGACTTAGAGGATGTATAGTTGAACAAAAGGTTGTCTTCTTTTAGATTAATACCAACCTTGGCTAGTTCCGGATCAACATGAATAGAGAAAGAAATTTCAATTGAATACGAAGAGAAGGGGGTGAGTTCCATCTTTCAAGCCATTTGGTCTTGATATGAGAATCCATCACCGAGGTAGAAAACCTCCATAGTTTCTCCTGAGTCATTTCAGGCACCTCGTTATTCTCACAAGAAACTCCAAGGCATTTCAAAAGAGGTGCCATTAACAACACTCCCATGGTAGTGATTGATAAGTCAATTCTTATTAAATCCCGCTATAGAATTTGTGATGTACATTCAAACAGTGTGGCACGTTAAACATTTAGCTTGGAGCACTATTTTATGCGCGGATGAAGTATGTCAACAAGAAACTATATTTACGCATAACTTTCTCATCTAAGCTCCACTTTTAATGTACCATACCATTTTAGAAATGGCATCAAACTCTCAAGAGCGTGTTCTAGACCCTTGCCGGCACCTACTGCCCTTTGGGAGTGCCTACAAGAAACTCCAAGGCACATTTAAAAGGGGAGTGATGAATGACAACCCCTTGGTAGTGAATGATAAGTCTATTTAAATTCAACCACACTATAGAGCTTCTGAAGCGCTTCCTAAAATGGTGTGGAACGTTAAACATTGAGCTTGGAGCAGTGTTTTATGCGCGGATGAAGTATGTCAAAAAAGAACTTCATTCATGCATAACTTTCTCGTCTTAACTCCATTTCTAATGTGCTACACCATTTTATAAATGGCATCAAATTCTCAAGAGCGTGTTTGAGACCCCCGCCGGCACCGGCGACCCTTTGAGAGTGCTTACACAGAACTTCATTCACACACAATTCTCTCATCCGAGCTCCATTTTTAATGTGCCATACCATTTTAGAAATGGCATCAAACTCTCAAGAGCGTGTTCAAGACCCTCGCCGGCACCGGCGACCCTTTGGAAGTGCTGTCACAGAACTTCATTCACACACAACTCTCTCATCCAAGCTCCGTTTTTAATGTGCCATACCATTTTAGAAATGGCATCAAATTCTCAAGAATGTGCTCTAGAACCCCGCCAGCACCGGGGACCCTTTGAAAGTGCTTTCACAAAACTTCATTCACACACAACTCTCTCATCCAAGCTCCATTTTTAATGTGCCATACCATTTTAGAAATGGCATCAAATTCTCAACAGCGTGCTTCACCATCCTCATACCACAAGTACCACGTTGTTATCAGAAGGATGCGCACCACAAGCCTCTCTAAACTCACGCCCTAGTACCATTGTACGCCACCATTGATAACATCACTATCGAAGCCGTTATCAAAAAACCTACAAGATGCCACGTCAAATTGGAATACATCTCCATACTGTCAAAGGAGGATGGACGGGTTTGGGCGGAAGGAGACGGCAAGTCCTAGGATGCAGACTTGAGGTCGAGGTTCTTCTTGAACACTCGGCGCGCGACCTGGAGTTCGTCGAGAAGCAAGTCTTGGAATCAGGGTCGCGACCCCTGCCGCCACCGGCGGCCCCCTCGTTGCACAATTTGGCACATCATTCTCACGCGGACGTGATCCCTGCCGGCACCGACGACCCCCTAGACTGTAAAGTTTGCCGAACCTGGAAGAACCCCCAACTTCCGCACGGGATGCGAATCCGCACGAAGACCCCTACCTCGAGCAGTCCGCCCAGATCGGACACACAAATCATGGCGTCGTCACCATACTCGCCGACGTAGACGTCAGATTTTGTTGGATCCTTCTTCAGCTTCGTGAGCTCAGGAGTTTGATATCCCAACGACCCTGCAATCGTATTAGATCCTCCAGGAAAAATTTACAACAACATTGACAAGTTACTTGGACTTCATTGCAGATGTTTGTACCGGGAAGTGTATGGTGGAATTCCGCTTCATACAAAGCCTTGAAAGCTTGCAATGTCCGTCGCGTGAGACCAAGTTTCTGCCGGCAACGAGTTACTCGCACGCAACAAGTTACTTGCCGGCAACAAGTTTCTGCAAACCTAAAAAACAGGGTTGCGACCCCGCCGGCATCGGCGATCCCTCCACTACAAGTATTTGCTGGTCATTATTGTGCAAAAAGTACTTATAATACTTAGTATGGGAATGATCATAGGAATCTAGGGCTTTTTGACTGACGTGAGAGACTTTCATGAAGAGTTTTTGCATACTAACCAAAATCTGAGAGGCACTTGGTGATTACAGGCCCTCTCATATCCATCTGGACTTGATTACCTGCTTGATACTCTCGTTCTGGTACAAGCGCACCAGCCCCTTGGCCGCACTATCTGCGATTCTTATCTACGATTCTGTGTGATTGAGACCCTGGCCGGCACCAGCGACTCTTCCACTTCAAATTTTGCACACCATTCTTTATAGGTTGAGACCCTCGCCGGCACCGGCGACCCCTTCCACTGCGAATTCCGCACCTCATTCTGTGTAGTTTGAGACCCTCGCCGGCACCGGCGACCCCCTTCACTACGAAACCTACACATCATTTTGTGTAGGTTGAGACCCTCGCCGGCACCGGCGACCCCTTCCACTGCAAATTTTGCACCTCATTCTATGTAGGTTGAGACCCTCGTCGGCACTGGCGACCCCCTCCTCTGCACATTTGGCACATCATTCTGTGAAGGTTGAGATCCTCGCCGGCACCGGCGGCCCCTCCACGACCAGTTTCAACAAACCAACAATTACATGGTCAAGACCCTCGCCGGCACCGACGGCCCCCCTACACGGCCAGTTTCCGCACACCATTCAGTCGCACTCGTAACCCTTGTTGGCACAGCTTTGTCTAGACTACTGCGAGTTTTATTTCTTCAAACCCTAAATGTATACTCCGGCTTGTGATTCCTGGCGTATATCGCAAAAACTAGAGGTCCGACAGGGATAGACGAAGGTTGTTTTCGACGCTGGGGTTTTCGGGGGTTAAGCTCACTTGTGACAAAGTCAAAGTGAAGAGATCTTGGGATACTCACCTGAAATTGCCGAGTTGGGAGCTTGAGTGTCGTCCTCAGCATCATGTTTTTTCCCGTCCTCCTTGTCATTCAACGCGCTCAAGTTCATGTCGTCACAATCTCCGTTGTAAATCTCTTCTTCCCAACACGCAATCGATGGCTACTCCTCTTGCATTGCAATTCTCAAATGTGAAAGAGACTAAACTGAGCTACAAATCCAATGAAAATAAGAGGAATTTAGGGTTTCAAATCTTTATATTTGCAAATTTTCAAAAGTATCAAATTAAGTTGCACATCTTGATTCAGGTCAAAATCACATCGAGGTAGATGTACCGTACAGTCTTCATCTTATCCATATAGCTAACGTGATTAACTCATTTAGATCCTCGTTTCTAGGACATTTCAGTTGCACATTTAGATCCTCGTTACGGTATAATTGTACACAGTGGTGATAGTCAAATAGAAATTGCAAGCATATGATCGTTAAATCATGTCAATTGCTTTGGTTTTACCTGTGTAATGCATTAGAATACCATTGAGTCATCAAATTGTTTTAAGTAGTTCAATGAACTATCAAATGAATATATGGGCCTTATCATTCTATAACCCTTCAATGTCAGAAGATGCAACTGTCAGCTACAATATTCTATATGAAAAATGTTGTATTTTAACAAGATATGATGTTGTTTTTGACCAACAATATGTTGAAATGACGTCTATTAAATAAGGAATATTGAAGTATTATTGAGATCACATACCAAATGTCCACAGTGATGATTGCCCTCATCATCCTCCTCATCTTGCATGTCGTCGTCCATTTAAATTGTTGGCAATTCACCAACCTCTCCAATACTTGGCAAACTTAAACTTGCACCGATTTCAAAGGATAGGACACACGGAGTATCTCCTAAATAATCCTCTACAATCTGAGCCTTAGGTCTTCCCATCCTTGCCTTCCTCAACTGCTTGCTACTTGAGAAGAGGAATTCACGTTTCCTCTTATTCTTCTTTCCCTCAACTAAATGAGCAGTTGTGGAGGGGACAACTTCTACGAGCATTTACAATATATCTAATTTACTCAGCAAGAATTCCACATGACAATAGAATGATCTAATTCAATGACTGCAAAGGTATCCCGTCCACTAAGACTAATTGAATACTGGTTGATGGTATCCATTAAGTGTTGTTCTCTTTCTAATCAAAGCATATCCACTAAAAGTTTGTAAATTTATGGAAGACAGTAACTCAAAGCCCATATAAGCACAATTGTCAAAACATGCCTCACATAATCATAATGGGATATGGGGCGCCGTAAAATTGTTGTTGTAGATTGGATATTGTCATACACCGCCAATTTTGAATGACCATTAAGAGGATATAACCTTCAGTGGGGTCGAGCTATGACCTTGGTGAGCCCCTTACATTACCTTGTTTCCTAATTCACTTTAAGTACATTCCGGGATAAAACTTTTCTTGATTGGATGTTTGTGTAATTGATTCATGTTTCTAGGATCTTACAGACGACGAGCGGGCAAGCATGCCAAGGTGCAACCTTGCAGAGACAATGCACAACAAGTGGCTCCAAGCGTCCGGGAACAAGGGCAATGACCTCTTTGAGGCAACTTTGGTTGATTATGTCAAGGCATTCATGCAGGTTACTCATTATATTTTGTTCCTGAAGGGTGAACGTGGAGGAACTAGTCCAAGTAAGAACGAACTGAGATTGAGGAGAGCCCAAGAGTCTAGAGACCCTAAAAAAATACGACAACATAAAAAATTAAGGCAACAATGGAGAAATTCCAAAACGCAACAGACATCCTTACACGCCCTCCGCATTTTGTTGGTAAAGAAGTTTTTGGATCAACCAAACGCAAGCTTAATCTACCCCTAGGATCAAAGTTTGACTGGCACTGCCCGGAGAAGATGAATTTCTCCCGTCCTCGAGTGGATACGAGGTCGGCCAAGGCCCAAAAGACTTGTGAAGTCCTTGAAGAGGTTGATGAGGAGGGAGACCGGGATGTAGATGTTGACCTTGGTATTGGCAGCAATGATTCTCTTGGTCCAGAACTTATGGACAAGTTTCAACCTTCATGTCCGTGGTAGTCCACCTACACATGTTACGGGGGTAGACAAATCTGATTGTGATGTTTCCGAATGGCATATCACCCGAGTACCTAAACATTGCACCATTGTAGCGTGTTGGACTCTCCATGCCATCTCAAAGAAGTAGTGCACAATGAAGATCATACAGAAGAAAAAGGCCACTACATGTCCCACATATACAGGGATTTGGACGAACTACCACACTGGTAGAAACCAGAGACAAGAGTTTTATTTCTGCCCCGACGACATTCATCGTTGTGTGTTGGGCTCTTCCAAATAGTGGGTTCTTACTCGCCCGGATAGTATTCCCCAAATCTGGCCTATTAAAAGGGGCACCAACCTGAAGCGGTTGGAGATCATTGCCCTTGAGCGCGCCGATTTCCAACTTCCACAGAAATGAGAAGCGTCTCCCGGCCGACACTTTCACGCGACCATTATTGATGGTATTGACCTTGTTGCGTACCCAATCACAGAGGACGTTGACAAACATCCTACATCTCGCTTTACTAAAATGGTGAAGCGTCATTCCGGCGGTCCGTCGCTGCATAGCTTCAGCAATGGGGGTCTGCCCTCACTCTCAAGGCAAAAATATAGAAACGCACAATGGTACCCTTCCCAGGATTTGGTTGCATTGTCGATTTGGAAGTTGACTCCTCAACTACCCATGCCTTGGAGCACTACATTCTTACGCTTAGTTCATTTCCGGCTTGCACATGCTTGGACTTTGTTGCAATGCAGGCAAAGACCAACCAATCTGGTCGGTCTTGGGTTAATTGCAAGCATATGTACTTTGTTTATGCAGTCGTATGCAAGCTTGACGAGATGGAGGACTTATTTGTCTATGCTACAACACTTAGCTTCAACGAACTCATGCCCGTAGTACGAGCGATTCTTTCCTACAAGCATGTTTGAAACTTAAGGTAGATAATAAGTTACTCATTAAGTTTCTACAGACCTACGTATTATAAGCCTAGGCAATATTGTTTTGTTGTTCTCTAATTCTAATTTCTATTACTATTTGTATGTTTTTGGAATTATGAAGCTACATATTCAGTGTTCATTCCACTATACAAATGTGATGATGCAAATCGCTCTGTTCCTTTATTTGTTCCAAATTTCATACCAATCCCTGGTTTTTTTAACCGAAGAGAGTAATTTAGGATCGAAAAAGGCTAATATTTACAACTCTCAGAAACAAAAATTTGGCACTAGTTCCACGGTAATAGGACCCCAATTTCCAAGATTTTATTGTTTATCATTGAAATTACGATGAGTTGACATCACTTATAACCATCCTGAGGGGGCGGCTTAAAAATACTCCACGGTAATAGGTCCATAGAATATTCCAAATTTAGACATCCAAAAATCCTAAAACTTATCTCAGTATCCAAATTTAGAAAAAAATTGTGCAATTTTTGAAAAATCCTAATTTTAGGTATCTAATCTTTGCTCACCGCTCACCGCTCACGGCGAACGCTCTCCAACCGCTCTCCAACACGGTCTTGTCGTTGGGCGGCACGGTAAAGACCATTCCAGTTAATCAACGCACAGGCCCCAGACCTAAGCTCCCAGAGGTTGTAGTCGCTTATAGCTTTGAAGTTGGGTTGGCTGAGGAGGAAGAGTCCCGCTGCCTAGAAACGGAATCGGACATTTTGGTCGTCTGGACAGGAACACTACCCAGTTTTGGCCCAAGTCGAGAGTCAAACTTGTTCCCAGACACTCCCACGTTACAGGAGGCTGTATCAGACCGGCAGGCCTCTTCTGAGGACCAGAAGAGTCCAGATGCCACGTACCCAAATCACTTCTACACATTCACGGAGGGTGACATCAATGTCCATGAGTCTCCAGCTTGGATTAAGGTCCAAGATATGAAAGTGGCAGTAGAAACGCTTCCGGAGTCGGAACAAGAGAAGGATCGATCGGTTCCAGTGAATCCTACTCGCTCAATCCCAGGACGGATTGCACAACAAAAGGGAGATAGTGGTAAGGCAGGACCAGTTCAGGTGAACCATGAAGGACTAGGGAGTCTAGAGTTTCCGGAGGTTTTGTCCGGAGAGGACCAGGGAAACGCCAGTAAGCTAGAGGAGTACAGATCAACTATGTTAAAGAACCAAGGCCTTTTGAAGAGTTCGGTGTTTGTTTCAACACTGGCCAAGTATAATGAGCGGAATTTGAGTAATCCGGAGTTGGAGAAACCTAGGCTGGAGAGCTGCGGGAAGGACGGAGGGACATCTGGAAACAACCTGGAGTATGGACAAAGCAAGGAGAACAAGGAAAAATAAGAAGAAAATAACGAGGACAAAGATTGGAGAAGGGAGGTGGAGAAGAAACATTGGGGGTTGATGTTGGGCTGCAACTTGGTGGAGGAAGTGGAGAAAGTAGACATACAAGTAAAGAAAAATAGCGCTACCATGGAGACAAATGAGAGGTCTCCTCCGCAACTAGTCGAGAATTGCCCCGGAGTAGCACAAGAATCCAGAGGTAACGTAGCAGACAAGGAAGTCCGAAAGCTATCTCCAGTGCAGCCAGAGGTTACTTTTGTTCAGCAGAATGTTATGGAAGGACAACCATCTGTTCTCAAAGCTCCAGTCCGAACGATGACACAAGTTTATGAAGTATCTTCTATTGGTAGCTCCAAAGATCCGGACTTGGACCGGACTATTTTTTGAACCCAGCAGCAGTTGTAGAAGATTGCCACCGGACTCCAGGAAGTAATGCAGTGTCTAGACCTAATCACTAAAATGTTATCCAGGACTCGGGAACTCCAGAAGCAATTAGAACGAGAGCCTCCAATTCAAATTCAGTTACTGCAGGATCACTGCACATTCCTAGGAACCATCGAGGAGCTTCAACGTCAACTGCAGACAAATTTCCAAACATTGCGGACTAGCTCTGATGACTCAAGTGATCAAAAGGATCCAGATCTGATATCAAAATTTATTGGAGATAATCGAAGGGAAACACCAAGCCCTGGAGTGCAAGCGTTGCCCCCGGAAGCGGACCAATGCAGAAACACAAACGAAGATCTTGGGCAAGAACCAGTTGGGAACTACTTTAGGCCTGACAAGGAAGATCTGGACCCAAATGGGCACCGGGAGGAGATTTTTAACTCTGGAGACAATTTTAAGGCTGTCTTGGAAGACGAAGGGAACGACTTGCACGAGGACCAAGATCCAAAGACAGACTTGGAGCAAGAGCAGTACCGGAACCAAGATCAGGACCCGGACTTGGACCTGGATCAAGACCAACAACGAGATCAAGATCCAGACCACGATCGGAAGTAAGAGCAAGAGCTGCTGACAATGACAAATGCGGACAAAAGATTACCAGAGATTGCTTGCAGTTTGAATCCACAGGGTGTCAGAGGAGCGGCAGTATTTTACATGGCTACTATGGAGCAATACGCTCGAGCAGGAGGCTACGGTGGTCCTTATCCTTATACATCTCCGGGACATTATGGTATGGGTTCTAGTATAGGAGGGCATGCACCTCAGTATCAGCAGCATTATCCGATGACTCTTCCAGTCACTTTTCCAGGGCCAGTCCAAACGCCTATTCCGCCTCCAAGGGTGGAATTGACGAAGATACTCGACCCGAAGACAGTTTCAGGACCCACATCGATCAAGCTGAAGGCGACGATATCCAGTTCTGGACATGATTTGTAAGCAACGACCAGTTCAGAGCCTGGAGTCGGTTTGACCAGCACTGAAGGTCTTCCCCGCGAGGTTGTTATTTGTTCAAGTGGCTAGAAATGTCCAATAGAGCTTCAGAGGTGACTTGGTACTCTGGATGTTAGTACGAGTATTTTTGTGTCTAGAGTAATGTTTCTCTCTAGCACCACGTGAACATCTGAGGGCAGATGTTGTTCAAAAGGGGGATAATGTTAACCGGAGATTTAGGCTTATTACAAGGTGTCGGTAGTAATTTTTCGAAGTTATTAAGTAGTTATGGTTAAAAAGTAAACCAGTGGTTGAAACTGTCCTGAACGATAGTGGATGAACTGTCTGTACTTTGGATGAAACTGTCCGGACCTATATGTCATCCATCCGAACATCTTTCATCCATTAGGGCAGATTAGGGTTTGGAGGGGGTAGACAACCGCCCCCTTGGGCTTGGAGGCTCACTTCTCTTTTCCTCTCTTCTCTTCGTTTGTGTGTGGAGCTCTTGGTGTGTTAGAGTTAGATTGTTGACGTATGGTTAGAAAGCTAGGATCTGAAGCTAATGTGCGGATCTGTAGTTGTAGTTAGTATGGGAGAGGTTTGTGAAGGCTTGAGGAAGTAAAGCATGAATTGGATACTACTTCTTGTGTGTTTGTATTAGTGTCGTAAATGTGTGAGTAGATCTGGTGGTTAGAAGAGCATTTGTGGTGCAACTTGGTGGTGGGTATTGTAGATCTGGCCTAAATAAACTAGATCTGGTACAGATCTAGCTTGATCTACTAAACCCTCATAAAATCTAGCATGTTAGAGTTAGAATCGAGTCTGGATTTGTTGTGGGTATGGTCTGATTTGCTATAATTGAGTGCAGAAACTTCAAATCTGTGCGTTAAACGTAAGAAAAACCACAGAAACAAAGTTCCAACGAACCCTGAATTCAAATCTAGATTCAGATCTAGGTCGAATCGGAGGTTTTAGATTTTGTAAAAGTCCCATTCCGGACTTTTGTCTACTGTCTTGAAATGTCAGTTTGATGGAGCGTAGAAAAGATTGTCTTTCACCTAAACTTGAGGTGAAATCCCCTTTTTAACACTCACCCTTGAGATGACCAAGATGAAGAGTCGGGCCTTGGAGGCAGAGAAGAGGCAGAAGGAAGCTCTTCTCCAAGCCGATGCCTCTGCGGAGGCATTACAGCAAGTAGAAGGTACCTTGCACCTACCTCCAGATGTCGTACTCAAGGCCCGGATGTTTGATGCTAGGTTGGAGAGAGACGACCACGTTTTGAGCAAGAGGGTGATCGCATTCATGATGGAGCAAACCGTGAAGGTTGAGGAGGCTTATGCCAGCATGAGGTTATTGGTAAGCAACCTCACACACATCTTACCCAAGTTCGTGGATGACTCCGACAGCTCAAGCAAGGACGGTGATTCGGACTCCGACACGGAAGATCGCGGCACGGGCAACAACAAGGCAAAAATTTTGGTGGACCTTGACAATCCAACTCCTCTCGGACGACCTGCGAGGGCTCCGGCAAGACCCTCTCCTTCAGAAATCACCACCCACACACAGAGTGGATGGAAGGAGAGCTCAGATGTAGGGGTGGAACCCCCACCCTTGATCCGTCATCGCCAGCCACCCCAAGGGGACACCGTTCACTCTGCACCAGTCATGGTCCCTTTATCGAGTGTCTTTCCCCTACGAAAGACTACCATTGAGAGTTCTTCTCATTGGCACCTCCCGGTCTTTACATCCGGCCCGGGTATCATGACAACTCCGAACCAGGTACCGATTCATCCAGCCCGGTCCGAGTTTCCTGCAGTTCCTGTCTCCTTATCCGTTACCTCCACCGGGACAGGCACCGCTTTCTCTGCAAGAGAAACCGTGTCCCGTTCGTTTGCTACTCCAACTCAGCCCACGGATGCCACTTTGGCACCCTTGATGACACTTGCTACGGCCGCACCCACCCCTTCTTCGAGCCGAAGCTCCAAGAAACGTAGAAGGAAGGAGGAGAAGAAGAGGCTTGAGGAGTTGGCGCAGGGTAGGTAGAAACTTACGTCTATAGAGTAAGGATCTTGTTTCGTAGGTCACTGTTCATTCCGGGATTTGGCCCCCAGTTGACTTTGGTTTTGACTTAGTTTTGCCTGGAGATTTGTGTAATAAGTTACCTTCTGATGGTGCACGTTGTGTGGAGTGGCAGCCACCGCCGCCAAGGATAGGTAATGCGCCGTTTCTAGTTAGAAGGTATAGATTGCTTTGGACGTTAGTGTGAGTTTGCTGTAGTGTAAGAGAGGAGTCTCGAGGCACCTCTCTTCACTGCTTGTTGTATGCATTTGCTTTCAGTTTAATTCTAAACCTACGCTCTCAGAAAACCTTCGATGGTTGGAGAGCTCGGATTCCATACATGATTGTGAGTGCCATTTCAAGTAGTCCACACCTCAAATTTGTACTAACTATCAACTCAGTGTTTCCTTGTTCCATCAAGTAGAGTTAGTCCGGGTGGATGGGAATAACAGGTGAGGTGGGGAGATAGTTAGTAGGGGTGTGACTCTAACTCTGAATACTTACAATTGTTTCCTTGTTCCATCAAGTAGATTAGTACGTGTGGGTGGAAATAACATGTGAGGTTGCAAGTGTCTAGGGAAGGACGAGGGGGGAGTGACGGATGTGTAAGGATCCTAGCGAGTCTTGAGTGACCTTCTGACAACCGATTGGTGTCGATTGTGAAGGCTCGGGTCGACCCTGAAACATCCTACCTCCAGCCACATCGGATGTGGAGGGAGACTGAGAGGAGGACAGATAGTGGCAAGTAGGCCCCTTGCTCACTTACATTATGCCCCTCACAGTTTAAGAAACACTGGTCTAACACCCCTGCGGGGGGATCTCAGTAACACCATAACCATCCAAGTGAGTGAGTAGAGTTAAAAGGAGAGAATGGGAGGAAGAGTATTTGTTACTTGTGTCAAACACCAAAATCTCTGTGAGTCCTCGGATCATCGTCCGTGGTGATAAAAACCCCTGCCGGATACGCATGTACTCTAGATGTCCATATTGTGCATAGGTGTAACTATAAGCCCCAGATCTAATCTAAAGTTTGAGTAATAAAAGTCCTTCCTACGCGTGCGAGGTAGGACGTATGAAGGTAGGATGTACGAATGTAGGACGTACAAAGGTAGGACGTACGAAGGTAGGACGTACGAAGGTAGGACATACGAGGAGACAACAAGTGTACAAAAAGCGGGGTAGATGGTGTAATTAACACCCAGGCTTTGTGATCTAAACCTTTATTCCCTCCATTCTTTTGATGTATCTACTGTATATTCGACATTGTATAGATTTTTGGCTTGATGTTAGTTGTTGTAGTTCTCGGTGACTCTCTGTGGGAACAATTACCTTAAGGGTATCTTTGTGTTAAGATGTGAATACTTGCCAACACGTACTACGACAACGTTCATCGACAATTTCATAGAAACTCTTTGAGTGGGAAGGTTTTGACCCTAGAGGGTGTGGATGTTTGTGCCCATGCGTGGATGAAAATCATGGTGTGAGTTTGAGTACTTTCTATCGGAATACGAAGGACGCTGCCGCTGGTCATGCAACTCAACACCATGGGAATATCGGTTTGCGTAAGCCTAGAGGTTATACGGTTGTGGCTACTGCCGCTCTTGGAGCCATCCTCGATAGACATGCAGACCACATGCCTCACAAGTCTCGTGTTCTTCCTTCTGGCAAGAAGGTTGTGGCAAAGGTCCTTCCTGCAAGTTTTAAAAGGAAGGATCAGATACCGCTTCTTGATGATCATCTTGTTCATTGTGGATTGCCGCCAATCTCAACGTCAAGCTTGAGTAAGATCCGGCAAGTGAGCTTCCCTGAGTACTATGCCAAGAAAGGTGGAGACAACTTTGAATGTTGTTCTACGTGTGACAAATACCAGGATCAGAAGAAGCTTACTCAACCTGGGACACAAGCATCATTGCTATGGCAGAGGAAGATGCAGGTTCACATCGATTCTACTTTTGCACATCGAGACTTGTACTACCTGAACCGATTTCGATCAAAGTCGTCGCCCCAGGAGGTTCTAACCATCATGCATGATAAGATGGATCACTCGAAGACCGCCTCCTCGATTTTTTCACATAAAACAAAGCACTTAGATGGGCTTATGAAGTTGCCTCTTGCAGTCACAGGCACGCTTGCAACACCATATTCATTATATTGGGAGATTTCCATGATTTTGATCTAGTGCACATTCAGCTCGACTCGAGCTGAATGTGCATAGTGGGTACATTTTAGAGCTCAAGAGCAAAATATGTATTAAATTGGGAGGCTCACAATCTCCCAATATAATGAATATGGTGTTTTGCCCATGGACATGTGGACCAGCGTTACGCCCATTACGGCCTTGATTTATACTCCCATGATGCCAATTACACGGTCGGGTCGTTCGCAAAACTATTGCGTGACCTCGAGGCGCCTCCGAAGTCATCTTCTCGGCAACTCTTTCCTGAATCTAGTTCTCATCCATTGTATGCGGCGGTTTTACAGGGTGCAGATATGTGTTTGGATCCATTAGGGCCAATTCCAAATATCCCAGTTCTATGGAGGCCGTTGCCTCCAATATTGAACATGCAAATGTACAATGTTGTTGGTGATAACAAAAATAGATTTGTTTTCTGTTTTTTGGTCTCTCCTTGTTGCAAAACGCATCTTCTGCAAGGTATATGTTAATTTTATGCTAGTTGGTCATATACATGATGATATAGATGCATTATTTGGAAGTTGGAGTATGACATTTAGGAAGGAGAGTTTTTCAACCATTCCTTTGCTCATGAGGTCGTTCATGAAAAATGAGTGTTCCCACAATCTCGCATTTCATCCAAGAGGTTCCTGACTTTAAGAAGTTCATTCGGGATATGATTGTGGACGGTGATGAAGCTTTGTAGGGTCATACAAAGGCTCATCAGTTCAAGTTTTATGTGGACTCTAGAGGTTGTCCGGTAATGAAGTATAAAATCCTTTGTCATGATGAGGATTGGCTTCCTAAGGGGGGAGAAGGTAGTGGCATCGAATTGTGGAAGGAGGATTTTGAAGGGAGGTCTTTATGGCCTCGCGGAGAACCTGATGCATTGAAGCCTTGTACGATGCGGCATCTCCATGAGGTGGTGGAGGGACTTTCAGGATTCATCAATCACTGGGAGCAATCATCTCGGGAGTCTGTTGAAGCCCGTTTGCGTTTTGAGCCGCTATCGTACTATTGGTGCGATGTTAGAGATGCTCTGGCTCTTCCAATGGATACGTCGATATCATTGGAAGACGGCTTTTGGCCAACAACGCGAATTGCCCATGCCATTGAAGATGAGTTCTCAGCGGAGGGTGAGGTTTGCGAGAAGTACCGTGAAGATGAGCATTTTGTTGGTCAGAGACGCGATCGTCCACCTCTTTCTTTTAGAGTTGGTCGTGATCTTTTTGTTGGCTATTTTGTTGCATTGCGGCCTTGTAATGGAGATGAGAGCCCATTTTGGATTGCTCAAGCAATTTTTGATCCTAATTCTAACCCGGATATGCCAAACTCCGTGCGTATCCAATTCTTCCGCCCTATATCGCGCGATCGGGATGTTCTGAAGTTCTATAAAGATTGGTGTACAGATTGCAACTGTCGCTGGACAATTGAAAAGGGGATAGCCATAACGTGGGAATATACTGATTCAATCTTGACAGCATGGAAACCTAGGTCTTCAAAGAGGGATGGAGGTCATGTGCAAGATTCAACTACAAAAATTCCGAAGGGACAAGTAGCAATTATCAAGGCTTCTTTGGAAGCACTTGCCATGTCCAAGTCGTAGTGGACTTAGATCAATGGACTTTCTTTTTCCTAGATTTTGGATTCTGATGCTTAATACTTCATGTAGTATGGTTAGATCCCTTGGTGCTAAGATTATAGATAATATTTGTATTCGATTACACTCTGTATGACTATATGTGATGCCAAAGATTGCTATGAAATATTCTCTCCAATGTTTTTGCGTATCGGTGATAATTTGCAGTATGTTTTATTTTCTTTTTTAAATAACAATGTGGTAAATTGCTTCTAATCTTGAAACCAATAATCCCAGTAATTGCCTTCATGGTGAATGATAGAAAGTAAATGTTGGTTCACACTTTAGCTCCACTAGAGCTAAAGTGTGAGCAAATCTTCTTATTTAGTTCACTGCACGTAGTAATGGTGCGCACTTTAGGTCAAGTGGAGCTAAAGTGTGTGGAATTCCCTTTTTGAGTTCATTACACCTCTAAGTGATGGGGACACTTTTGTTCAAAGAGAGCTAATGTGTGCGCATTTGTTTTTCCACTTCTGAACATCATCATTTGAAACTCGTTACATATTTTTTTAGCCAATGTGTTTATACACAAGTTATAGTGAAATTCTTTTAAATAAAAAAAAGCTCATCAGAATGTGTTTAGCTAATTCGTTACAAGTGGATAATTGTCCGTCATTTAGCTCACGTTTAGATAACTTGGAGCATGGGGTTAATCCATGTTAGTATGATTGAGTGTGAATATTTAGATATTCATATTCAATGAGCACAATGCACATGTGGTATAAAAGAAGTGTCGACTAATGTGTTCTTCTTTTCAATATTATAGTTAGATTTATAATGTTATCCGTAGTACTTATGTTTTTAGATTTTTTTGTAGTGAACATTACCTCCCAATTTAATGGAAACTCATATCCTTCCATATTGTAGAGTTTAGATGTGCACTTTAGCTCTAATGATCTACATGTGTTAATTTGGGAGTCGCTAAATCTCCCAATATAATGAATATGGTGTTTCAACGCGACAACCAAGAAGGACCACTTCCCTATGCCCTTCATTGACATGGTCTTGGATCACATGGCTGGTCAAGAGTGCTTCAGTTTCCTTGATGGATTCTCTGGATACAATCAAGTATCCATCCAGAACGAAGATCAGTTGAAGACTACGTTCACCACGGATTGGGGGACTCATGCATTCAACCAAATGCCGTTTGGACTATGCAACGCCCCTAGAACATTTCAGCGCTTCATGATGGATATCTTTTAGGATTTTCTAAAATATTTTCTGGAAGTGTTTATTGATGATTTTGCAATCTTCAGCAAGATACAAGAGCACCTGTCCTGCCTCTGAAAAATGTTCCAAAGATGCCGAGAGACCAACCTCAAATTACATCCCGGAAAGTGTTTCTTCGGGATGATATCCGGATTACTCCTAGGGCATATTATAAGCCAACATGGGATTGCTGTAGACCTAGGAAAAATCATGGTTATGTTGGCCCTTCTTCCTCTACGGAATCTCCGGAAGCTACGTGGATTTCTCGGTTGTACCGGATATTACCGGAGATTCATTGAAAGTTATGCCCGGATCACCATGCCGTTGACGGAGCTGCTGAGAAAGGAAATGGAGTACGCTTGGACGGAAGTCGGGCAGGCAGCCTTTAAGGAGATGAAGAAGCGATTGGTGTTAGTGCCAATTTTGGCCTCACCGGACAGGACGAAGGAGTTCCACGTTACGCTAGACGCGTCCGGATGGTGTTTAGGAGCGATCCTATGGTAACCGGATGGGGAGCAATGAGAGAGACCTATCTACTACGCTAGCCGTCAGTTGAACCTGGCGGAGAGGAACTACACGACCACCGAAAGGGAAGCCTTGGCGGTAATCTACGAGTGCAAGAAGTTCCGTCACTATTTACTAGGGTATAAGGTGATTTTCCATACAGATCATGACTCCTTAAAATACCTAGTGAATAAGCCGGATTCGTCATGACGGCTGTCCAGGTGGATAATTCTTCTCCAGGAGTTTAATTATGAGGTGCAGGTCAAGTCCTGCAAGTCCAATTCAAATGCAGATTACTTGTCGCGTCAGAGGGGCCCGGAAAGCCTGAATGAGCTCCAGGTAGACTTTCCGGATGAGTTTCCGGACATCGCAACTCCGGTAAACATCCTCGATCCGGAAAAACTTCATGTTTCCGGGGAAAGTTCGGTTTTCTTGTCCGAAGAAGACAAAAAACCGGAGGTTTTGCGCATACAAGAGTACCTCCGTATCCATCGCTACCCGATTGAACTGACCCGGGAAGGAAAGAGTGTTTTTAACACTGGGCAGTCCCTTATTGGCTGATCAGAGACATGCTCTTCCGTATGGGTCTGGATGATGTATTGAGGCAATGCGTGGAGCCTAAGTTCCGGATTACAGTTATCCCGAGTTCACATGACGGACCGGCTGGAGGTCATTTTGCTGCCGTGACTACCGTCAAAAGAATCAGGAGCGCCGGATACTAGTGGCAACACCTAAATTGGGACGTCCGGAGCTTCATCCGGAGCTGCGACTCATGCCAACTCACCTGAAATCCCACTTTCCGGAACTATTGGCCAATGACCCCAATTGTACCATTGGCACCTTTCGAGAAGTAGGGAGTCAACTTCATCGGCCCGTTCTAGCCTTTAGGAAGTCAGATGCCCCTGTACATCATACCGGCAACGGACTACGCCACAAAATGGGTAGAGGCTAGAGCATCCCGGAAGAACGACACTGAAACATCGGCAAGGTTCATGTTCGAGCAAATCATGATGAGGTTTGGACATCCGTTGGAATTGGTAAGTGAGTGAGGGACCCATTTCCTAAACGAGGTGGTGTCTGACCTAACTGAACAATATGACATACGACACCGGAAGACGACTCCCTACAATCCAAAGCAAACGGGTTGACGGAATGCGCAAAGGGCATCATCTACAAGATCCCGACTAAGGTGGTCACCTCGCACAAGACGGACTGGGACAAGAAGTTTAATTCAGCCGTCTATGCATACAAGACGGCGTACAAAGCACCACCGGTAAGAGCCCTTTATTTCTAGTTTATGGACAAGAAGTGCTCCAAGCCGTAGAGACGGAAGTAGAGACCTTCCGGATCTTATCCTTCCAGCATGGAGACCGGGTACCGGACATACATCAACGGCTGGGGGACATCGATAATCTCTTGGAGAGCCGGATGGATGCTGGGAAATGACAAAGGAAACCCAAGAAAGCCGGAAGGAGGCGTATGACCGGAAATTGCCAACGGACAAAGGAATTTAGAAGGACAACTTGGTACTCCTCTATAACAGTCTGCATAAGGATTTTCCCGGTAAACTACATACTCGCTCGATGGGACCTTTTAGAGTTGTTCGAATTTATGCCAACAGATCTCTTCAACTAGAAGATTTACAAGGGAGGCCGTTGGACACTAGAACTAACGGCTCTAGGATCAAGCTCTATAATTCGGAAGGTCAGACCAGAAGCTTGCGCGAGGACGCTCACGGGTGAAAAATGGGTAATGTAGGAATCCGTTCCCACATGGGGCCGAAAGTTAACCTAAAAATCCGGCAAAATCAAAAAAATTAGTTAAGTTTTTACGATAGTTTGTGCTAGAATAAAACCTATAGTCAGGTTGTAAGAATAAAGACAGATGGACCTTGCTGAAATCCCTACTGGAGCCTAAAAGCTGCAAAATGGACAGCCGGAGTAGTTAACATAATTCCCGGATAGTTTGTCCTCCGGAACTATCATCCGGAGCTGTCACCATCAATTGTCATCATGAGCCGTACTGACGGTCAGACTACAAAGGGTTGGGGCGCGAGGAGAGACTCTTTCTTTTCTTATATTTTTTGCGTGAGGTGCTTCCGCTCCAATGCTCTCTCACTCTATCTCTCTCTCTCTTTCTCGCACTCTTCTAACCGCTGGCCGTTAAGGTTTGTAGTTTAGACAAATAGAACGGACTTGTATCCATTAGTGAAGGTTTCTGTGAGGTGAGTGCGTGCAGGGACAACATCGAGGGAAAGTGAGGAAGTAGGGACATTCAATGAAGACGGTCCCCATGGCCAAGAAGAAGAGAACCAACAGAGATGGGCGCGGGAGGCGAGACAAAGAGCCGGCCCCTGCGCTTCTGCCCTTGACGCTGGTTCTTCCGGAGATCCCTGCAGACCCAGACGAGTACGACTTGCTGAAAGAGAACTTGAAGGTGATGGGTTGTGAAGGCTTTCACGAAGTCTCCTGGGCATTCGGGAGGAGACATACGTCCGGGAGTTGATCGGCACTCCGGACCCGAAGTACGAAGGGTTGCTACGAGCCTATCCGGATTGTTGGGGAGTTCCAGAATGGACCCAGGCGTATGATTCCGGGCCAATTGCACCAAGGTGGTGGAACGAAAAGACAAATTCCTAATGGAGGAATTCGGTGAGAAAGCCGATCCGTAGGAAGGCTACAGCCTACAAGACCAACTTCACCGGGATGCCGAGCTGGTGCTAGGGTTTTTAAATCCTATTTTCCATCCGGAAAAGCCGAGGCGGGTGGTGGCAAAGTGGGCATGTACTTTCCTCATAGCACTCCGGGGGAAGATCGTTGTGGATTGGAGGACGTTCATGAGCAAGATGATCAACCGTCTCCTGGCCAACCTCCAGATGGTGAAGAAATCGGCAACCTCACTAGCCTCCTATGTGGTGCACCTCTACTGTCACCACCAACAACTCACTCTGGCAGAGGTGAGACTGTATGACGAAGTAATGAGCCTCCTAAAGTACGGAGGTGAAGAGTCAGAGGAAGAATCCGGAGGGGCAGCGGAGCCCGTGCCGGAAGCAACAACCGCAGATACTCTGGAAGGAGACCGGAGGGCTCAAAAGAGGCCTCGAAGGAAGGAACGAGTGCCAGAGAGTCCGGACATCCGCAGCTCATCGGCAACGTCCAGAGAAGACGAGTTTGGGCCTTCAGCGGAAGCCAGCCGGAAGAGAAAGAAGGTTGATCCGGTCGACGCCAAGGCTCAGTTGAAAGAGATAGATGATGTCTTGCGCGAGGTCGGCAGGAGAGTGACCGCCCTCAATGAGACCAACTTCATTGTCACAACGATGTCGCGTAGGTCTTCCAGAGTCTGCGGGTCAGCCGGCTAAAGAACGCTATCAACCGGGTGGAGGATCTCCGAAGAAGGGAGGGTGACACGAAGGCGTTGTACCTTCAAATCTCCACCATGTACAAGTCTACGACGGAGCTGGAGAAGAAGGTAGCGCACGCTCGCCAGGAGGTAGAGCTGGCCGTGGTGGCCCGGAAACAGGCAGAGGCAAAGGCCTATGCATCTGCGGCTGCCGTGACGGAGGTTCGGAAGGCCCTAGAGTTTCTGGTAGACGTGGTCAACCGGAGCCAACTCTTCACCGAACAGGTGGAGAAAGAAAAGAAGGTGACCAGGGCCAACATCATTCGGTTTCTCCTAGATCAAGCAAAGAAGATGGGCCATACCTGGGAGCAGATGCGGCTCCTCGTCAACAACATTACCCAGGTGGTTCCGGAAGACCAGGCAGTCCCACTACCAGAGGACGTTACGACCCCGAAACGGACCGCGGCCCCTCCGGAACCACCACAGCCCAAGTCAACTCTAGCTCCGGGTACCTCAACGAATCTGGAGTCCCTCGATACTCCATCACCTCGGACACCATCGGAGGGTATTGTATCTCCCAACCCTAGTACGGGTAAGATAATGAAGAACCTCCCAGATCTGCTGACGCCACCGACCATGGGCCTGCCAGATCCTCTAGCCGAAGTCGACCCTGAGGCAATCCCAAAGTCAGTATCCCGGAGGCTGGCGCCCGGATCAGGGAGTTCCTCCGGAAGCTACAAGGACTTGGAACGAGAGACTAACATTGCTCCCAGACCGGAGGAGCCAACACCGCCAATTCCGGATGGTTCACCGGAACAGCCACCTCCACCTCCAGATTCTAGAACTCCGGTGGCTAGGATTTCTCCAGCGGCCGGTCCGTCGACTTGGAAGACCAACATTTAGCCGGAAACAGCAAAGAAGGCCAAAGGCAAGCAGCGGGCTCCGGTGGAGATCTCCCCTCGCGAGAAAGTGGGAGAAACCAGCCACCAAGTGCTCCGACTTAGGTTAGTTTAGGTGTAGCATTCTTTTTAAGTTTAGATTCCGGACCAGCACCAATTAACAATGGGGCTCCAAGTGCACCCAGCTGTTGACAAAATCAACTGCCAGGTTTTGTAGTTAGAATAGAAATTCCAGCAGGGTTACCAATCCGACATCCTTGCAAATCTGAGCGCGTCCTGGATGTCCTTTGACGAGGACGTCTAGACGTGACGGCGGACGAACAGTCTTGGGGGTGTAAAATACATTTACGGAAGGCCCTGGTAAGTATCTGAACCGTCGGATTTCTCGAAGTGCCACGTGGCCACATCGCAGCCGTCAAATTGCGATAGGCCGTCTGATTGGTCGCTGACGTTAGGGCAATTGGATGGCACCTCGGCCGTCCGCCTAATCGGACGGCCAGCAGACCGATCGGACGGCCGCGATTTGAACGCGCGGGTACGTGACGGCCCCTCGGCCGTCAGATCGGGCGCCCAACCAATTGGACGGCCGACAGATCGGACGGTCGTGGTGGCGATCGGCCTCATGGCCGTTTGCCACCCTATAAAAGGCCGTCCGCCCTCCTCTATTCTTTCACTTTTTCCTTCCCCTCTCAAGAATATGTTTTTGAGTGGATGCGGAGTGGCTTTGACTGACATTTTTCCATCCATTGGCTCCTCATCTTTGTGAGGGGAAAAGTGATTCACATTGGAGGGGGAGGTTTTGCTGTTTTTTGAAAAGTTTTTCTAAAAACTTGTTCTAAAAAGTTTTTTTTGAAACTTCGAACGGCGGCGGTTTTAAGAAGATGCCGAAGGACAAGAAGAAGTAGAAGGTCGTGGACTTCGGAGTAAAGCTTCTTCCAATCCACGACGTTCCATGTGAGGCTTGCAAGAATTTCCAAATAGAACTAACTGTCAGATTCTATGAGGCAAATACTCTTTGATCATAGGAGAGCAAGTACGTCAGATATCGGGAACAAGGCCCCGAGAAGTTCCGGACGGACATGCGCCAACACATGATGAACGCGCTTCAAGCCCTGATATGGAATACGGAGACCTAGAAGCGGGGATTTTTGAAGTTCTTGGATGCTAGAGTGCACGATTCACTCTAGAATGCCAAGAACTTGTTGACCAAGTTTGGGAGGTTCAATCGCACGGTAGATGGAGTTTTCAACGACGTGCTGTTGAAGGCGGATTTGTTCGTGGCCCAGATGAAGTCATTCGCCAAGAATCAAAACAGGTGTGGCTTCGTGGGATGGAAGAACTCAATAGAAGGGCACCAAGAAGACCTGCTGCGTAAAGCCCATCTCATTGTCATTCCGCCAACAGCCGCGGTTATACGAATGGACAATGCCAACAGGAGAGGTGGAAATGCCACCATTCGCAAAGTCCGATGTTGCAGTTTGTGGCGTGAGTATTCCTCCGGATAGCATTTAATTGGAGCTAAATCGATCCGGAATATCCGCTCTAAATTTGTTCCCACAAAGACCTATTGTTTCTTTCTGAAATGATAAGTAAGCAAATAACTACCCTCCTATCGTTTACCAGTTAGCGTTCCTATTCATCCCTTGATCTACTTATCCGGATCCTTCCGGATTCCGGATGTCCCTTCTTCCAATCGCCGGATCCTTCCGGATTCCGGATAGTGTCAGTCAGAGTTTCCTTCCGGAGTTTTTAACCGAGTGGCCGGGTACCACTGATCCTATTTTGTGTAAGTGGCCGGATTTCCCAGTGCCTTGTGATTTAAAGTGGCTAGACACCCACTGCCCCGGACTTTATAGTGGCTGGACACCCCACTCTTCCTACTTTTGCTAACCGGTAGTTGGTTTGTTGCTTCCGAATTCAATCTCTCACATTATCCGGAAGGCCTTCCGGGTACGGTCACTCAGAGTCTCGTCCCGACTACAACGACATTCCGGTTGATACTAAGTGGTTCTGTGAGAGGAGTATGGTAGATGTACACCTAGATTTCCTTCTGGACATACACCTCAGGCTTTTCCATCTATCGTAAGGGGAAATTCCGGCCGCAACCAAAATCCGGGTTCACACGGATTCTCCGTGCCCTAGGAGCTACCAGACTCACCACCTACTGTACCCTCCCTCCCCCTCCAGGCTTCTTCCGGTCACTGTGGATTGTCAGACTCTACCTAACCTCTCCTTCAGCTATTCCGAGCGCTCTTCCAAAGCAAGTCCCAACCGGTTGTACTAATGCAATCCATGTACTACTTCACCTCCAAGAACTAATTCACTAAACATCAACCACAATGGACCTTATCCTTCATTCATGAAAGTGTACTCCATCAACATAACTTCAAGAAGAGAAAATATACTAACAGAAAATACCCTTCGTGAAAGAGAAAAGAACAAGACCTTGAGCCGGCTAAGACTCAGGTATTAAGTAACCACTACAACTAATCCTAAAACCTTATCCTATCAGCTGAAAATCCAGAAAATCTATCCTACAAGTGAAAGGGATCTTATCCCTAGAAATCTGGAATTCGAAAGTCAGATCCGGAAATTCCGGATCTCAGATCCAGTTTTCTCGGATTCAAATCAAAACTTAATTAGGGTCTTCCTTAGTCTACTGAGTGATAGCCAGGTGCAACCCTGAGCCCCATCATTAATCGCTATCACACTTAAGCACTAAAGGTCCCTATCAACGAAGTAACCTGATTCTTCCTCCTACTGCTACGGCGCGTAGGGGTAACTTCTGCTGGTGCGGTGCCGGCCTCTGTATGCGCCGGAATAGTTGCTGGTGGCTCCAGTACGGAGGTCGGTACCTGCATTCTTGGTCTGGAAGATGTATCCAGATCCTCTGCTGTTGCGGTCCGGGTTGATGGTGCGTCTGTCTAGTCTTCGAGGCTCGGAAGGTCCCGGAAGCTACCACTGGGGCTGACCGCCATGGGTGTTGCTGTAGAGCTTCCGAATAAAGGGGCCGTCACTAGTGGTACCGGAGATGGAGACTCTAACGGAAACCGGAAGGGCAAAGGGGGTGACGTGAATGGATTCCCCGGCATCTCCTCCCATTTCCGCATACTCTCCATGTTTGGGAAGGTCACACCATTCCAACTCATCGGAGAGTTGAAGTCCGGCAGCCCCACTCGATCGTTGAATCCTCCGGTAGGGGTCTTTGGTGTGCCGGCTGAAGGCCTAGGTGAAGAGCCAGATGTAGGTTGGGGCAGGGACGTGGCTTCTGACCAAGATGGAGATCCGGACGGTCCGGAAGCGGGTCCGGATGGGCCTGCAGTGGTTCCGGATGGGCCTGCCGCGTCTGGAGCCGGAGGTGCTGCGAACGGTGGTGGTGCTTCTCATACTGCTGAGGCCGCTTCTGCAAGGTCTTTTGCCTGTTCTTGCATTTTTGCCCAGTTGCCCTCTATCTTCCGGTTGTGGTCCACGAGGAACCGGTTGACCTACCCCCTGTAGAGCTTCTCATTCCTCTCAAGACTCTTAGTGTAAAGGAGAGCCCGGTTGACAGTATCCACCGAAAAGTCCAGTGCTGTGCGGATCTCCGTTAAGGCCTGAGAGGTCGCCCGGACCTTCGCTTCCGCCACCAATCTCGCATGTTGTGCTGCATCTCGTGCAGCTTCCGCCTGTCGGACCTGTGCCCAGAGCCGGCTGTTGATTTGGGTGACGGTGGCATTCTCCTGCTCCAGCCTTGTGACGGAAAACTAGTTCGCCTTCATCCGTCGGAGTAGTGGAATGAAGTCAGCGGAATCCTCCAATCCTACTGCCTCCAGAACGGCCATGATCATGGCGTGCCTTTCCCGGATCTCTCCTTCCTAGATCCTGGTCCGCCAGAAAATATGTCTGCAGAGTTCATGAACGTCCACCGGAATGTTGCCACTAATATTTGGGGCCCATGTAGGTCCCGACTCTGTTCCGGTTGCGAATCGTTCGTCTTCTGCTGGCTGTTCCGGTGCGACTGCCGGTGCCTTGGACGGACTCTGAGCTGGTATCGTTGATAGAGGCTAGCCGGATCCCGAGGCTTCTGGAGTCTTCTGAACCGAACGACCGCACTTCCGGTTCGGTCTTCGGAGTACGAGGGGGGATGACGACTTCTCCGCCTCAGAGTCTGTCGACTCTTCCGGCTCCTCATCTATCTCCATTCCTCCGTATGACTGGATGGTGAGCAGGCTATCATACTCCGCCTGCTCCTCCGGGCTCAGAATCTTCTGCTTTGCATACATATGGGCTAGGTAGATGGAGAGTGGTGACGGGGTTTTCCGAGCTTTTGGTAGGTTCTTCACCATCAAGTCGATCTGCTCGTCAATAATGGCCGCCCAATCGGCTGATAGTTTACCTCTCATTGACCCCAGAATTAAGGTAGCTAACTTGGCTACTATCCGTTTAGGTTTCTCAGGGTGGAAATAGGGTTAAAGAATGCCATAACTAACCTCGCATTTGGATCGGTGAGGTCGCTAAGAACGTAACCGTCTTTAGGGTTTGCCTTCGCGTGGAACTCGCCCTTCAGGATGGCGTCGTCGTGCTCCGCCACCTTGATCGTTCATGCCCGGAGCTCATAAGTGTCCCTCCAGAGCGATGTGGTCCAGACCTCTGGATGCGCCCGGATGCGCTGCGCGTATTGGGTTGCGGGCTCTCCCAGGAGCTCCGCCATCATGGTTTCGCTCTGGAAAGCCTAAGGTGTCCCTAAAAGACCTGCATACCCCATGATCTCGAGAAAGCTTTCTAAAATCCGGTAGGTCTTGTCCGGCTTGGGAATCTCCAGAGTCACCTTCTACAGCAGCAGGGCTCCGCTTGCTAGACCCTTGCACTTCTTGCCCGCCATCCGAGCCCACCTCTCCGTGAACTTGCGCCTCACAATAGTGGCCGGAAATCCTACACGCACTGACCTTACCAAGTCCCTCGTCCTGTACTACCTCTGATCTACAGTCCCAAACGAAGGCCGGACGTGAAAACCCTAAAGAAATGTGTGAAGTGGAAGAGAGAGGAGCCTGCTGAAAACCCTAAAAGATTGGCGCGCGGGGCTGGCAGTCGCGTTTTGTAGTCTGACGTGCTTGTACGGAAATTGTTATGCGTCGTAATGACATTTTCGGATCCGGCTCTCATCAAACTCCAGTTTCGCAACTTCCGGGAAAAATGTCGTAACTACCTCTTTTAAAGATTCCGGCTTAGCAATGAAACCTTATTTTATTCTAATACTATTTATGCTACTATTTATGCTACTAACTACTTAATTTTTTTTTATTTTTCTTCATTTCCTTCCGGATTTGGTATTAAGTTCCGGAAGTTGGTGGGAATGCCTTCCCACATCCGCATTGAGGGTGCTCCGGGCATTGAACCATTCTGGAAATTTGCCGCCAAATTGTCCAACCAATCGGAGACACGGCCGGATTTGGCAAAAGTGGAGCATCAGAACGAGTCAATGGCGGTGAGGATTCCACATCCAGGTGTCATCCGTTTCGTGGCCATTCATCTGGACAGGTACGAAGGCTATGCGTATTGGTGGAATGGCGGGAAAATTCGAGAGATGTTGAACCGGGATATCGAGTTTGGTGACGATGTCATCGTACATTTGAACTATGGGAGATTCTTCGAGGATGAGATTATTCGAGTTCATCAGTTGGTTTGTTTTCACAAAAAATGGACCAAGCTTGCGTTGGCGTTGTTGCGCATCATGAACGAGGTCCACAAGAGCAACAATCTCCACAACGACTTGTCTCCAGACAATATCCTCCTTCACTTCCCTCCAGATGAATCGCGAGTGTATATTGGAGTATGCAATTGGGGCATGACTACGAAGGTTAACGAACCAATGCAGTCTCTTTACACGTTCACAAATCGTGAAGACACGGCCGAGACTCTGCGAAAGCGATGGTGGGTGGATCTGCGGGTTGTGTACTTGCACAAACCAGATGCGGATGTGCAAATGATTCCGAAGTTATCGATGATTTCGGAGGAGTTTGCTACGGCCCGAATAGCGCAACGAATCAATGGGCGGACAATGTCCATAGACTACGAGAATTTGCAACGCGAATCTCGGAGTTCCGTAGTATTTTCAAATCAAGAATTTGCAGATGCATTTCATATGTACATGGAAAGAGTCTGCAACAAAAACCGGGAGGGCGCTGGAGGGTTGTTTCATATCATTACACACTTCAGCGACACATACAACTAGCCCACGCCTCATGAGCATTTTTGGTCAACGTATTAGTAATACATAGGTTTTACTTTATTCCTTCCGGCATTATGAGATTGTACTAGATAGCATGCACGTTTTAAAGTGGCTATAGTAATAGTCTTAGATTAATATGTACTGCATGCCTTTGAAATTTGGGCACAAGAAGTAAGAAAATATTTTTTCATACAGCCGTGCAAAGACCGACATTTTTTGTACTTTTTATGGTTTTGCTTGTAGCATAGTTACGATTTTTTAACTTATCAATGTGTTCTATTTCAGAATTCTTGTAGAATTTTTTTTTAAAAAAATTACCTCAAAATATCCAAATCCAACCTTATGATAATATTTCCCTACACACCAATTTTTAGAGGTAGAGAAGAATTGTAGCATATTCAAATCAAGTGCGCAAATACTGGAGTTTAAAATTTGCCATTCCACGTTTTATTTTTTTGTAAACTAAATTTGATTTCAAATGATAATGCAAACCTAGGTTTGGGAAGGTTTTCACTACATGTTGATAAAGCAAAATGTGTAAAATATGATGATCTCTAGGTTTTATGCAGAGAAGACGTATATCAAATTTTACGAGTTTGGGTTCGAATTTTTTGGATAGATCATAGTGCCCATGGCACTAAATCATACATAATCTCAACCATTTTATGTTTCTTGAATATAATTTAGCATTTCTAGAAATTACCCCCATTTGAAACGCCTCCTTAGTCCCGACTCCCTACTCATACAACATGTCTCCTATATCCCCTAAGGTATCGTGACAGTTTTGCACCGAAAACACCTCAAAGTTGTTGGATTCTAGTGCAATGACCATAGAAGGAAACCAAAAGTTTGATTTCTAGTTTTGACTGTAGGATCTCAATTAAGATTTATTAAAAAATATGTTTACAAAATTTCAAAAATTTTGACCACATAGATTGAAAGATTATAGTGTTTGAAGTGAAGCAAATGGTTCATTTACTTCACTACGTTTAGTGGATCAACAGACTTTGACTTTACCTGGTGTCAAAATTTTGAACTACACAAGGTCTGAAATCCACTACCTTAAGCATGATGTTAGTTCCTAAGACAACAATTTTTTGAGGTAGAGGACAGGTTTAGCGTATTCAAAACAACCGTGCAAGTAGTGGAGGTTCAAAATATGCCAATTCAAACTTTTATTTTTTGTGAACTTAATGTATTTTGGATTACTGAACCGAATGGTCAATAAGAAGGTTTACACCACATTTTAATGTGGAGAAAATAAAATGTAACAAATACAAAGATATGTAGGTTTTATGTAAAAACTAATAAGATCTTTTGGTACCTTGCCCGACAATGAGTGACAATGTGTGAAAATATTTGACTTGGGTTGGTATGCTATTTTTAAAAATTTCAACAAAGAGAAGACTTGTTTTTTTACAATATCAAGGGAAGCAATATTACTTGCAAGTATTGAAAATCTCACTTTCTATAGAGTGTCGTAGATTAACTTTTTGGACGTGCTCGAGCTGCCCGCTCTCTCCATTGGAAATTCAAAACCCTATAACTTTTTCATTAAATGTCCAATTTAAGTAAAAATTAACTTCCCACTAAGATATCGGTAGTGCCTTTCTATAGTAAAAATTTCAAAGAAGACTGTTGGAATTTCACAGCATAGGAACCTAACCAAACTTTCAAAAACCCCATTTTTTACACTTGATCCTTCAGTGGATATACTTGCTTGCCTTAGAAGTTAAATAATCGTACTTCAACATTTTAACTCTCTCAAAATATACTAATTTTTTGTCTCTTTACATACTTTTCAATACACGTCTAACTATACGAGAATTTGAATCTCCTGTGTAGAGTAATTTCCAGACCCATTTGCATCTATAGAAGTTTAGTAATGGTTTGCGCTTGTTTTGCAACGAATAATAACAACCATTTTAATGAATTTTCTATATTACCGAATATTAAAGAAAAGATTCATTTCAAATTTTTTTAAAGAAATGATTCTTAACACTTTGCCATAGTCATTTGCGGACAACTTTTCTTCCGGAGACTATTTTTCGTCCAGGGACTGTTTTTTCAACCACGGACTGCTTTTCCATCCATTGACTATTTTCATGAAATTGTAATTTGGCCAAATTATATTAATAGTGGATATTGGCTCTCGAAGTAGGGTTTTGATTTAGTAGAAAAAATAAATTGCGTAGAAGATTTTTCAAAAACCACATTTTTGTGAGTGTTTATAAAGCATTTTAAGGAAGTTCAATGCCTAACTCCGTAGGTAGATTGCTACGGCATATTTACTCGGTCATCTAGAACCATAACAAGTTTAAGCAATGAAATATATGCAATCATTAATACAAACATGCATACATTAAAATGCAAAGGCATCCAAATATGAAAAGAAAAAATGCTTATAGGAAGATTTTGTTGTATTCATTGATATAGTATAATGTATTTGGTCTACTATTTCGTGTACTCTATGGAGTAATTTCCACACACTATAATATATTTAGAGCAGAACTTATGGCCATACCCAAAACACTACAAATCATCACAACACAACACAACACAACACAACACAACAACGAACCCGCACACATATTCAGTGACTGTATCAATGCACTTTATCTACTAAACATCCAAATAACAATCCCTACCCTCTACAATAGCCATCTCGACCAAACTATTTTAATGTCGTTGGTCCACCTGTTACAAAACTGAACACATATAACAACCCTTTACAAAGTTCTGCTCAAGCAAATATTGATGGAAACGAACAAGCAAATAAACTTGGAAAAGAGGTCCGCAAAAATCGCATGAAAATGCCAAAGACTCGTACAAACATCCACATGCTACCCCATACTACTTCCAAAAAGAAGATTGGCCTTCTAAAGAGGATACCCCTGATAAAGGGCCGGTTTTATTCTTGAACAAATATCTCAAGAAACAAGACCTCTATAACAACCTTGACACAATCGAAGAAAACTTCCCTAATATAGAATAATGGGTTGGCAACAACAAAATAGACTATGAACTCTCTACGAATTCTTGGAAAAATCCCAACATCCCAAACTCACAAATAACATGCGTCATCAAATTCCGTAGTAGCCGATATTTGGGAATCGCCCGAAAACAACTCTTATTTGGATTAGAAAAATTCTCATATGTAACATGCCCCATATGCACTTTCTCAGACCCCAAGCTCCATGTTCTACTCAGAATGCCAAAACCATCACATACACTCCTTAATTGTCACAAGACATAACAAAGCAGTATGGGAAATTTGAAAACTATTTAACTCCAATAACAAATCACGATGATTTATCCTCATGAATGCCGGCACCTTTAATAACAACCCACAAGGAAATACGGTCCCCCCTTGGCTACTCCCGAGTCCCATGTACATGCGCAACTTAGCGCTATCACTGTAACGCTAGACTCAAAGTAGACATACTTTGCATTCGGGGCCTACCATACAATGACCTTATACCCGACCACATTAACCAAGACTATATCATTCAATTCATCGAATTCACATATTGTAATGATAGATTCTCCCCGGAAACAATTGAAAACAAAATAAATGAATACCAACCCGGCAACCCCTTATTAATGACATCCTTGCTCTGGGATGGAAAATGGACTCGCCTATTGAAACCACTGCCGGTGCTCGTGCCACCACCTTTATTCCATCTATAAATATCCTTTGAGTTACCTTTAAAATCTCCATTGAAACAATTTCACACACTTTCAATATTATTAACACCGTTGCCATTCAACAGGCCATGTCCATTCTACTACACCAACGCAGAATTGAAAATCAAACCAAGCCCTCCCCGATACGGTGTCTGGTGGGCATGGTCTTAGTGATGGAACGAACACACCCATTATTCACGCCAGCCCCTTTGTGGACCGGCGTTCTTCTTCTTGCTTTAACTTTTGAGTGAGAAATACTCAAGGAACTTTAGGGGTATAGGTTGTAAAAAGAAATTTGTTGAACAGGTAATGATATGAAATACTCTTGAACTTATATGAGGTGAATAAAATGTTGGAATGTATAAAAATTTCTCATTCCACACATCCACTTATACCAAAATATTATCAATAAAATTCATTTGGAAACGCGTAACATGCAATGTACATTCATCATCCACATTGACATGGCCGCAACGTAGAAATATTTAATAAACATCAATTTGAAGATCTTAAAAAATGACCTTCTAAATTTACAAAATAGTCAACATTGTTCTCACATGAAGACATTATCCACATGGATTACATTAAAACGTGCCCATGTATGATTAATCGGAATATGAGTCAGTATCACGTCTTTGACTTGCCGCAGCACCACTTGAGTACGGCCCGCTTGAGTAAACATCATACAAGTTATTGTATTGCCAATTCATGTAGCGAGATTCATCTCCGAGCCTGCGGATGTACTCGTTGTGGCTCTGTATTGTGGCTTCATGCATTTGTCTTTCAAACTCGGCATCTTCATTCTGACAAGGTGGAAACATTGATGGAGGTGTGTTGTCTCTCCCATCTAAGCTCCAGCCATATCCATCGTAAACACGGCCATATCCGTCGTAATAGACGTGTGCAGAGTTTGGGGTGTCGTGTTCTTTCTCTTTTCCCGGGGAATTACGACCAGACTCATACGTATCCCTTGGATGCGTTGGCGTATAGCTGTGAGGGGTGTTGGTCCTTGTACCACATTGGCCGCCATCCAAAGAACGGCCATATCCGTCGTAATAGACGGGTGCAAAGTTTAGGGTGTTGTGTTCTTCCTCTTTTTCAGGGGAATTACGACCAGACTCGTACGTATCCCTTGGATGCGTTGGCGTATATCTTTGAAGGGTGTTGGTCCCTGTACCACATTGGCCACCTTCGTAGTAATGGTTGCCACTCCCTACACCAAATGATACAGGCGCGGAACCCATATCATTGCCATCGTTGTAGTTATAGCCCCTGTACTCTTGTGGAGGTGTCCGCTGTTGTTGGGGGGCATCGGGATCGTCCGCGGATCTTCGGTTTGACCAACGTGGCCAACAATCACTTGATTGATTCCAAGTGGTTAGTATAAAATGGGCGGTTTGATCCATCAGGCTGACATTACGACCCGCCACAGTGCGCCAGTCCACATCCTTGTGTAGGACTATTTCCGCCCAAACCATCGCCATGTTCGAGTACAACATGATCTCCGGCCTTGAGTTGCTCACACCCACCGCAACAGTGACCTCATGATATCGATGGCGGAAATGGTCGCTTTGACAACTGCTTGCTAGACCTTCGCGTCGCGGCCCCGATATTCTTGCTTGTGCCCTGGGCCACAACTTTATGAGGTGCTTCATCTTCACGTACCTTTTGCACATGGTGCAAGTCCACAGCCTCTCTTCCTCATCCTGCCATCCGTATTCCACAACAACATCTGGATCGTCTGTTGCATCCCAATCCATCTCGAGGGCTTTCCCCTTTGGAGCAACGGGCCGGTTAGACCTGGGCATCATTTCTAACTAGAACCTATAATTTAATGAATGAATGGAAATTAAATGAATTAAAAAATAATGAGCCACTCAAGGGGGCGCAAGCGATTTGGCAGAATATGCCAAAGCGACCAGCTCGCCCACTAAAGAGTGAGAGAATGGTCGGTTGTCTGCCTTTTATGCCGACCGCAGGTGGCGGACGGCCTCGGCGAACGGTCGGCGAATTGTCCGAGCCGTCCGATGGCGGACGGCCTCAGGCGTATCGCCCAATCAGACACCCACGATGCCGCCACGAACGGTTGCGGCCGTCCGATCAGATTCGTCCGCAAAGTCCGTTTGCAGAGTCTGACCGCAGAGTCTGTCCGCGGCCGTTGTATCGGACGGCCGACTCTGATCGGTCGGCCTCCCCTCTTCGCTCCTCCACTTCTCTACGCTCCCTCTCCTACTAACTCTCTCCCCTCTCAACTCCCTTTCCTTGTCCTCCACTTCCTTTTCTAGGACGGTTGACATTGCACGTGCAATCCAAAACTGGAGATCCAGTCACGTGCATTAATGGTCGGAAGAATGTCGGGAAGATTTTATGCGCATTCACGAGGATATTCCATTGTGCGCGTGGAAGCACAGATTTATAGACTTTCTTAATAATGGTTCCACTTAAAATATCTTACATAACATGTAAGAGATGCTCGATCCCTTTTTTTATGTTTGACTCACCAAGAGGAAATTAGAATGGCCCACGGGGAGAATGTTCCAAGGGCCAAGGGTACATTGCCGACGGCATAGGCATAACTTTGTATGGGAGGATTTTTGGGCAGGTATCTAGATTGCGAATATGAAGAAACAACTTTCGAAAATTTTATGTTACTTTGTCTCTGGGAAGAGCTATTTGAATATATTAGTTTAATTTTTTCTTTGGATTTGTGGTTTCAAATTTAGTACCACCTATAGTGAAAAATGGGGAGCACGGGCATCTAAAATCCTATTATAAAATTTTCTATTGATATTTACTCATTGAGGTTTTTCATACTCATCTTGAATATTTTTTTCTATAAAGATTTCCCAAAAAAATGATTGTCTTCATTGTAAATTCACATTTTATTCGAAGTAAAATAATTTCACCATTTTTTGTGCAATGTGCAACAAAACTTCTTCTTTTCCTCAATAAAACTTACAATTTTTTATTTTTTTTCACTTCTTCTTTTGTTCTCCTAAAAGATGTGATGTACATCCTTTTATTGACCAATTGGATTTCGGATAAGCATTCTAAAAGATATTTAGTTCACAAGTGATTGTAACGTGAATTGGCTATTCTTGAACCTCCACTTGCTGTTGAATTTTGTTGAAGATGCTACACCCTTCTTTTACCTCTAAAAATTGGTGTATTGGGTATCAACATGATGCCTAACTTTTAAGACAATGGTAAAAGATTTGGAACTTCTATACTTCAAACATTACATAGAAAGTGAAGTCAAAGTCTACGAACCCGGGAAGAAAAGTCAACCATTGTTTTCACGTTAGACACTATAATCTATTGATTCGTGTGATAGATTGCAATTAATACAATATGGCGTGTTCATATATTTGGTTCCTATCAACCGCACGGATAGATAAATGATGGGGTTTACAATCCAAACAACAACTCATTCTCTTCCCTGCGTTGATCCATATTCATGAGACACTGAGACTTTGACAACACTTCGTATCATATTTATGTAATATGCAAGGTCTAAATATTTTATCCTTGTTTGAAACTCTATAGGAACATGGCCAATTTAGCTATAAAATTAGTCCAAAACCGTCACATCAAAAAAGAGGCATAGCAATCACATTTTTCAAGTGATCTTTAGAATTTAAACCGGAAGATCCTAAAGTAGACTTCATATGAACACACCATGCTCTTATGGTTGCAATCCACCGCATGGATTGATAGATTATAGTGTGTAAAGTAAAAAAAATGTTCATTTTCTTCCATTGTTGACTGGTATTCTAGACTTTGACTTTGCTTTTTATAAACCCTAATCCAATCCAAAAGTTTGTAATTTTATATTGTTCTGTGAAGCTTGATGTTAATTCCATATTCACCAATTTGTAGAGGTAAGAAACGGGAGTAGCATATTCAAACAAATTTGTGCAAGGAGTGGAGGTTCAAACATGGCCAACTCACATTTCACTTTTTTGTGCACCCGACATCATTTAGAATGTTTATCCAAACAATGAATGAGAAGGTTTATAACACATCTTGTACAGGAGAAAACAAGATGTTTCAAATTTAATAAGGTGTATATTTATAATTGTCCCTCTCTCTCTCTCAGGCTCTCTTCTCCTTCTAGTTTACTTGAGAGTTTAATTTTTATTTGGTTGTCCCTCTCTTCTTTTTGTCTTTTAAAGCTAAAATAGGGATGTTCCTTCCCAAACTCATGCCTTCTAAATTACTTACTATCTAAATCAATAATTGTCCCTAAAGCCTAAACCCTCTTCCTTTCCTTCTAATTTACTGAAGACTTCATTTATTATTGTCCATCTCTCGTTCTTGCCTCCTTTTTTTTTTGAAAAACCTTCTTTATTTTTATTTATAATTTTTTGCATTCTTCTCCACTCCTTCCAATAATAAAAAGGTGGAATTATTTTGCCTTGGATCCTCTTCTTCTAATTTAACTAGGATCTTCTTGAACGATTGTCCATCTCTCCCGTCTCCACTCACTCCATCTAAATTAAATGAGATCTACATTTATAAATGTCCCTCTCTCTCTCCCTCCCTTCTCTTTCTGTTTTAGTTCAAATCTGGAATTTTGTAGATTGTCACTCTCTTCCTTTTGTCCTCTTCATTTATTTATTGGTTTTGTATTTCTTTGGTTTTTTTAAATTCCTACCGACTCCTTTAACCCCTAATGGTCTAAGCGATCTTAGATTAATCTCTACTTTGTTGATTAATAACAACGAAGAAGAACTTATTGAAATTGTAACTATAGGATTTCCTTCTAAACTGATATGAGATAATGTGGTCAAAATTTTGTGAATTCTGATTGTACAGATTGAAAGCTAATTTCTTGTTAAAGTATGCATTTCTGTACCATGGAGACACTTGGGCTAATAGGGGTTAAATTGGCAAAAAGAAATGAAAGCCTTTGTGCCTACATAACATTAAGTAGATGGAAGATATGGACTTCTTGCCAAAAGAATCAAAAGCCAATTGGCGAATGATTCTTCTTCTACAAAGAGTAGAGGCTCGTCCTGTAAAGAATTTGAGAGGAAAAGATGGGATGACAATGGTGAAAACCGAGAAAGAAATGATAAAAACAACCTAGAAACCTTCTATTGCAAGTCACAACCTCCTTCAAAAGACAAAAGTAACCGACATGTGGCCAAAATACTCCATGAATTTGATAAAAAGTCAACATAGGCCATAAAAGCGTCCTAAAAATGGGCTGACATGGTGTGCATGATGAAATCATGCACTACACTCCAAATGGCAACTACAATAAAATATTAGAATTATTCCTCCAACTTGCAAAAGTAGTTGGCAAATGGATTACTATATCTTTTAAAAGCAAGCACCCAGTCAATGCATGATGAAGTGGCATGTCAAAAGAAAAACTTTTGCATAAATATTTGATAATATACTAGGGAACATTATAAGGAACATATTGGGAACGGGTCGGGAACTCTGAAATAACATTCACTACGGTAAATAAAATAATGTTTAGTGAATTTGTAAAAAATAAAATGTTGGGAACACGTAATAATAAACTACAGTGTGGGCCACCAACCAATAAAGTACATATGAAAAGGAATAAAGACAAAATCAATTATATGCAAGTACTCAATTTATTGAAAGCATGTGATGTGCAAATGCTTGTTTTGGACTTAGTGGATTAGAATAGATGTATGCTAAACACAATAACAACATGATGCAATGGTGGAGATTGACCAAGATGGTTTTGGGCCTTCAATTCCACGTTACCATTTTAAATATTCATAACTTTTAGAATAAATATGGAGGATTTTAAGGTTGGACTCCCTTTCCCAGACGATGTGCTTTGGTGAGAAGTATAGTGCTTTGGTTTGCATAGTGTTCATATTTTTGACTTTCTAATGATTGTCTTACTTACACTATTCTATGGTTGAAACTTGATTTTAAACCATCTATAATTTTCTGTAGCTAACTATATTCTTTACACATGTGTAGGTATATACAATGGAAAATATGAGAGATCATTTGCATTCACCACCTTGGCCGAGTACTCGTACAAGTCAAGAGTGTAATTCAATTCCAACTTTACCTCCATTTACGGGTACACTGACTTTTACACCGGTGGGTGGAGTTCGACGCCGTGCGCCTCGGCTGGAAGTTCCTAGACCTTCATCAACGGGTTTTCTTGTATCATCATCTATTCCGGTTCATGGAGGCGGAAATCATGTCTCGTTATCATCATCAGAGACTATTGGTGTTTCAAGGGTCCAAAGGTCACCATCGATTGTTATTCCATCTTCATCTTGCAATGAGGTACCTATTTATCCTTTATCACAAATTGGAGAACCATCATTGATTCAAAATGACCATGCACACAATGGTAATGTAGCATCTTCTAGTAGATGTGTTAATGATTTATCATCAATGCATGGGCCAATCTTGGATGAAGTTGATGAAGATTCTGAGGCCAACACAATGGAAGGTGTTGGTGATTTCTTTGATGTTTACAATAGAGGGGGTTTGAGGGAAGGTGAAAACAAATTGGAGATGAAGATGTAATGGAAGCAATTCAATATCAGGGTTCAAGTGACATATTAAAACGACGTTTGGGCTTAGATCGAGCTATGCAAAATTGGACCGTTCGAACATCTATTGAAGATATAGCTGAGAAGAAGGTTCCTGAAAGGATTCAAAGTTACTTCAATTCGGATATTTTTGCTTTGCTTATGGTAGACTCTCGTCTAACTCACAAAGCATTGCGAGCCATTAAGGCTATTGACGAACTTGGAGTTTTCAAGAATGTTACAAGTTCAAATATCATCAAACGAATGAAGGTAAGCATTTATTCTCTGTGTGATTTGAATTCAAAGTTTTAGTAATTATTTGATGTATTTAATGGATATTTTATAAATTTTAGGAAATCTACATTATTTCTTGTATTTTATTGATTTGGTAAATATGTGAATTATAGAAATTTGTAGAAGAGGCTACACGTGATGGTCTTGGTTGGCAAAGAACGGATGGTATATCTTTTGGAGTACAAGTTGATAGCATTGAAGCTTGGTGTATTTTTATGATATTATTATACGAGAGGAGATCAGGAACGATTTTGCAAGATGTGGTGTATTTTAAACTAGGAATTGATGCAAGATGTCATTGGAATCATGGAGGTCAGGTATGTGAAATATACCTAGAACTTTTGCATGATTGTGGTCTACTATCTTGCATACCAATAGCTAAGTACGAAGGAAAAGATTCACAGAGTGAGATACTAGTTCATATTGGAAATCGAGATACATTTCCATTAGGTGGCCATATTCTTCACCAGCTAAAAGACCTCATTATCAAAGGCATTACTATTGAGAACCGGTACTTGCAATTTAAACTTTATGAGCGCCATGATTTAGCCTGCTCATATAGTCTTGTCACTAGAGGTGAAGCATCCGCAATAGGTAATATGTTTTGTCCATGGTGTATGGCTACAAAACCTACTTCGGCAAATGTCACTTCGCATGAAACATAAGCAATTGAGGATACTATATCCTCAGTTGCAAAGAAATATTTTATGAGAGAATCTCTCATACAAGAGCTTAATCCATCTATTCCTTTAGATGTAGGTTTGGATACACCCTTATTACCTCTATTGTTATTAGATGGAGATAATTGTGTACCAACGATCTTGGTACTTAAAGAGTGGCCAATGAATAGGCCAAACATCCATAAGATTACTCCTCCGTCGATGAGTGATTTAGTGTATTGTACTAGACATGCATCTATCCGGTCTATATTGAAAATGTTCAAATACCTTGAACGTTTTGCTCAAGAGCTTGATTTGATAGACAAAAGAAGACCTTCAAGGTTTGAAACATTGCGTGCAACCATGCAAAATCCTCCATTGAGGATTCAAGTTACAGTGAAGTCAACAATGGGAGTTGAGTATAAATCTTTGACTTATAGACAATCGGATGGTATTATCTCAGACCGTATACTCTTGAATATGGATTTATTATTGGATGTCGTTAAAGAGGGTACCGATCCTGAACGGTTCATGAATATGTATAAGATGTGGAATGCATATCGGCGATTTGATACTCTTTAAAGGGCCTATGATCCAATTCGCACTGCCCAAAACTTACCATTGGAGGATAGCATTTCTTGTGTAGCACGTGAATTTGGATGGTATGCATCCAAATGTTTTCATGAATTCACACCATACTTTCATGTGCAAGTAGCACACGCTGGAGAAATGTCTCGTTCATTGCCTCCTTGTATCACCCTAGGGCGATTAAAGAATGAGGTTATTGAAAGAAAGCATCGGGAAGCGAAGAATATGCACACGACACAAGGGGCTGGACGAGGTGGACCGCCGGTGGCGGTTCGTGGAACTGCCGAATGGGATCGAATGGATTTGGAAAAGGAAATCCTTGCTCAATATGTACGATTGAGAATGTCTTACGATGACATGATTCTGGTGAGAATTCAAGATTTATTACAAGTCTTATTGGTGATTTTCAATGTTGTATTCTGTTAATGTTTTTTTTATAAATTTCATATGACAAATATTATTTCTTATTCATTGTTTTTGTCGTTAACATATATAGAAATATAGGCAAAAAACATGGATACAAGAGCCAATTTGAAGTGAATTAAAGCAAGAATTCCTAAGAAGGGGTTCGATCTTCATAAGTATTGAAGAGGCTCAAGATTTGGCAACACCATATGATGGTCAAGTGGCTCCTCATCAAATCAAGCAAATTTTTAGAAATTGGTATGATAAGTACCAAAGAATTCAAAATGTCGTGACTACGCCTCACCTTGAGGTAAGAATTTACAACATTTATTAATAGGTTATGATATTTTATACTATATCGTTTACCACTTTACTAATTTTACGCATACTATTTGCATATTATTTGATCAGGTTCATCAACCATTAGTGCGTACGAGATTGATAACTCAGTCCGCTATCGTCGCTGAGGCGTCACGCCATTCTTTTAGACGCCAAACCAAGAGACCTAGTTTGTGTCCAATACCAGAAGGATCTATTTTAGAACCCTCAAGTATCTCAAGCATTCCTACTGTAGAAAATGTAGAAACTTTAGAGGAGATATCTTTGTAAGGACATATTGCTACTCGTGGATGTGGAAGAGGTCGAAATTGGGGCCGTGGATGAAATTCTTCTAGTAGTCCCCGACCTCGACGAGGGTTCACAACACCGGTGTTAGAATAAATTATCTATTATCTTATATTTGTTTTTCATTTGTAATCTTGTTATGGTTGATTAATTTACATGGCATTTATTATTTGAAAGTCAATACAAGGTAAAACAATAAACCTTCAATGCCCAAATAAACAATGAGCTCAGCAATACGCTTGATTATAGATTAAATGTGACGATGCACTACACCTATGCCTTCATAACGATGATGCACGGGGTTCCAAACAAATCTTTCCCATGTAAATGAAACACGTAAATGTGGAACACGAATGGAGTGCCCGTAGAAACTAAATGTCATAGTCGGGTCGACTTGACTTCGTGGGGGATTAGCACAATCATCGGTTACATCACCTAATTCACGATAAGGAAAGGTTGACCATGCATAGAATATGTGTTGGCGAAGTAAATCATAACCCGATAATGTCACTCGAATGTGATTGTTGTGATGGTCAACAAGACCTAAATGGAGTATAGGAGAAAACACACAACTCCAAGTGTCGCTATCGCAATCGACATCGATATATGATTGTTCACCTGAGCCCCTCAAGTGTTGCATACTTGTGAGTCTATCATAGATTTGACGACCAAGTATATTCCGGAACACTACAACCCGTACGTGAGGTTGAGGAATGCCAATAGACGATGGTAATACTCCATTTATGGAGTAGGCACGGCTAGTTGCAAGTTGCTTAACTACGACTTCCAACGTAGAATCCACCGATAGCGGTCACCATATTGTGTTATTTCCTTGAACAATGATCATATAATGACAAAAGTATGCCATACATAATGACACTCGTCCTGACCATAATCGATAAGACTTGAGTGTATAGAAGCAATCCACAACACCTACACATTAAAAAAAAATAAGACTGAAATAAATTCGAAATTTAAGATTCATTGGCATTTATCAAATTTAAAGAACTTACCGTACAAACTCTTGATTGATTCTAGAATAGTCGTAGTTGTATAAAAAATCTCTTGGCGTAAACACTTTCGTCCTCCCACTTCTTCGGAATGGACAAATGAAGGAACTTTGTAGCCTCTCGATAGAACATCCGATCGCTGTAAAAACTCCCTTCCAATAAATAGTGCTTCACCGGTCATAGAATCAATAATACATTCAAGAACTTCAAACACCCGCAATAACTCAATAACAAGTCCGTGTGCTATATATGATCCACTCCAAAATTCCACCTGTGAGCCGCAAAATCGGCCCACGATGACAAATGGACCACGCATCGTGTCCATAAAGGTTAACAAGTAGTAGAAATGAGTCATCCCATTGGTTAGCTCATGGGTTTTTGATCAAGATGGCTAAATAGCCTTTCCATGAGCTAATTCTTTAATTAGACGCCACATTATGGCAACCAAGAATTTTATAAAGTTAACCAAAAAAATTAAATAGAAAGGAAAAAATAAAGAAAAGGTTGGAAAAGACAAAAACAATAGAAAAGAATTAAAATTAGAAGTGGTAGAGAAGAATTTACCTCCTACCAAGTCGGGGACCACAATTGGCCACGGTGAGGAAATCACGGGAAAAAATTAGGAGAAGAAGAAGAATGATGGGAGGTAAAAAGAAAAAAAAATGAAGTGTTAAAAGCCCTTAAAAAAAATATTCAAGGGGGTCCAAAAAGAAGTGGGAAAAAACCCTCACCATCACTTGGTAAATTAGTCCTAACCCCACGCAAGGGAAATTCAATTTAGGTAGAGTAGTTAGATTTAGCATCCTTGGAATCACCTTAATAGCTCACTTATTGGTGATCATGCACACACCATGTGGCATGAGTTAAAGTAGGAGATTTAGATATTCCTTGGTTAGTGGGACACCCACTTTTGTTAATGCAAGGGTGGCACGGAATTAGTTTGTCATAGGTTTATGGGTTTTTTATGAAGAAGGTCATTAATGGAAGAAGGCAAAGGCGGCGGGGAACACCCTGGGGAACGCAAGGGGAGCAAAGGGCTTGGGGGTCACCCCCTGGAGAGAGGCTCATTCGTGCAAGTGTGGGTAGGAAAAGAGTGAGGGAATGTAGGAGCGTGGACTGGAGAAGAGCCGGAAGCCCCAGCCAGTGAGTAATGTTTTTTTGGTAGGAAGTAGCGAATTCGATAGGAATTAGAAGAGAGGACGAACAGCAAGAGGAGGAGCACGATCACGAAGAGAGGACAAACAACAAGAGGAAGAGCACGATCACGAAGAGAGGACAAACAACAAGAGGAAGAGCACGATCACGAAGAGAGGACGACCAACAAGAGGAAGAGCACGATCGCGAAGAGAGGACGAACAACAAGAGGAAGAGCACGATCACGAAGAGAGGACAAACAACAAGAGGAAGAGCACGATCACGAACAGAGGACAAACAACAAGAGGAAGAGCACGATCACGAACAGAGGACAAACAACAAGAGGAAGAGCACAATCACGCAGAGACGAACAGCAAGAGGAGGAGCACGGTCCCGAAGAGAGGACGAACTGCAAGAGGAAGAGCACGATCACGCAGAGATGAACAGCAAGAGGAAGAACACGATCACAAAGAGAGGACGAACAACAAGAGGAAGAGCACGATCACGAAGAGAGGACGAACAGCAAGAGGAAGAGCACGATCACAAAGAGAGGACAAACAACAAGAGGAAGAGCACGATCACGAAGAGAGGACGACCAACAAGAGGAAGAGCACGATCACGAAGAGAGGACGAACAACAAGAGGAAGAGCACAATCACGAAGAGAGGACAAACAACAAGAGGAAGAGCACGATCACGAACAAAGGACAAACAGCAAGAGGAAGAGCACAATCACGCAGAGACGAACAGCAAGAGGAGGAGCACGATCGCGAAGAGAGGACGAACAACAAGAGGAAGAGCACGATCACGCAGAGACGAACAGCAAGAGGAAGAACACGATCACGAAGAGAGGATGAACAACAAGAGGAAGAGCACGATCACAAAGAGAGGACGAACAGCAAGAGGAGGAGCACGATCACGAAGAGAGGACGAACAACAAGAGGAAGAGCACGATCACGAAGAGAGGACAAACAGCAAGAGGAAGAGCACGATCACGCAGAGATGAACAACAAGAGGAAGAGCACGATCACGAAGAGAGGACGAACAGCAAAAAGAAGAGCACAATCACGAAGAGAGGACAAACATCAAGAGGAAGAGCACGATTACGTAGAGACGAACAGTAAGAGGACGAGCACGATCACAAAGAAAGGACGAACAGCAAGAGGAAGGGCACGATCACCCAGAGACGAACAACAAGAGGTAGCGCACGATCACCAAGAGAGGAAGAACAACAAGAGGAAGAGCACGATCACGAAGAGAGGATGAACATCAAGAGGAAGAGCACGATCACCCAGAGACGAATAGCAAGAGGAAGAGCACGATCACCAATGAGACAAACAACAAGAGGAAGAGCACGATCACGAAGGGGCAAAGGATGAATTGGAAGGAATCATGCAGCCTCTCCTCTCCCTCAGATTAGTTCATCAATTCTTCATGCATGTAATTGAAAGGAACCCTAATTTCGTTATTCACAACTGTGGTGCGGAAGCGCTGCCCAATTTTTACTAGAATTAGGGTTTTCGATCAAATCTAAGGAGACAACCGGTTTATTTTAAACGTATACAAGAACATAACGCAGCTGGAGGTAAATGTAGGATAGGGCGTTTAAAAGGGGATTCCTTGTGTGAATGTGCATGATGTGCAAGTGATGTATGGTGCATGGTCTTGAATAAACGATTAAGTTGAATGATGCACTGCTGGTCGCTGGCTGGGAGTCCTAGGGTAATTCAGATGGGTAATTGGACATCGCCATTGCATTAAGCACAAAAAAACAATAAGGATACAAAAAGCAAACATAAAAAACGGAGGTATAACCCAAGAGATAATAGGAATATAAATTCTGGAGTAAAACAAGAAGCATGTCTGCTGCCGCTGCTGCCAGGGTCACACCTAATTCTGGAATTGGTCATGTAGGGTCTGGTCAAGTTTGTGAGGCTGAATTGAACCCATATAAGCTTTAAAACATTGAAAACGGGGTCCTAGGGCAAAACTTATGCTCGTTTGAAGATTGGGTCCAAGTTAAGGCTGGATTCAATCACCACATCACTAATCAACAACGAAGAGCCCAAAGTAACCACAATATGGATCACCACGCTTGTATGGGATATGTATGAAGGGTTTGAATGAGGCTTGCACAAGGGGTTGTATCCCACATTAGGGTCTTGTGTTCAAGATAAGCTCCCATTAGGGAGTGGTTTATTTGGCTCACACCACCCGTGCATTACGAACATGCAATGCATGAGAATTCACTTTGAAATACTTTTTCCCTTGGTACCATAAAACATTTCCATGACCATAAATAATTGGTGGAGATACATCATAGCGGCCACCAATGTATCCTTTTGTCAAAATTCTCTCAATTGTCATAGAGGGCAAAGGCATGGGCATGGAAAATAAATCATCCATGGAAGGAGATTTCAAGACCAACCCTCCATGCTCATTTGCATAATACATTATAGTTGTAATAATGGACCAACGGGGATGTTGAGAATAAACCATAGAGGGCATGAAAAGCCCTAATGATGCATCTAATGATAAGTCGTTTAAAACAACTTGCATGTCTTCAATGGCTTGGTAGGTCGTAACGTGTGCCAAAAGAACTGTTCGAAGTCCTCCTATATCCTCTAAAACCGCTACGGTTTGTAAATCGAAAACATGTTGGAAACATGTGTTTGATAGAGGGGGGCTACTTAATGGACACTGTAAAGGAGATAATCGTTTAGAGATATCCTTTGTTGTTACCAATGGTGAAGAAATGGTATTCCTATTCAAAAGATCTCTTAGGAGATTCTCTCGTTCAATTTGAACCTGAAGCAACAAAATATTTCTCTCTTGTTCTATCTCTTGAAGCATTGTAGCTCTTCTATTGTAAATATCCCGCCGATGAGATACTCTTTGAGTTTCAATTTGAGAAAGCATAGCACTTCTTTCAAATTCCAAAGCCTGTCTTTTCTGTTTCATGTTTTCCTCAAATGTTTCTCTCTCTTGATTTAGTACAAATCGAGCTTCCGTATGAGTACCACGTCTATTTAATAACTCCATAATCCTCTCGCCTTGAGTGCCTTGGATCCCGCTAAGGCTAAAGACCTTTGTATCATCCCTTCTCCTATTTTGGACAACCAGAGGGTTCAAGGGTATGGGATTTGGAGTTATGTTTCTCACGATACGCTCTAAATGTCTATTCTCTAGACTTCTTCGTATGTTCTCTTGTTGTTGAACTCGAATATTACCTTGAAGCTGATAACGGCGTGCTCTGGGGGGTAATAGAGGAGCTCTAGATGAACTTGCCAAAAGAGGATTAACCTCCTGATTTGGCATGCTTAGGACTAATCTCCTAGGTTGCAAGGTAGAATGACCAATCGTACCTGTAATGAGGGCATCGACCGCGCGTTATTGGACTTGAAAGACGCTCATTCACCGATGCGTAATCCAAGCGAGCAATCATTTGTTCGCCAGGAGAAAGACTTAATCCACGGTCTGGCGGTGGAGGTGATGCCATCTACGTGTATCAAAAATGTGTCAAATGAATATTGCAATAATTTCATTGAAAGTAGAAAATTGATGTAAAAGTCTAAAAAACAAGTATTGAATTCAATAACTATTATTTTTCAGAAGATGGTGAAACAATATGCACTTTGCAATAAAAGTAGTAGAATTTGAGTAAAAGATTCAAACTTTTTCTAGAAAGTTCACCTTTTTGGTAACAAAAAATTGAAAATTTGGCGTGGATTATTTCACACTGGTAAATTTGAAAATACGTCATGTAAAGTTTGGCATGACCTTTTTTTGTCCTTTTCCATTCTTTATTTTTTTAAATTTTTTTTCTTTGCACTATTTTTTAATTAGTTAGAAAGAAATCAATTACAATGTAATTAAAAGAAATTATAATTTGATGAATCAAAGTAACCAATTACACCGTATGGGTTTCGATCCCATAGCACCTCTATGAAACATGCAACAAACTAGACATTAATAACTCAGACCGTCACCCCTCGGCCGAAGCTTGATTTTCCACTTGTGCCCAAGCGGAGGTACCATAGGCACATTGAGTTACTAACATAAAGATTGTGCAAAGAATTCAATAAAAGGGCCCAAAACCAAATAGGGACGGTGTTTGATTTCTACATAAGTAGAACTGATAAAAAATTTGTACAAAGATTTCAAATATTTAATTATATGGTATTGTAAGAGTCATAATCCATTGTGGCAACACCCTTGCAAAGATTTGATACACAACATCAAAAGTGCATTAGTAACTTCACAAGCCTTCATAAATGTGAGAAAATTGAAAATGCTCATAAATCAATGGCCAAAATTCTACCCTTTAAGCTCCATAGACAGATGATTCTTTGTTCTTTCTCCTCAGATCTGAGAGCAAAAGTACAAAAAGATGAGAAACATGTCAATATATCATGAAAGACAAAAAAACATGACCATGTACCTAACCCAAACTCTATCATAATTCACTCTAACATGCAATGTACTGTAACAGAAAATGTTTCAAACCTCTCAACACATCAAGTCCAAAAATGCTTCTCTCTTCCTATCCTTGCCAAATCACATCGATTAACCCACGTAACAGTGCCTGAGAACAGTACCTGCAAAGAAAGATTCTCCAAGGTCATGCAATGACAGAGCAATTACATTCCAAGAGCAATAAAAAACAACAAGAATAATGCAATAATGAGCTGGTCTAAAAACAAGGAAGATGATAAGTGACCGCAAAGATGTCGGCACTGACCAGTGACAGTGCGATAACATACAAGGTTTCGATTTTGAAGAGAGAGAGCGATGTAAAATATTGAGAGAGCGAGCGAATGAAATGGACGAAGAAATCATAATCTGGCGACAACACTGGAATCCAACAAGAGCGAGGAGGGCGAATTTCTTGAAGCCGAGATATATGCGAAGTCACGAACAATCGCGAGGTTGCAGACAACTGCTCCCGAACCAAGACCTGATCGACAAAAAGAATATTCAAGTCGAGTGCATCAAAGTCGAAGGTAGTTCGGAGAGTTCAAAGCGAGTCCGGAGTGGAAACCCAAGAAGGTAACGAAGCAAGTCAAAGCAAGACCGGAGTGATTGGAGCAAGACCGGAGTGACTGGAGCAAGTCGAAGCAAGACCGAAACAAGTCCAGGCGTGGAGCAACAGATAGATCGAGCATCTCGGAACTTGCGAAGAGAGCGTGAAGCAGGCGGAAGTGGAGCGAGACTGGAGATTGGAGCCCGGGCGCATGGAAAGTGAACGAAAAGAGAGTACAGGGTCCGAAGCGTGGAGCTGGAGAGTGCAGGGTCCGGAGCGTAGAGCTGGAGTCTCGAAACCGAGAGAGAAGGTGGAGCAAGAGTCCGGAGCGTGGAGGAGACTGGAGCTCGAATGGGAGTTACGACCTTACCTTGGTGCCGAAGCGCTGTTACAAGAGAGTATTCAAACAATTATAGCCCCTGATTTGCAGCAGGCAGCCAAGCGCGCAACTTGATCAACGGGTTGGCATCCAAAAGTTTAGGCTTTTTGCAAGTGGCTGGTGTAAAGTTGTTCCCATGATGTGTAAAGTGCCGAGTTATGACTTCATGACAAACTTATTGTATTTCAGTAAGGTTTGTTAATAGATTTGACTCACTCCTTTCACTTTTAAAGTACTGGTAATATGTCTTTTCTTCTTATTTCTTTAAAATTTGGTTCTTGTGTGGTTTCTTTTACAACCCTCTTCCATATCAAAAAGGTGAGCCCTATCACTACTACTTAATGTTATGTATTGTTATAGTGAAAGTCAACTTAGAAACGATGAGTAGATTCTATATCCGCATAAGGTAAAATGAACTTATGTTTCTGTATTTGCTCAAAGTAAAGTGAGCTTGTAGTTTACTTTACCTTCTACGGTGGGAGGAAAGAATAATGTATATAAGGCAACTCTGCCACGAAGTTAAAAAAGCTTCTCCCTAGCTAAGATATTTCAAATATATTTGTGTTATTTGCTATCTCTCCCTTATATTTGCTGTCTCTCTCTCTCTTATATTTTGGTTTCCTTAGAATACGTAGCTCTATTATCTTACGGTATATAGCTCCATCTTAACTCCTAAAGGATCATGTGTCAAAAGTGGGCTTTTTGAATGTTTGGTGAGGTTTCTATGGTGTGAATTTCCAACATTCTTCTTTGAAATTTTTACTATAAAAAGGCATTACCGATACCTTAGTGGGAAAACAAATTTTTCTTAAATAGGACATTTGACAAAAAAGTTATAGGGTTTTGAATTTCCAATGGGGAGAGCGGGGACCTTGGGAACGTGGAAACACTTTTGCTACGACACTTTATTGAAAGTGAGATTTTCAATACTCGCAAGTAATATTACTTCCCTTGATATTGTAAAAAAACAAGTCTTGTCTTTACTGAAAAATAGCATACCAACCCAAGTCAAACATATTCACACATTGTCACTCATTGTTGGGCAAGGTACGAAGTAAAAATTCTTCTTTTCCAGATAAAATGTAGAGATCTTCATAATTTTCACGTTTTATTTTTTCCACAACAACATCTGGTGTAAGCCTTCCTCTTGACCATTCAGATTATCAATCAAAAACATATTTATCTCACAAAAAATTAAAGTGTGAATTGGCAAATTTTGAACCTCCAGTACTTGCACATTTGTTTTGAAAATGCTACACTCGTCCTTTACCTCTAAAAATTGGCGTACCAAGAACTATCATCATGTTTAACAAGATGGTAATGGATTTAGACCTTGTGTAGTGCAAAAATTTGACAACAAGTGGGTCAAAGATTGGTGATCCATTGAATGGAGGTAAGAAAATGAACCATTTGCTTGACTTCAAACATTATAAACTTTCAAACCGTGTGCTCAAAGTTTATGAAATTCTGTGAGTAAATTACTTAGTAAGTCTTAATTGAAATCCTACGGTCAAAACTAAAATTTGAAGTTCTTGTTTCCTTCTTTGTTCATTTCACTATAATCCAATACTTTTGATGTGTTTTTGGTGGAAAACTGTCACGGTACTTCAAGATTAACATTTTACATTACTTTTAACGATGGAAAAAATAAAGGAGAATAAATGGTAAAAAGAAGGAAACAAAAAAGAAAAAAAAAAAAAAAAAAAACCAAAAAAAAACCAGTCCGAGGAGGCTGGCGGACGCGAGCCCAGCGGATGGCCGGCTTGCGGACAACCGGCGCGGTCGGCCAGGCTCGGCTGACGG
>OZ020514.1:64796176-64867987 GCA_963971425.1 Bryoerythrophyllum caledonicum | reverse complement strand
GTCAGATGTGCTGCAGTTACAGTTTTCTGTACTTATTGCTCTTATCAGGTGAGGAGACGGGGGTCCTTTTATTGTGACCGGATAAACCGTTTCTTAATTTCCCGAACCATTCACTCACGAATTAATACCGGAGTGTCCGCACTTGTTTTTTAAAAACAAGCGTTATCATGGCGACGGAGAAGGGGATCTTGAGGGAGGATGTGAGTGAAATTGGAACATGAGGGTCGAAGAAACGGTTCAAACAGAAAGGTGCTACTCATGATCTACGGTGGGAGATTTTGGACAATGAAGGCATTCAAGTGGAGGAAGGTTGGGAGGGTGAAATGGAGGATTATTGGGTATCCAAGACATGCATGAAATACGAGAAGATGTACCACATCGATAAACTTTGGCCAAGAGATTGCCACATAAGTCATACAACTTACTTTGCTTGCAAGCCGTGGATGTGTAAAGATGACCACTTCATTTATCGTACATAGGAGGTTTGGCGGGCTTTGTTTGGGAATTGCCCAAGAAGCAAAGGGTTTTTCAATTACAGCCTACTATCAATGGTAAACACTGAGGTTGTGTTGAAACGAAAGGTGGATTGGAGCACATTTCCGACTACTACACACTATCCGCTTAAGATTGGGCAAAATCTGAAGCATATTCCTCATTTATTCAATCCTGAATCGACTTTGACCAAGGCTATTTTGGAGGAGTTGAAGAAAAAGCCTCGTCAGATGAGCGCGGTGGATACCATGCCCAAAATACAACCATCGGTGGAGGAAGTTGCCGTTGTGATGGAGTCTAACAAACATTTGGACATTGTGGTCGACAATATATTGTCAACCACAATTCCCAAAGAGACTTTGGAGAAAACGACGGTAGAAGACCCCGTACAATTAGATATTCCGAATATCGTGATTGTAGGAGGTGAAGACGATGGTAACGCGGAACAAGGGGGGAGAATATGGATGGAGAAGAAACCGCTCTTCCAAACGTTCAAACTTTGGAAGGCATGGTACCAGAGACAATGGATGTTGGACCAAACACTTCAACGCGGGAAACACTGGAACCAAATTCCAATTACCCGATGATTTACAAGGGTACTTTGATTTTCAGTATTGAAGAAATGTTTCAAAATATGCCAAACAAGGATAAATTCAAAGACTTGCTCGACTTGAGTGTTAAGTGGACTGAAGCGTGCGCTCAAGTAAAAGAATTTGGTCATCCAGTCGATGTGCAAAGTGATTCGAATGAATGGGCCCAAATACATGGAATAGTGAGAGTGGCACGTAATTTGGTGGACGGGGCCAAAATTCTTGCAGCAATGGCTCCTGATCTTCTAGATATGGCTTATGCATTTTCAACTATGACTCCATGTGTGCTACGAGCCGGACTAAAGCGTGCGTTGAAGCAAAGGAATTTTGTCATCCAGTCGATGTGCGAAGTGATTCGTGGGAATGGGCCCAAATACATGAAGTAGTGAGAGTGTCTTATGATTTGAAGAACGGGGCTGAAATTCTTGCAACAATGACTCCTGCTCTTCTAAAAATGGCTCATGTTTTTTCAAGTATCACTCCGAATATGCTACAAGGCGCTATTAGCTTTGACCTATTGGCTTCCTCTATAACGCCAATGTTACAAGACAGGATCGCGCTAACTCGGAAAGTGATGGATATGATGGAGGAGGCCCATAAAAATGAAATCCTCACTAGACACCTTAAATGGGAATTGGAAGGAAACAAGCCGGAGCTGGTGGCTAGTGAGAGAGTCCTTAAGAAGATGTCGGAGAAGATGAATGCGCATGTGCCTGAGGTGGATGTGGTAGTCATTGAGGACAACGATGGAACTTTGGACGACCTCGCTCTTTCCAAGTTTGTAGGGAATGATGCAGAGGATGCCACACCGGTCAAATCTAGCAGAACCGCCGGGCCTTCTTCTGTTCAATTGGTAGTACCAGCTGGGAGTAGCCAAGTACGGCCAAAAGCGCCTGGAAAAGGGAAGGCAATAATGGAATGTAAGGGGGAGATGGAATTGATGTCACAGAAGTTGGAGGTGGCAAATAAGGAAGGGGACGAGGCACGAGCGGAACTAGAGACACTGCGGAGGACATTGAAATGGGTGGACGACACACCATGGAACGAGAACACAATGCCTTTGTTGGGTTGGATTCATCGCCTTCAGGACATGGAGACCATGGTCCCAAAAGCAGAACATGATCTCAAGAAATTTGCTGCCGAATCACAAGAATTATGTGAACTCGTGGATACCTCATTGGAGAGATTGAAGAAATTTGTTAGACAACGTGGACATGAGTCCACGAAGGTTACTATTTGGGGTGATGTACCGAAGATGATGGATCGCACAAACTATCATCGGAAGGGAAAGAGCCATGGTATTGACTAGGCTTTAGAAGTGGAGGAAGGATGGGTGCCCTACAATACCTTCTCATCACATTTTGTAGAATCGGAGCGAAGAGTAATCCATACTTGCGACCTTGTCCCGGCATTTCTCAATGACAAATTCAGCTTGTGCCAAGATCATTTCGGTCCGGATGGAGCGTATACGTTGGGCCAATGTGGCCATAACTTTCATATTACTTGCGTTTCCGCAGGTTCTATGATCCAATCGGCGTGTCCTATGTATCGCTCTCCAATTAGCACAAGATTCTACGAAGTGATGGGGATTAGAGATGTCATGCCACAGGGGCACGAGTTCAACTGATGGAATCTCCCCTTGCATCAACTTCCGAAGAAATCCTTGAACTATCGTGAGTGGAGAAAACAACTCATGTGGAATAGTGAGCTTTCTTGTCACCAACTATACGAGGAGTATGGGATGGAAATTGATCCATTCTTTTGGATGACACAAGACTATGAGGTGGAGATACCGGCGCGAGAGATTGAAGATGGCGAGCAACAAGAGTTGTTTTGCCGCAACTTTGGGGGGCATTGGAGCACTGAGCAAAAGCGTTTCTTCCGATTTTCTCCAAGGAGAGCTGAGAAGGGAGAACATGGTGTGTGGCATGAGATAAATGATGGTATTGAGTTGGGAGATGAGTACAAAAAGTACAATCATACTTTGGTGAGAAGAGCCCTGGTCCTTGCAAAGTTCGAAGAGGCTGCAAAGCTACAGAGCTCAACGGAAGAAGATTCTTTTAAAGACGTAGACTGTTCTTATTGGAATGCCGTACAAGCATTTGATCGGAGGATTGGGGACATCATTGGCTATTGGCGGAACGTGCTACAGAAACCTTGAAGCAAAATTATTGGTGTCATCCCAGAGAATGACGTTTTTATTAACAAGGTGGTGGAACGAATAAAGAAGGCCATGGAAATCTTTGCGGCGAAGAAGGTGGATCCTGGCGGGAAGTGGAAGAGGGATGATGGCAATGACAGCAACGATAGTTGGTGGTCGGAGATGCATAGGGAAATTACAATCATGGATCGAGAGTACGAAGAGGGGGGTAGGGTTGCTATGCCAAGCCGGAGACCGCGGACTTGTAGTAGCACTTGAACGGATCATACCGACGACCCTTCTTCTTCAAGGCAATAGAATGGGGTAGATGAATGTAAAGCTTAGCGTAGTTGTTTAAGGAATGGTGTGACAAGAAGTTGCAAGCATGCCATGGAAGGGCATACTTTTTGAAATAAAGGTTTACAATTTGTAAGATATTTTGTCAACTTGTTAATTCTTTAATTGTATGTGGGTGTTAAAAATGTTGTGGTGCATGAGGTGGATGCGAAGCAGTGAAATGAATAGAAGTTTGCAAACTCGAATTACATTCTGCATACAACAAGAATGTCATGTTTAAGTCATTTCGTATGGAATGACTAAATCCATACACAAAACACAAGACAATAGAATAGCAAAAGAGATGGATATAAAACTTGTGCATATATGAAAAAACTTTATTGATATTTGGAATAAATCCAAGAATCAATTGAGAGAATAGAAGCTTTTAATGCATACGCAGAACGACTATAAAGTATCCTAAACTCAAACTACACTATTTACAAACAAAATAAGTGCGGTGAACGCATACTACGTAAATGGGCCAAATTTTCCTACTCATTCACGTCGGTAGGAAGTTCGTAATCGCTATCATCTTTGATTTCAGCTCCACTAGATCCCGAAGGATCGTCTTCATTATCCGTGGCGGCTTCTTGTTTGATTCTCCATTTGATCGACAATGTTTTAATGGTTTTGAATCTCTTGCAAGTTCCAATGACATCAGTGGGATTACTAGGTCGCGTGCAAAGAAATGGATGCATGGGAGCTTTACGTTTCTTCGTGTCGTTTGTAGGCCGCCTAGGTTGTAACCCTAAACCTCCCTGAACCTCGGGGTGATGTATGAAGAGCTCAGACAGAGGTACATCGCCATCACTAGGTATGCCATCGGATTGGCATTGCGGCGTTCGGGGTCGCACATGTTTTGAAAGGGACACCAAACCGTGGGAGGATTTCAAATTGGTTGTAGTGGCTGTTGCAAGACAGGTTGCAAATAGAGACTGCGACGCGTAACTATGCAAGGATGGTTGATCCTTAGAGGAGGATGCCTTCATCTCCGTGACGTGAATGGGACTCCTTGTACCGCCCTCCATAGTTATCTCCCCGAGAACAGCCGTGTCGACTAGGAATGGCTCTTTCGTTGTTTGCTCGGGGTTCTCCGCAAGTGCGAGACATTGGTGCTTGCCTTCCTCAACACTCTTCACTGAGGGCCCTTGTGTTTTTTGCCCGTGTAGTGCCGTTGCACGTGAGGATGATAAATCTTCTCCTCCCTTGTCCTTCGTGTCTTCCGGAAGCGGAGTCGGTCCTCGACAAAGGATATTATTGCTATTGACCATGCCGTCTCCATTCAAGTACCGCCCTATGGGCAACAAGTCATCTTCTTTCTCTGCAAGAACGTTGTCATCGACAAAATCATACTCGGTGATTGGGGCATCGTGAGTATGATCCATACGTTAAGAAGGGCTGCTGTTGATGTCATCGTCTAGATGCTCTGCATCGTAATTGGCAAGGGCACCGGTGCTTGAATCGTCAGAGTAGTCCGCGTCATCCAACTCACGTAGTTGTGGAATCTTGTTGCAGTTTGTAGAGACGGTATTCCTCCGGAATGCACCCAATCGTCACTAAGTGCTTCCAAAGTAACCACTCCAGGTTCGTTCCCAGAGAGACCTAATGTTCTTCCAAATACTACCATTTACTAAACTTATCACAACAATCGTTTACAAATTAGCTATCTTCATAACTTACGTATGGTAGATCCGGATCCTTCCAGAGTCCGGATTATGTACAACGATTTCCGGAAAGTAATTTCCGGAAGTCGGGAGGGTAGTTTGATTTGTCTCCGTTCCTCCTCAGAGAGTCTCCTGGAGTTTTTAAGCAAGTGGCCGGAGTCCACTGATCCTCTTTTGTGTAAGTGGCTGGATTTCCCACTGCCCTGTGACTTTAAGTCGCTAGGCACCCACTGTCCGGAACTTATAGTGGCCGAACACCACTCTCCTACTTTGCTAACCTGATGAGTTGATTGTTGTTGCTAGACTTAGACTCTCACGACATCCGGAATGCCTTCCGGATGCGGTCACACACAGCTAAGTCCGGACTACAACGACATTCCGGTGAGTACAATTGTGATCCTCCGGGAATGATGGTACTACCTCGACGAAGAGTTCCGTCTAGACCTACGCATCGGGCTTTTTCCTATCTTGGGGGAAAACTCCGGCTTTGACCAGAATCCAGGTTAACACGGATTTCTCCGTTTTCTAGAGACTACGAGGAACACCTTTGCAGTTCGTCCCCTCCCCTCCTAGCTACTTCCGGACCCTGAAGTCTACCACGCACACCTTTGCAATAGCCCTCCAGCTCTCCCAGGCGATCTCCTGACATGGACCTTGACCGGTTTCTCTCTGAATGAACCAACTATCACCACACTCCGGAAAGATATTGACACAACCTCTCCCATAGGAATGGATCTGCTACTCACAAAGTATACACCTCACACCAAGAGTACAAGAGAGCAAATCTAATACGAAGGCGTGTTGTATATTTACCAAGTGCGAAAGACAAGATGAAAGGTTTTTGTCCAAAACCTCACTACTAAGTACTAACTAAGTTCCTTCTAAACTTAGCTTTCCTCCTAGCTATCCTACGGGAAGTCCGCTAGATCTTATCTAAAAGATCGGAGAAATCCGGAAAAGTTCCAGATCGGATCTCAGATCCTAAAATCACGGAACAGTTCCGTCTCCGGAATTCCTACTCTAACTACACAACTGGCAGTGGATTCCGTCAGCAACCGGGTGGACTTGGGGCCTCATCGTTAATCGCTGCTGATCCGGAATCTAAACCCAAAAAAAAAACGTACTAAACCTAACTAATCTAAGTCGGAGCACCTGGTCCTCGGTTTCTTCCATTCCTACGGGAGAGAGAGATCTCCATCGGAGCGCGCTACTTGCCCTTCGCCTTCTTTGACGTTGCAGGCGAAAGGTTGGTCTTCCGGGTGGATGGTCCGGTTGCTCAAGAAACACCGGCCACCGAAGTCCTGGAGTCCGGCTGTGGAGGGGGCTGTTCCGGTGATCCTTCCGGGACCGGAGGTGCTAATGGTTCTGTCACGGAAGCTGACCCGGTCTCCCGGACCAAGTCTCTGTAGCTTCTGGAAGGACTCCTTGGTCTGGGCGCCAATCTTCGGGACACGGACTTTGGTGGTGCCGGGAGGTCGCCTTCTGCCGGAGGATCTGGCAGACGCATGTTGGGTGGCGACAGTAGATCCGGAAGCTTCTTCAGGATCTCACTCATACTTGGATTGGGAGGTAAGATACCCTCCATCGGTGTCCGAGGTGACGGAGTGTTGAGAGACTCCGGATTCGCTGAGGTGCCCGGAGCTGGAGTTGTCTTGGTCTGTTATTCCGGAGAGGCCGTAGTTTGTGTTGGGGTCGTGGTGCCTTCCGGTCCAGGTGCTGCTGGGTCTTTTGGAAGCACGAGGGTGATGTTTTCAACCAACAATTTCATCTGCTCCTAGGTCCGCCCCATCTTCTCCGCTTAATCTAGGAGGAACCGGATGATGTTGGCCCTGGTGACCTTCTCCTTGTTCTCCACCAGTTCGGTGAAGAGCCGGCTCCAATTGATCACGTCAACCAAGAATTCCAGGGCCGTCCGGACCTCTATCAGTGCAGTTGCGGAAGCATTGGCCTTTGCCTGAGCCAGTTTCCGGGCCGTCACCGCTAGAGCTGCTTCCGCGAGGTAATGCTTGACGTTCTTCTCCATCTCCGTGTTGGCCTTGTACATGGAGGAGATTTGGATACGTAGCGCCTTCGTGTCTGTCTCCTTGCTCCGGAGTTCCTCCACCCTATTGATGGCGTCCTCCAGCCGGCCGACGTCCAGACTCCGGAAGATCTGGTCCACGCTGGTGGTGATGAGTAGTTGGTCTCCTTAAGGAGGCCAACTCTCTAGCCGATCTTGCGGGTGAGCTCCTCCACTTGTTTGAGCTGCCTCTTGGAGTCCTCTCTGTCGACCTTCCTCCTCTTCTGGATGGTCTCCGCTGAGGGTCCGGACTCGTCTTTGTTGGATGACGCGGAGGCTGACCTCTGCCGGAGATAGCTGGTGGTGGTGACAGTAGAGGGGCACCACATACGTGGCCAAGGTTGTTGCCAATTTCTTCACCTTCTGGAGATTGACCACAAGACAATTGATCATCTCGATCATCAACGTTCCCCTGTCTACGACGATCTTCCCCCAGAGTGCTCCGAGGGAAGTGCAGGCCGACTTCGCCACCACCCGTCTTGGCTTTTCCGGATGGAAGATAGGGTTTAAAAATCCTAGCACAAGCTGGGCGTCCAGGTGCCGAAGATCCTGCAGGTTGTAGCCATCCTTTATGTCCGCTAGTCCCCCAAATTCCTCCGCCAGGAACTCGTCCCCCCTTTCCACCACCTTGGTGTGGCCGACTCGGAAGTCGTATGCCTGTAACCATTCCGAAACTCCCCAGAGTTCTAAATGGGCTCTCATCAGCCCCTTGTATTTCTCGTTTGGCGTTCCTACAAGCTCCCGGACGTAGACCTCTTCCCGGATGCCCCAAGCAACTTCGAGCAAACCCTCGCAACCCATGAACTTCAGGCTCTCCTTCAGCATGTTGTACTCGTCCTGGTCTGCTGGGATGTCCGGAAGAATGCGTGTCAAGGGAGGGAGCACAATTGCCGGCTCTTTGTCTCTCCAGCCGCGCCCATCCCTATCCGTCCTCTTCTTCTTTGCCATCGGCACAGACTTCATGAGGCTTGCCTATTACCTCACAGTCTCTCAATGTTGTCCCTACACGCACCAACCTCACAAAAACCCTCCCTAATGGATGCACGTCCGTTCCAACCGTCTTAGCTTCAAACCCTAATGGCAAGCCGTTCGGAAAACCGTAAGAGCGAGAGAGAAAGAGAGAGGGAAAGAAAGAGGGCTGGAGCGAAAACCTCGACACGCAAAGACGAAGTGAAAAGAAAGAGTCTCCCTCCAAACCCCAGCCTTTTGTAGTCTAGCCGTTCGTACGGCTCATGATGACAATTGATGGTGACATCTCCGGCTAACGGTTCCGGATAACTAACTGACCCGGCATTCCGGTAACTACTCCGACTCCGCTTACAGCAGCTTTAGGCTCAATTAGGCTTTGCAGTCAGATTCATCCAACTTTATTCTTCCATGAAGACTATAGGCTGTATTTTAGCACGAACTATCGTAACTAATTAACTAGATTTTAAGTTTTGGCCGGAATTTAAGGTTAACTTCCGGCACCATGTCGGAATGGAGTTCCACAGCCTTCCTTGGGGTCGGCTTGCTTCGTGATTTTGTCTCCAAAGATGTCGTTGTTCCGTTCTGCCATCTTCACGGTTCCGCTGCCAAACGAGTAGATACGTTGTCATTCCGGTATACCCCAGGTTTTGGAGTGAGCTCGGATGATGCTGTCGTACTGGTTGTCCGGTGCACCAAGTAGCTCCAACAATAGTTTTGCTTCCTTTGTGCTCCACGCAACATCGAGTAGCCCGCGATAGCCCATGTTGGTGAGGTAATGATCGAGGACGGCCAGCTCCTCCAGGTCTGTTGGTATGACCAGAACCACCCGCTGTACAACCAACTGGGTCGTTAAACCTCGAGTTGCCCGAGCAGTTCCTCCTTCCGCCATATCTACAGTAATCTCTCACAATCTCTCCGGTACTACTTGCACGCACTGACCTCCTTAAACACCTTCACTACCGGAAACGCTTCCGGTCTAACGAAATCAAGAAGGTAAGAAGCAAAGGGGAAAGAAAGAGAGCAAGCAAAGAAGTGTGGGAAGCCAAAATTAGCGTCTTGCTCTTATACTTTTGTCCGTGTACGGATGGCCGTTACGGTCATGATGGCGTTTCCGGATCCGGACCGTTTCCGGTTCCGGGTGTCTTCAGGCTCTGGTTTCTTCTGGTTCGGGAAATTTCCGGAAGGTTTCGGTTGTGAAGACTACTACCAAACCCGGGCCTTTCGGACTTTTAGCATTCCATAAGAGCTTTTAAGGATCTTGTCTACCCCTTATTTGTCTTGTTTGCTATTTCCCTTTGCTATGGTTTAAACCTATCTTTCTAACATTCTAATACTATATATTATTTTTTTGCCGGATTTTTAGGTTAACTTCCAGAACCTTGTGGGAACGGATTCCCACATTACCCCCTTTTCACCCGTGAGCGTCCTCGCAAACGCTTCCGGTATGGCTCTCCGTATTGTAAAGCTTTACCCTAGACTTGTTAGTTCTAGAATCGAGTGGTCTACCCTCCAGATCTTCTAGTTGCAATGATCCGTTTAGATAAATTCTACAAACTCAAAAAGGCTGTGGGAAGTCGTCCCACAGGTTTTCGGAAGTTAACCATAAAATCCAACATAAATAAAAAAAATTATTAGTAAAAGATAAGTAAAATGGAGTATAATAGTACGGAATCAGAAATTAGAAGATAGGATAAGGGACGGACTGGTTAAGTCCTTAATAACTCTAACAAAGTGCATAATCCGGAATGCCGGTCTCGACTGAATCTGGTTATAAGCTGAGCTTTCCCGCGATACCTAGAACCGGGTGAAGGATTCAAGTGATACTCGTTGCAAAATCCGTCAAAATAACGATAGCGACGTCAGAGCCGTTAAATAATCCTGATCGTGATGTCACTACGGTTGGGAAATCCCGTACTTTAGGGCCGTTATAAAAAGGCAACCGCCGGGGGCTTACCAAAACAGTTATCTTCTCTCCTTTTTTCCTTTCCTTGCACTTCTTTCGATTCCTTTTTCTACCTCCTTCTGCTGGTTTCTAAGCCGGTTGCTCCTCAAGCATCCGGCAGTAGTGGAGAGTTCTGGTGAGGTGAGTGCGTGCAGGTACGACCGGAAGACTGTCAAGAGAACACCATGGCCAGCGAGCGACCCAGAAAATAAGAGAAGTTGAAGAGCACTGCCACCGCGGGACCACCTATCGTGAGAGTGATACCGGAGTACCCGACGACGGACCGGGACCTTCACACCTTGTTCCACTTTCTGGACAAGATGGATTGTTCCGGTCAGATAGCGACAGCCTGGGGAACGAAAGACGAGAAGGTCGTGACGGAATTGATCGGCGCTCCGGATAACTAGTATGACGGAAGTATTTGAGCGCACCCGGAGAAGTGGACCCTGGCAGACTGGAAGCGGACCTACGCTTTTGTCGATGGGGACATCAAGGTGGAGGAGCGGAAGGATGAACTCATAGACGGAGAGTTCGAGGGACCGGCTGATCCAAAGAAAGGGTGCTCCATCGATGACCTGACCGACCCAAGAGCCCGGATTGTGATAGGGTTTCTAAATCCTATTTTTCACCCGAAGAAACTCAAGCGCTTGGTACTGAAGTAGGCAGCGACGTTCTTGGGAGCCATGCGAGAGAAGATCACCGTCGACTGGGCCTCTCTCATGCAAGATTTGGTGGAACGGCTGATCAAGAACCTCCACCGGAACCGCAAGGTAGGGTCGCCTCTGCCGGCTTACCTGACACACCTCTACCACCAGCATGAGTTACTTAAATCGGAGGAACACGATGAATATGAAGCTCTGCTAACCATTCGGAGGTATGGAGGGGTTGAGGCTGATGAGGAGGAGGAGGATGAAGAAACGGAGATAGCTTCGGCACCAACACCCTAGACACGGAAGAGGAGTCGCTCAGTGCAACCGGAATCCCCTCCGGTGCGTTCCCCACCCACCTATCTCGACCCGTCTCCGGAAGATGAAGATGGAGCGGGACCTTCGAAGCGGCCAGGGCGATGTCCGACTCCGGATCTTCCCACACTCATCGGGAGGCACAAAGAGGACATCACGGAGCTGCTCCACCATATCGCATGGAGGGCCACCCGGATTAACCAGCACCTGAATGACAGCATTGCCTTGATATACACCATCATGGGGGAGCTCCGGAATGAGAACCCAGAAGAAATCTTGCCACGACTGAAGAGCCTTGGGGAGAGCGATTTCCGGCCGGAGCAGATGTAGGCACAACACCGAACCCTTCTCCAAGCCCGGGCGAAAATGCAGCAGGACCTGTCAAAGGCAGATGCAGCGCTAGAACAAGCTTAGGTACTCTGGAAAGCCGCAGAAGACAAAGCGGTCGCATCCGCTCAAGCCCTGGGAGAGGTCCGGGAAGCGCTGAGCTTTGCAGTTGACACTGTCAACCGGAGTCTTCTCTTCAACGAGTACATAGAGAAGGAGGGTAAGGTGAACCGGGGCCAGGTCATCCGGTTCCTTATGGACCACACCCGGAAGATGGAGAAGACATGGGAGCAAATGCAACTACTGGCCAACAACGCCGTGAGTACCGTCGTTTCGGAGAAGCCGGCGGTGCCCAACCCCACCATCGACCTTACCTCGTCCCCGGAAGCAACCGGAACTTCATAGCAGGCACCGGAACCCTCTGGGAAGGGTAAGGGACCTATGAAAGAGCCGGGGGTAACACCGGAGACAGCTCCTCCCGGACCATGTGGTAGGGCACCTCCCAACAGTCCAAAAACAACCAGGAAGACCCCCCTTCCTTCAGCACTGTTCCAGGAGTCGTCTCCCGATTTTCGGATTCCTCTTTCTCCACCAACCTCCAGTCGCCGGAAGACGGCTTCTCCCCTGTCCCGAGGTTATCCGGATACTGCCACCAGCCCCAAAACAACACAAGGGACTCCCACCGGCACAACGGAGAAAGCTATGCAGGTGGCAGCTTCAACCGACCAACCGGAGTCTGAAGCTCCAACTTCCGGAAGTGGACCGGTACCGGATCCCACTCCGGACAGGGTAGGGGGCAGGAAGCAGACTGTGGGAGCATCTCGGATATGTCGGAGTGGACAGAACAAAAGGACTCCGTAGTTAGTCTTATTAGAAGATTCAGTTAGTTCTGGTTATCAGACTTGTCGTAGCGATTAACGATGGGGCTCGAGATTGCACCCGACTGCTGACCTATCTGTTAAAATCGGAAACTCAAAATTGTAGACCGGCGGATAATTCGGATCTGAGATCCATAATTTTAGGATCTTAGGTTTGAAATCCCGGACCTTTAGGGATAAGATTTTTTAGATAGGATTTTCCGGATTTCTCGCGGATTAGGTAGTACTTGGATCCGGTTGATTCACCAGTACTTAGAATAGTGAGTTTTCTCAACTCAGGATCTTGTTTTCTTTATTGCGGAATATATTTTTGAGCTATCACTAGATTTGCTACCTAGTTTGTGTGACAGAAGTTGTTTCATCGTAAGGTACAAGGCCCGTTGTTGTAGTACATGTTGTGAAAGTTTCTTGGACGAGAAGGATATTTGTGATACTTAGGAGTGAACCGGTTGGGATTTTCAGCAAGGGAGCATCCGGAATAGCAGGAGGAGATTGCAGAGGTGTTCCTGGTCACCTACTTAGTCCGGAAGAATTCAATAGGGGCGGAGACATACTGCAGAGGTGTTCCTGGTAGTCTCTAGGGCACGGAAGAATCCGTGTGAACCCGGATTCCGGTAAAAAACCAGAGTTTACCCCCACGATAGGAAGAGCCTGCTATGCGAGTCTAGAAGGAGTCCTCCCAAGTCACCTATATCCAAATCTCCGGAGGACTACAAAAGTGCTACCAGAACGTCGTTGTAATCCGGACTTACCTCTGTGTGACCGCATTTGGAAGGCCTTCCGGATGTCGTGAGAGTTGAAGCCCAGTAGCAACACCATACCACTGGCTAGTAGAATAGGGAGAGTGAATGTCCGGTCACTATAAATTCCGGGGCAGTGGGTGTCTAGCCACTTAAAGTCACAAGGCAGTGGGGAATCCGGCCACTTACACAAAATAGGATCAGTGGCCTTCCGGTCACTCGTTTAAACCTTCCGGAAGCCACTCTGAGGAGGAACAGAGGTACATCAAACTACCCTCCGGTTTCCCGGAAATCAATTTCGGAAACCACTGTATACACCTTCCGGAAACTAGCTCCGGTACGTTCTGGGTCAGTTCCGGAATCTGGAAGGAACCAGACCCTTTACGAAATAGATCAACTAACCTAGGTGATCAATAGCTTAGTGGTTTTGGATAATCTGAAAGGATAAAAAGATCTCTGTGGGAACAAAACCGGAGTGGTTCACTTTGGAAGCACTTAGTGACGATTGAGTGCGTTCCGGAGGAATACTAACTCTACAAACTACGACAAAGGCCCCGTCCAACGAGTATGTAGTTTACCTAGAAAATCTTCATGTCGGTTGTCAAAGAGGAGCACCAGACTGCCCTCCATAATTCCGGTTTGGATTGGAAGTTTCCGGTCGAAGTCTTCCTTCCGCCTTGCTTGGACTTCCTTCGTCTTTTCCAGAGCATGCATCCGACTTTCTTTAAGGTTGTCGATCTCTTCTAGCCGTAGACTTTTCTCCTCTGTCCGGACCCCTTGACGGCCGGCTAGAATCCGGAAGGTTTCCACTTCGGTTTCTATTGCCTGGAGCACCTCTTGACCATAAACGAGGAAAAATGGGCTCTTACCGGTTGTACTCCTATACGCAGTGTTGTATGCATAGACTGTGGATGCAAGTTTCCGGTCACAATCAATTTTGTGGGAGGTAACTACTTTTGTCAAAATTTTGCCTATAGTACCGTTGGCGCGCTTCGTCAGTCCATTTGCCTTTGGGTTATAAAGAGTTGTCTTCCGGTGGTTGATGTCATATCGTCCGATTAAATCCACTATCACATCATTCAAAAAGTGGGTCCCTCGATCGCTTACCAGCTCCAGGGGATGACCAAACCTCATTAAGATCTGCTCAAAGAGGAACTTGGCTACCGTCTCTGCATCATTCTTCACGGTTGCTCTTGCCTCCACCCACTTCGTTGCGTAATCCGTTGCAAGAATAATGTACCTATGTCTTTGGCTTCCTAACGGTTGAATGGGTTCTATAAAATCTACTCCCCACTTCTCGAATGGCGCCAAAGGTACAATGGGGGTCAGCGGCCAATGGTTCCGGAAGGTTGGATTTTTGGTTCGTTGGCATGGATCGCAGCTCTGGATGAAGATCCGGACATCTCTGTTCAAATGTGGCCACCAGTATCCGGCTGACCGGATCTTTTTGACAGTGGTGCCGGATGCAAAGTGTCCTCCGGATGGGCCGATATGTAAACTCCGAATGACCGTCTTCCGGAACTTGGGCTCCAAACATCTCCTTAGCACCTCATCCGCCCCGAGCCGGAATAGAACATTGCCAATCATCAAATATGGGGCCACCCAGTGTTGAAAAACACTCTTCTCTTCCCGAGACATACTTTCCGGATACTCTTGCGTTCTGAGGTACTCCCATAGTGGGGTCAACTCTGAATCGTCATCCTCTTCTGTCCAGAAGACTGTGATGTCTCCGGATCCCGAAAAGTCTTCCGTATCCGGAATGCTCTTCTGGTTTCCGGATTCCAGAAATTCATCCGGAAAGTCTGACTGCAGCTCATGGGTGTTTTCCGGTCCGCGCTGTCTAGACATGTAGTCTGCGTTTAGATTGGATTTATCGGACTTCACAATCACCTCATAGTTGAATTCTTGGAAAAGGAGGATCCACTGTGCGAGTCTTCCGGACAAGTCTGGTTTGTTAACCAGGTATTTCAAGGAATCATGGTCGGTATGGAATATTACCTTATATCCCAAAAGATAGTGCCGGAACTTCTAACATGCGTAGATGACTGCTAGTGCTTCTCTCTCCGTTGTAGTGTAATTCTTCTCTGCCGGATTCATCTACCGGCTAGCGTAGTAAATGGGCCGCTCTCGTTTCTCTTCGTCCAGCTGCCATAGTATTGCTCCTAAGCACCATCCGGAGGCATCTAGAGTGACGTGGAACTCCCTCGTCTAGTCCGGTGGCGCCAAAATTGGTGCTGTCACCAATCGTGTCTTCAGTTCTTTGAAGGCTTCTTGTCGGATGTCCATCCAGATGTACTCAATTTCTTTTTTTAACAACTCTATCAATGGCATGGCGATTCGGGCATAGCTCTCGATGAACCTCCGGTAGTAGCCGGCGTAGCCCAAAAATCCACGTAACTCTCGGAGATTTCGTAGAGGAAGAAGAGCTATCATGACCATGATCTTCCCAAGATCGACGTCTATCCCATGCCGGCTGACTGTATGCCCCAACAAAAGCCTTGACATCATGCCGAAGAAGCAGTTACCCGGATGCAGCTTGAGATTTGTCTCCCGACATTGCTGAAATTTCTTCCAGAGGTAAGTCAGGTGTTCCATCCATTTGCTGAAGACGGCAAAGTCGTCGATGAATACCTCCAAAAAATGTTTGAGAAAATCTTGAAAGATGTCCATCATCAACCATTGGAAGATTTCGGGTGCGTTGCAGAGTCTGAACGGCATCCGGTTGAACACGTAGGTCCCCCAATTCGTAGTGAAGGTTGTTTTGAGCTGATCCGTCTCCAGGATGGATACTTGGTTATATCTGGAAAACCCGTCTAGGAAACTGAAGCATTCCTGGCCGGCTACGTGATCCAACACCATGTCGATGAAGGGTAGCGGAAAATGGTCCTTCTTAGTCGCGGCATTCAGCTTCCGGAAATCTTGACATACCCGGATCTTTGTTTTCCCATCCGGACCTATCTTCTTTGACACGATCACGATGGGTGATACCCATTCAGAGATGTTGACCGGATAGATAAATTCGGCTGTCAGCAGCTTGTCTAATTCCTCCTTGACCATCATGGAGCACTTAGGATTCAGCCGGTACTGACGTTGACGGACGGGTACGGCTCCGTCTATCAAATCAATGTGGTGCTCTCCTAGCTCCGGCGGTATTCCTACAAGATCGGAAGGTAGCCATGCAAAAACGTCTTCAAACTCTGTCAATAGTTTGAGATAGTCCTCCTTCTCGACCTTTGATAGTTGCTTCCCTAAGAAGAAGGTTTTCCCCTTTTCCACCTCGACTGATTCGTAATCATCCGGTGACACTACGGTCTTGATCTGGTCTGCCTCGTCTATCCCTGGTCCGTTTTGAAAGTCTGACCAAGTTGGGATAGACTCCGATGATCCGGAAGGTACCGGTGGCAGGGCTCCGTCAACAATTTGTTTCCGGATCCATTCGGCAGAGAACTCGACATTGGACTCTCCCAAGGATCGGTCACATATCTTCTCCTCTAGTTCTGTCTCCTTTTCCGCCGGTATCCGGAAGAACTCATGTTCCAAAGTGGGTTCCAGAAATCCGTAGTCTTCCTCTGTAAGTTCACAAAACTGCTGAACTTGGTATGATTGGATGGAGTCGGATGCTTCCGGATCCGTCTAGTCTGAGGTATAGCCGTCCGAGTCTGCTGTCTCTCCTTGATGTTTCTCAGATCGCCATGTCGTACAAACGGCCGGATCCCCGAATAAGAAGACCCTCTTGGCCTAGTTGACTTTTACTACGGCTAGGTATAACCACGGTCTCCTTAGTAGTAGCGGAAACAGCCTCCCTTCTCCTACACGGATGACGAGGTAGTTCAACTCATAGATCAATCCAGAAATCTTTTTGGGGATTCCGGATAGTTTTCCCATGGGAACTACCCTTGACTGGTCTGCCATCCGGAGGGTTTGGTTCGTAGGTTCAAAGGTGATATATTCTAGATTGGCCGCCGTGTTTTCTATCATCAAGTGGACTCCGGATCCGCCATCTACCGGAACATTCCGGATGGTACATCCGTCAATTTCAACACAAAATTTTCGGAGCTCCAAAATCCTCTACCTCCGTAAAATTGACAGTGACAAGAGGTAGACGGACATTTCTCCTCCTTGGTCTGATCAAAGCAGTGTTCAACTGCTTTTGATAATTGGCATTATCATGGAGAAGCTGACCGAAGGTGACGTTGGCCTTCTGCTCTTTGATATCGTGTAAAGTATCGTACTCGTCCACCCTGATCCTTGATTCCAGTTGAATATGTGCCGATTGATCAGCGAACGTCACCTTCTTCCTCCCCTCTCAGGGATTCTGGTCAACTCCTCTCGTACTTCCTTATACATATCCAGATCGAGGGCGGAAGTCTTGACCCCTTTTTCCAACTCTGCTACTTCCGGAAGAGTCTCACTATCTGAGCTACCAAATTTTCCGGATGTCTCTGGAGTGCGGATGCTAACCTTAATAGGTTTTTTCCTATGAACTTTCTTCTTTCTACGCCCTTGATCACGGGTGGAGCTACGTGTACTCACCTGGTGAATGCTCACTCCGGGTGAGGTAGGTTGCTCCACCGGTGACTGTCAGATGTTCAAGTTCTTGACTCCGTCCTTGTGGCCGTAGTTCAAGGCCGTCTGCTCTCTTGGGGGTATCTCCACTTGCTTGTACACCGGCCTGGGCTTTGCCGAATGTTGACACTCCGACGCGATGTGCCCATAGTGTCCACAATTTTGGCATGGTAGTTGTAGCAGAGCTCTTTGACCTCCTTGTGCAGGCAATTAGGCGAATAGTGGTCGGGTTCGCCGCAGCTATAGCATAGCCCGTATTGGCGTTCCACTATCACCGGACGTCGTGGTAGTCCGGTCGTTCTAGGCGCATCTCCGGAAGGTTGTCCTTGCATTGCCGGTCTTCCGGGTGAGTTCCGGGCTTTTACCATGGGTTGAAGTCCCCTTCTTCTTCCGTAAGCGGAGGCGATCTGATAAATTGGCACCATCTCCGGTTCTTCCTCTTTGTATTCTGAAGCGGCGTAGAAGACGGTTCCCTCCTCATCCACAAATTGTACTCGTTTGGAGGATACGTGTGGGCACTCATTTGGGTAAAGATCGAGTAGTCCGCACCACGTGCACCAGACATTGTTCCGGACTGCCGAAACCGCTCTTCTCGGCTTCTGGTTATCCGCCAGTTGAACTTTGATGGCCGCCAGATGGTTTGAATATCCTTGATCACCCGTCGGTCGCTTGGTAGCTCTTCCTTGACCTTCACAACTACACAATCTTGGTCCTTCTGGTACCCTTTGGAACTTGATGCCTTCCAAGGAGGACAGAGATCATCCGAATCCTCCTATTTGATAGACAGGCTGGCTGTACTGCTTGAGCCACTGGATCCGGTTCCAAACTCAATTCCTTCATGTTTTTCCGGATCTGCTTGCCTCGTTTGGAGCTCTCGTGTTTTGACCTCGACCGGGCTTGTCGTAGGGACTGCTTGGAGTTCTCGTAGTTCTTTGCTGCCTCCATGGCCTCCTATAAGGACGTAGGTTGAGCCTGCCGGACGTAGAATCCCATCTTCTCCGGAAATCCTGCAACATACCACTCGATTTGAACACTCTGCGCGATGTCCGGAGTTAGTTTGTATATAAGACTCCGGACCCTCTATCCATACCTCCGGACGGATTTTGTAGACTTCATCTTCATTTTGCTAAGTTTGCCCAGAGTGCGAGCTTCACCTCTAACTTCTCGGAACGTCCGGAGGAAGGTTGCAGTGAATAGATCCCAGTCAATCCGGGTTGGTTCGGGAATATCATAGTACCACTGTAACGCTTCACCCTTCAGCAACCCTTGGAACAATCGGAGTTTTGTGGCATTGTCTTTGTGGTTTGCTGTGGCGGTGGCGTTGAACTCGCATAACCAATCGTCCACATCCTCCCGTCCCTCTCCCTTGATCTTCCGGTACCTTAGACCACTACTAGGAAAATAGTGGAAATATGACTACGGCCATATGACTACAAGCTCCTTTTGGTTGGAATGCAGTCATCAGTAACCACTTTGATGACTAAAATGGCTGTAGTCATCACATGACTATGATTCTAGTCATGTTTTCTCGGGACCTCAATGGGAACTCCGTAGGGAACGTATTTTTCCTCTAATTTTTCGTGTAGGCAGCCATAGGACTAGATTTAGTTGTTATGTGACTACGGTTTTGGACAACAATATGACTATATATAGTCGTTATTTGACAATCCTTTGGGCAGCCGATTGTGAGAGGGTTTTAGAGTGGGGCCTTTATGATTTTAATTCAAATTTATATACTTTTGTTTATGTTTGATCTATTCTTTCAATTAGACTTTTCTTTCTTCACTTTACACTCTTTTTTGGAATTTACTTCGTTCCTTTAAGGTTTTAATCTTTTCAGTATTGTATTTTTTAACTTCTTTTCAAAAACAAACTAGTCTGTGCCTTTTTAAAAAATTTATTCATTCCATAATTATTTTTCTTCCTACGTTTTCATATCATTTTATCAATTCAGATGTCGTGGATATTTTTTCCAGTTACCCCTTTCACCGTCTACAATCACTGCAATTCTCTTTGCACCTTGTTCAAGTACTTGTCATTTATATACTTTGCGGTGATGTTTTGTTTTTCTCTTTTTTAAAATGATAATTTTATTTTGGCTACAACGCTTCTTCTCCTCATGTATTCTTTGCACTTTCGTTTACTCTATCTCCCTATTTTTTACCAGTTTTTTTTTTTTTTTCAATTTGTGCCCATTTCACGTCCATGCTGAATTTTTTCTCCATAATTGTTTAAGATTTTCTTTGATGACTAATCTTGAATTTTAATTTGAGGTAGTGCACATGCATGTTCTTTAATCAATCAGTGACTTTGAAGATAATTATAAGGCAACTCCAATTGTATACGTTGGCAATGGAGAATTAGCAACGTGGATTGAGCCTGTTGTTCCACTTCAAAACTACTCTTAGACACTATGGACAGTAATGTCGTACGAGTGACTTGTATTAGTCATGCATGTAGAATCACTGACTGAGTATAGTCAATGGGATTATTGAGACCAATGCTAGTGCATATCATAGTATGTTTCCTACTTGGTCTACTAATATGATGGGTTATGCCATGCATGCTACCTCGTTTTCTATTGTGATAGCACATCATGTCCCTATTCTACATTCTCCTCTGCAACAGCCAAAGCTTGGTTTAGACCTTCTGTGGTTAGTCTCCTACCAGATCTCAAATCAATAGTGTCCATTTCCCTTTCCATAATAGTGAATGCAGGCCGTAGGCCTGCATACTCCTCGTCTCTACCTAACCGCACACTTTGCAGTTCATGTCTTCCGCCATCACTTGACTCGGCTCTTGCACCGCGCGGCTGTCGTCGTAAAACAATCTTCCATCCATTGTTCTCCTCGTCGTCTACAAAAAATACTTGTTGTATGTGAGGGGGAAATGCAAAGGAGTCCGCTGAATATGGAATCAACCGATCAAATTTGAACAATGTGAATCCATATTCGTCACATTTCATTGTAGCCCGAGCTCCCGTCTTGTTTGCTTGTGCCCATGTACAATACAACACCACCATTTCAAATTTCCCGTAGTCTACGTTGATAATTTTGCCCACCCACCCCACATACTCCAGATTTGATGTCGTCAAGTTCCTGTCACTAGAACTAGTGCAACAAGATTGGAGAAATGTAGCCGCTACTCCACTGTCACATGTGAACATATCTGCTTCTTCTCCTTGTACTCGTAAATGAGTGCCGTATGCATACATCGCCTTGTATCCCTCTGCTTCTCGTGTAGGAGGCAGTAACAGTGCGAGTATATCCCCAGAGACATCATTCTCCATCACAAGGTCTTCAGATACAACAATAGTGAACCACATATTGAAGGACTCATGTCATATTTCTATGGGATAATCAATGCGTCTTCTCCTACTTCGTCTTCGGAATTCTGATCTAGCCTCTTTGCGTTGACTCATTTCACTTGCATACCGCTTGCAGTATACACATCTCCTCGAATACGTTATTTTTCCTAAACTGTTAGAATAGAACCTCATCACCTCTGTTAGTCATGTGTTAGTTGACTATACTTAGTCGCTTCCTTCACTTTCTTGACTGTTTCGTCTGTCTACTGCTAATAGCTAGTCCTTAAATCTAAAATGATGACCACACGTAGTGCGTTTTTAATCTTATATTACTATGTAAGAATTATATTGCTTGGGTGCATACTCTCTATAATCTTGAAGGATTTTGGCGTTGTTAAGCACGAATTCATGAATCCATTGTTGCACTTCCATCGACAATATGCGTCATCTCCCCTTCCCTTGCAACACTTCGTCATTCATACTGGGCTCCTCTTTGTTGTCCCATACACGACGTGATGTCATAGAACAATTTTGCATGTACTCAGTACAGAATCCAAGCGTCTCCTCCATGACGTACCCTCTTGCCATCGACCCCTCCGGTTGTGCTCGTTGCCGTACGTAGCCCTTCAACATTTTCAGATACCGTTCCACAGGGTACATCCAACGCGTGTGGATCGGACCACAAATGTCTAACTGTTGCACTAAATGAATCGGCAGATGTGACATGACATCAAAAAACGACTTTGGGAAGACCTTCTCCATCATACACATAGTTACTGCTGTTTCTTCCATCAAGTCTTCCATTAATGAAGGATCCACAGACTTCGCACATAAACACTGGAACACTCTACTTATCCGAATTATTGCTGCCCAAACTTCCTTTGGTAGAAGTGTTCGCACACATAAAGGAAGAATCTGCTGCATCATTATGTGGTACTCATGTGACTTAAGGCCACGAAGGTCTCCGTCAACGGTTATCCTCTTGGACAACTGCCCCACGTAATTGCTGGGAGTCTTTAGGTTGCGGATAGTTTTGATGAATTTTGCCTTCTCCACCTTTGACAGCACGTAAGGAGCAACTGGTAGAATGATGGTATCGTTTACAGCATGTTGAGGGTGGAGTTCGGGACGTATCTTAGCCTCCTGAAGGTCAAGTCGGACTTTTAGTGTCTCTTTCAATCCCCACATTGTCTTCATGATGTTTTCGCAGTGCATTCATAGTGGGCTCCTCTTTGTCCTCCCAAACACTCTGACTATGGCATGTAGTCGTACATTCGGATTGCATGACTAAAAATAGTCATACCAGCCTTGCTCAGTGACTACCTAGTCGTACATTTGGTTTGCATTACTAAAACTAGTCATGTTATCCTTCCTCAGTCACTACCTAGTCATGTGCTAAGTGCAGAATGAGAAACGTATACTCAAATACGTTACTTCTGTAGTCACATAATAACACAAGAGCAGGGGAACAAATAGTAAGGTCTTTATTTCATATGGTAGACTAACCTGCCAATACGAAAGATTGTACAGGGCTGACAACTTCTTCACTCCAGTTTCATGCACTTGATCATTCTCCCCCCCTTCTCTGATCTCATTAGGTGTATTTAGCCATTTTTCCCTCGCTTTAGCATGGCACACAATATCTCGACCAGTTAGAGAGCGCGGAGGAGCTCTAATTTCCTCCGTGCCATCAAATGCTCTTCGGAGTCATCGATATGGGTGATTCCTTTCTAGGTATCTCCGATGTCCCAAATATACATTTTTCCCCAGTGCGGCTGATCTACGAGTACTAACATTCGGGCCACATTCAATACATCCATCCTCTATAACCCTTTGTCACCTGCCCAGAGACAAGACCATACGGAGGATAATTGTGAATGCACCACATCAATATTGCTTTGAGGATGAAATTCTTGTTTTGACTGTCATCAAAGACATCAACAACATTCACACCATGCCAGAGTTGCTGCAGCTCTTCAATAAGTGGGGCCAAGAACACATCTATATTTTCCGATGTGACGCTTTCTTTTCTAGGGATGAGGAGGACCAACATTAGAAAGAAACGTTTCGTGATTAGCTAGGGAGGAATGTTGTAGTTCAACAATATTACTGGCCATGTTGAGTGGCTTAATGATTGGTTTGAGAAAGGGTTTACACCATCTAGAGCTATCCCCAATCGTATGTTCCTCTTCTCACCCGCAAATTCTGGATAGCACGCATTGATGTGTTTCCAAGCTTTTGAGTCTGGAACACTCTCCATATTTCCGTCTTTTCTTGATGTGTGCCACTTGTTTAACTCTGCGAGCTTGGTACATCGATACATTCGCAAAAGCCGGGGGATAAGTGGAAAGTGCCTTAGTATCTTCACTGCCCTTGTACTACTGTTTGATGTGTACCGCAGCTCGCCACATTTTGGGCAAGTCAACGCATCAGCTAACTCTCCTCGGAATAAACAACACCCGTTTCTGCAGGCATGGATTGAGTTGTAATTCAGCTCCAAATGGCGTAGGAATTTCTTCCCTTCCCAATGAGATTTGGGCAGTTTATTACCCTTGGGGAGAAGTTCGCTGATCACACTCAAGATTTCATCTGCACAAGTGTTTGAGACTCCAAATACCGTGAAGCAATTGAATAGGAGAAGCACTGCAACTAGAAGCTTTATTTGACAACCTTCGTAGAGTGGAATATCTGATTCCTCAATGAATTTCGCGAGGCCTCCGTCAGGGCTGTTGTCGTCCTTGAAACCAAAATCATCTTCATCCTCATCGGTTCCGTCATTAGTAGCGGGAGGGATATTGTCGTATCTTCCAAGGCACTCTGTGATCATTCGGCCCACATCAAATTCTGTTGATTCGGTTTGCGTTATCGGGTTTTCCTCATGCCTTTCGTTGGATTCGTGAAGGTTCTCTCTATCTTGCTCTATTTCGTACACAAAACCAGTCTACACATAAGAAATTTACAACCGCCCAATTATGTGTTAGTATGTGACGTTTCTTGCATAGCTTACGAGTATGTACACAAAATATCCTCATTGTAGTTACTCATCCATATGTACAATAATCATGTATCTCATAAATATGACTACATATAGTCATCCTAGTAAAAATAGTGACTATGATATAGTCATCTCTGCAAACACGGTGACTACTATATAGTCATATCTGCATAAATAGTAACTACAGCTAGTCATCTCTGCAGAAACCATGACTACATCTAGTGATTGACATTATTTAGCAGTCAAAGCAATCACTGAAATATTACAACAATTTCTTGTTGCGTTTTCCCAATTCCTTACTGCAATCTAAACAACCTATCAATTAAAAGGATAATATGTGAAAAGTTCCTCTCCCACTTCAATGTCACGTGTTGCCATAGTCATGATATACCCCCAAGTTTTTGGATCCCATGGGATAGGCAATGACACGTATTCCCAAAGAACATTCCCTATATGCTCTCTTCCAATAGAGCTGTTAATAAACCCTACAACATTTCCATTCAACACATCTCCATCTTGATAAACATTTTTCTTCACACGTATTGCATACTTTTTAAATCGTTGGTTTGCCTGACGGTTACGGTGGAACTCTGCCTGTGATAAGAATTTTCCAACGAATGGCAATAACTCATCACCAGATTTGGCTGCTTCCATGGCATATAGGCCCCATCCCATGTGTGGATGTGTTGACACTCTAACCTCCTACTTTCGATTCCAAAATGTGAAGGGTTTGAGCTTTGGGATGGGGCCTATGCGCCAGTGCCCATTGGAGCTCTCTGTCTGAACAATATCCACAGACGCTTGCTCGTTGGGATATAAACTACTCTCTCCACTCCAATGAAGCGGTAGAGGGGCTAAAATTACAAACTTTAATGCAGCAGCTGCTGCGGCCAGTAGAAAAGGCCTCTATGTTTCCTACATGTATCATTGCAACAAAGTAAGACATGATTATTGGATCCCCACATATGTCATACACAACATATTAGACTTAAATTGTAAGGTAACATACCAGTATGGATGTCTTGAATTCAGGATCTCGCTTGAACTTCTGTAGATGTTTGCGGATGGTTTTCCTTGATACTATTCTTGCACCCATGCATTTCTTACATGGGCAAGGGTAACTTGTTAGACCTTGTTTGTCTGCTTCTTTCTCTTCAATTTTCCACAATTGCAAATGCAGAAGATCCTCTCTGGATGTCGGATCCATTAGCAATTCTTCAGTCCACCTACACATAATAACCACTATTTTCAGTCCGAGCTGCTACATTACATGCACTCCAAAAGCAATGTAAAATGAGTCATTCCCACTACTAATCACTAAGTGCTTATGGTCAACGAAGGCATAGTAGTCATTGAAGTCGCGCGTCTGACTAATATTAGTCAACGAATAGTCATAGTGAAAACATTTGTTCGAAAACGTTTATAGTACCAGCGTATGAGCACATTAACATTGATTGTAACACACTTACCCAACTAATATAATGCTGGACTGAGTTCTGACACGACCTACAAACGGGCGCTTCTCTTCTAGCTGCTTCTTCGCAGCCCTTGTCAAACCAATTTTATTGAACTTGTATCTGAAAAAAGCGTAAATCCTCCGTTCAGGAATTTTGATTTTAACAACATCGTAAGATGAATCTTCTAACTTTCCTAACCCTTCCTTCTTCTGATCTGAAAAAATCGAATGGCAGCTCCATAGATAAGAAAAAGGGAAATATTCAACCACGAAGCCAGATCACACACACTCACCATGAGAAGCTCAGGGGTGATGTACTGGTCATTCACTTCTTCATGCTCGAAGCATTCAGATACATCTCTGAGCTCCCTTCCCCTATTTTTGGCTACAAAATGGTTAGATATGGTTAGATATGGTTAGATATGGTTAGATATCAGTAAACTCATGGGATATGATAGGTCCCTCCCCCTTGTGTTGGCTTAACTCCTATTCAACATGTCCTATTCAACATGTCGTTTAAAGAAGAGCTCATGATACTCTTTTTAGCAGTATGTCAACATCGGCACTGAAGTGCTGACATCTAGTCATAGATGTAGAACTAACGACTACAAATAGTCATAGCAAGTTCTCCTGGGACTAAACCTACTTTTTGTACAGAATTTATGACTATAATCAAGAGGTGGCGGCGGCCATAATTCGGCAGTTATTGCACAGCCGCCACCCATTCATGAGCAAACCCTACCAGATTTTAAAATCAGATTCACTCCACTTCCCGACTCTGTTAGCCATCCTTTCCCATCATCATTGTTTTGAGTTGTTGTACAGACCACTTACTTGCTGAAATTTTCTAAATGGAGACTATTGCGCGAAATTGTCTTGCATCTCGTCGTCAAGCGAGCAACCACTGTTGCCATGGCCAAGTCAAAGAAGCCCACGCTGCCGAAAAGCCAGCCATCGAAGGTGGAAGAATCGAGTGAAAAAGAGTCAAAGGACTAGGGGCAGGAGAGCAGCGAAGAATCGAAGGAATAGGAGAGCAGCGAAGATTCGAAGGAGCAGGAGAGCAGGAGCAGCAGGGAATCAGAGTCGGAGGTGGAGGCGGCGAAGACTACACCAACGTTGGATCTGAATAGCGCGCCGTCGGCTACAGCGGAGGAGGGAGAGGAAGACAACAAGGAGGAGAGCTCGGAGTCCTGCAGCGAAAAAAGCGGAGATTCCGAAGAAAGCGGAGAGGAGGCAAAGGTCTCGAAGAAATCGAGAGCGGCAAAGACGGCGGCCGCCACGTCGACAGCAGCTGCGACGTCGGCAAAGACAACCGCACCTAAGGCCAGCGAAGTAGCGGGAGGCTAGCGAATGAGCACTCGACAAGCCGAAGCGAGCGCGAAGAAGAGGAAGGCCGTCGCAGCAACTGCAGAGACGCCGACAGCTGCGACTGAGGAGAGCGACGATGGGGACAGCAAAGAGAGCGACGATGAGGAGAGCGAAGATAGCGACGACGAGGAGAGCAACGAGTCGGCGAGCAGCAACAAAGAAGAGGCCAACTCCGACTCCGAAGCGAAGGTGCAGCCGGCAAAGTTGAAGCCCTCAGCTGCTTCGAAGGGGAAGGTAAGAAAGGGCACGTCGTCCGCTGCCAAGCAGGGCATAGTGAACTCGTACGAGGTTGCTCGATCGGAGAATATCGAGCGTAATCTCACAGTGTTTTGCAACTTGGGGATCAGCAGCCTTGCTACACAGGTGACGGCAGCACAGATCTCAACGTCACCACAGAAGCCAAAGCCGAAGGTCACGAAGTCTCCAAAGAAGAAAGGGCGCCGCGGTACTTCTTCTTCTGAGTGCGTACATTAGTGATGTCATTGTTTGTCGTTAGCTCTTACTCCAGCTGCAGAAATTTTTTTAGTGAAAGCCAATGAGTAATCCCTACACTACCTCTGTAGATAAAATAATGAGCTTGGTGGCAAACCTACCGGACGATCGTGTGGAAGAGGTATTCCAAGGAGTTGGTAGAATGCCACAAATAACAAGTCATGTCTTGAATCGCATGGCAAAAGTAATGTCTGACATTTTTGAGAAATCCAGGGAGGCTCCAATTCCATGTAGGCAGAGGTCCACCTGGCAATCAGCACGGGTTTTGCCCATCCTACTTTGCGGACAACAAGGTCAAGCACAAAATCAAAGAAGAAGGCATCAGATTCAGAGTCTTCTGCAGACACAGAGGAGATGGAGACAGAGGACGAGGACACTGAGTCAGAGCAAGAGGAGTCTGCGCACGTGTTGCAGTTTGTAGAGACAGTATTCCTCCGGAATGCACCTAATCGTCACTAAGTACTTCCAAAGTAAACCGCTCCCAGTTCGTTCCCATAGAGACCTGTTGTTTCTTCTAGAATCACTAAATAATCCATAAACACGAAGCACCAATCCACCGGATCCTCACAATAGTTTCTGGATCCTTCCGGATTCCGGATTCTAATAATAGATTCCGGATCCTTCCGGATTCCGGATTCTTATAATAGATTCCGGATCCTTCCGGATTCCGAACTTGTTACCCTAGTTTCCGGATCCTTCTGGATTCCGGATAACTTCTGACGGAGCCTCTTCCGGAGTTTTTAAGCTAGTGGCCGGGTGCCACTGATCCTGTTTTGTGTAAGTGGCCGGATTCCCCACTGTCTTGTGACTTAAAGTGGCCAGACACCCACTGCCCCGAAACTTATAGTGGCTGGACACCCACTCTCCCTACTCCGCTAACCGGAGGTTGATTGCTGCTGCTAGACCCACACTCTCACAACTTCCGGATGGCCATCCGGACGCGGTCACGCAGAGATAAGTCTAGACTACAACGACATTCCGGCAAGTGCTGTCGTGATTCTACCTAGTGAGTATTACGGTTTGCAACGAGGACTCCTTCTAGACATACACATCAGGCTTTTTCCTATCGTGGGGGTAAACTCCAGCCTCAACCGGAATCCGGGTTCACACGGATCTTCCGTGCCCTAGAGACTACCAGGAACACCTCTGCAATATATCTCTTCCCCTCCTGGCTTCTTCCGGACCCTAGAGACTACCAGGAACACCTCTGCAATACGTCTCCAGCTCTCCCGGGCGCTCTCCTAATGCAAGTCCCAACCGGTTACCTCAAGTTACAAACACAATAACGCTCACTATGACAAAACCTATCCACAACAATACAAACCGCAATGGATCCGTTCCTCACAAAAATGCTCAACACTAGGATATAGAGAAATATATTCAAAGGCTAAGATGTTTTCAGCTAGAGGAAACAAGATGATGGCCTCCCAAGACTCATCCTTTAAGTACTAACTAAGTTCCTAACCTTAGCTCCATCTTATCCGCGAGGAATCCGGAAAATCTTATCCTAAAAGATCTTATCCCTGAAAATCTGGATTTCAAATCTCAGATCCGAAATTTATGGATCTGAGATCCGGATTCCGGTTTCCGATTTCCGATTTCCGGCTTCCGGCTTCCGGCTCCTTCCTTCCGGAATGCGGGAATCCGGAAATCCGGAAATCCCTTAATTCCGGAAATCCCTGATTTCCGGAAGATCCCTGAAATCTGGAAATTCCCTGAAATCCGGAAATTCCTTGAAGTCGGGAAATTCCTTGAAATCCGGAAATTCCCTAAGGTCCGGAAATCCCTTATGGACTCACAGTTTTCTAGACTAAGGCCTTCCAGATGCAAACTTCCCTAAGTCTCCTTTGTTAGTAGCCGGGTGCAATCCTGAGCCCCATCGTTAATCGCTACAAATTCAAAAGGGACTAGGGATTTCCTAATACTACTCCTAACTATGGTGTCTTCTTATTCTTACGCCTAGGTGATTCCTCTATCTTTTTCCCGGCGTCTGTCTTCTCCGGAGTCTCCTCCGGCTACTGAGTTCCGGATCAGGAAATTGCTGCTGGAGATTCTTCTGCTGGTGGTGTTGCTGCCGACCTCCCTGCCGACCAGATCTGCTCTTAAAGTTGTCTTGAGGAACAGACGGCTGCCGGATGAGGTCTGTTTCATGATGACAGTTCCGGAATCCGGATCACCCCTGAAATAGTCCGGATTTCTCCGGACGTCCGCACTAATACTAAGTACTCTAATAGCACTATTTAAGGATTCCGGTTGGACCATGATTCCTTATTTCTTATTTCTACCTATTTGCCTCCTACTATAATATTCTATTTACTAATTTTTTATTAAATTTGATATCTAGCCGGATTTTAAGGCTATATCCGGAATTATGTGGGAACGGATTCCCACAGCAGGAACCGGCGGCTGTAGTACCTCCTCAGCCAAAGACTAGGGTATGTAACCCTAAAACTCCAAGTGCTTGTTCTCAATTCTGACTACTTTTAGTGATGTTCTTTCGTTATACCTGACTAGCTGCTGTCACGTAGTCCCAACATCTGACTGGTTTTAGTCACGTAGTCCCTAAACCCTAAACGCTTTCGTCACGTTGTCCCACTCTATATTTGATCTCTAATTGTCTACTCTGAGAATCAGAAATCCGCATCGAAGGCGTCTCATAAGGAAGTGCGAGCACAAGCACCCATTCAGCAATCACCAGGAAAGGTAAGTAATTTCTGGTTGATTTTAAACGCACCTAAGTGACAACAAATGACTAGATTAAGTCACGTAGTCTTAGCATTTTAGTATCAGTCTTTAGGTTACTCTATCTGATTATATCTTGTCATTGGCAAAGGAAATCTAACTACGTATAAGTATATTTGATCTCTAATTTTCTACTCTAAGAATAAAAAATCGGCATCGAAGGGGTCTGATAAGGAAGCGCCAGCACAAGCACCCATTCAGCAGCAAAAAGAAAAAGTAAGTAATTTCTGGTCGATTCTAAACGCACCTAATCCGCATCTAAACCGCATCTAGTCAGTGATTATGATTTTGGCGTTAGTTAGTGATTTTCATCCCTATTTTGACGATTATCATGTCAGCAGGAGAAGTTGCAGACGTCTGAACCACTACAGTGGAAAGTAACAAAGCGTCATTCTCCATCGAAGGCGGAGTTCAAGGTTCCAAAGCTCGTGACCAAAGATTTGGCAGCCCCGACAAGTGCACCCATCGTGAAGATGTCGCAGGCATCATGGCATGGCGATGCAATGGAGCACAACTTCTATGAAGACAAACCTCCCATGGACAATGTGGCAATTCCATCTTCAAATATCTCAGATAGCAAGAGTGACTCAGAAAGTGACGAGGGCGATGATGCAACCAAGTCATTGGACCGCAAAATCAAGAAGTTGGAGCTGAAGAAGAAGAAGTTGTTAGGCTCAAAACATCGTCCTCAAAGTGGACGGTACTCAAGAGGTGATAGACAAACGGAGGACTCAGAGCAACGCAGTCGCAGATGAAAGGTGGAGCGGCAGCAACAATTGGAAGCTCCGGAAAGAGAGCACCGGGGCAAGAAGAGGTACACAGTGGAGGTTGACATGAAGGGCAATCCCTGCGGTCAAAACCGGCCTTTGTGGATGACATGCTTGCGAGGCCATGCCGCAGATGTGGACTTCAGCGTTGACAACTATAACAAGCACCCAACGACGATGCTGCTATCCATCAAGCAATGTGTCGACAACACCTTCGATTATGAGGGGGGACTTCAATGTGTCACGGAGTCGGCCTTTCACTCGTTGTTGAAGACCCAGCTAAAGACTGAGAGATATCAGCTAAAGAAGGCTTTGGTGGCCGAGAAGATTAAGCCTAAGCATATTCGTCAAGACCATTGGCTAAACCTCTCAAAGTTGATCTCTACAGACAGAAAGATAAAGGAGGCAAAGAAGCTACAAGAGAACCGAGCACAGTTCAAGCCGCCTTCGACATCAGGACAACGCTCAGATGAGCTTGCAGAAACAGGCGTAGAGCAAGGAGGAAGCCGATATGATCGCAGCTCTCTGTGCAGCAGGCATTCGAAGATGGGGTCGGACCGGTCCATACAGAGACGTATGGATGGATTAGAGGAGAACATCAAGTTGATCATTGATGCCTTGAAGATTGAGCAAGTAGGCCGCGCACCTCCTCCAACTGTGTCGCCAAGAGCCGAAGCTACAAGTAGTTCATCAGAGATCGTGGACAAGGAATTTGGAAGTGACAGCGGGGGTGACAAAACGAAGGTAGATGAAGTTAGTCATGAGTCATTGAACGTATGACTAAAGCTAGTTATGTACTTAACATTTCAGACTAGAAGTAGTAAAAGAGTTCCATGTTCACTGTGTTTAGTTGCCATGAGTGACGGTTGTTGTTTTCAATTTTCAGGAGGGGGAACAAGAGCGTGAGGGAATAGAGGACGTGCAGATGGAAGAAGACAACAAAGTGGAGAAAGTACCGGATGAAACTGCCTTGTTGCTATTGCTGCAGGAGCCTCGTCCACCCATTGCGGAGAGGACGAGGCTTATGGATTTTATGACTGAAGTTAGTCACCTATTTTACATTGCTGACTAGAATTAGTCAGAAATTCCCCCTTTACTCTACGTGCCTTCATTACTGACTGTGGTAGTTGATTTTGGGGTAAACAAGAGTCTGAAGAATGCGACGATGTGTAGATGATAGAAGTCAGCAAAGGCAAGGAAGTCAAGGCGGACACCACCTTGCCATTGTCGCCGAAGCGTCGTCCAGCTGGTGAGAAGAGGAAGAGGATTACTGAGGTACAGAAGCTCAAAATCAGCGGGGGTGAGCCGAAAATAGCCCGGATAGAGAAGGGTACTACCGGCATTTACAAGAGGAGAGAGAAGGGGTCCCTTGATTTGCAGGAGCAAGTGAGGACAGAGAAGGGATCCCCCGTTGCTGAGGAGAAAAAGACACGGGGAAAGGGTGGCAAACAGAAGAAATCAAGGAACCCTGTTGTCGTGGCAAAAGATAGCAAGGAAGTCAAAGTGGGGGCTCAGGTGGACAAGAGCACATCAAAGGTAAGGAAAGCCGTCGCACTACCCACTTGGTTCTTTTCTAAACTGCATGATTAGTTTTCGTAAAAGTCCTTATTCCATTATTTTCAAGTGATCGTGGAATTGTAGACAAGTGGACAGAAGGATGAAGCCTCAGCGCATTCGGAATTTAGCAAAGGGGATGTTGTGGAAATCATGGGTGTTGCAGACGGTGAAGAAGAACAGGTGGTTGGTATTGGGAAGGTGATTAACTGCGAGGGGGCCAGATTGCATGGAGCCACAATTCCAGAAGGCTATGTCTCCATGGAGGTGCAGAAGAGCAACAGCGACGACTACATTCTCTACTCCAGTGTAGAGTTAGACGACTCTCCCATCACGAAGATCGGACAGGTAGTAAATAGCTTTATATTGTGGCCTACACAATTCTTAAAGCATCCATTGTAATCATCAATGTCTATTAGCGGACTATACTTAGTCACTTACGCTCATGAACGTTTTGATTCCCCTGACTATATGTAGTCATTTGCTGTAGTCACATTTTTGAAAGCAACGACTATTCATAGTCAGATTATGAGCATTTTTGACCGAAAATAAAGCTTTTATTCAGCCATATCATTGGGTGGATACTTAAATGTATGTGAACTTCTGACTACAACTAGTCATACAATGCAGTAAGGTATATGGGAATGATAACTAACCAGGACCAGAAACCGCAGTAAAATGTACTAAGTTGATGACTATTCCTAGTCGAGTTTCTTAATTAAAATCCGCATAGAATCAGTTGGGTACCAGTCGCTTGTTGTTACATGTGACTAAGTCCAGTCATCGAAGACTAGAATACACAGTCATCACATCTCAAACACAAACTAGCGGATGTGAATGACTGACGAACCTTCACCAATATCTAAACCGAAAGAATGACTAGTTCTAGTCATCACAACCATTCCATCCAACTACTGGTAGTCATATTATGACATCATTAAATTCCAGCATTTTAGTCATGTACTTGACAAAGCTGACTAAATGTAGTCAGATGGTTCTGACTATCCTTAGTCGTATTCATCTATACATATATGACTATTGATAGTGTTGGAGTTGAATACGCTGACTAAATATACGTAGATGGTTTTGACTAGTCTTAGTCACATACATATGACTAACAACGGTCACATTTATCGGGCTGCCCAAAACGGAGGTCCCAAAAATCTTTTGGAAACGCGCCTGTGGGAACGCGTGCTCGCAAATCCGACTACAAAATCTGACTTGTCCGTTATGACTGGCTTGAGGACTAAAATTGGTAGTAGTCATCACCCAGTCATATGACATTTGGTAGTCATAAAACCCAGTCATATTTCCACTGTTTTCCTAGTAGTGGACGAAACGTAGATCGTGCGAGCGCCATTCTAGCAGTTGTGGTGGTAGAGGGTCCAACCGCCGGTGATGTGTCACGCTGTGGAGATCTAGGCAGACTGAGAGATCTACTTCCGGGTCCACCGGTTGTCGTCTTCTTCCGGGCTGACCTTTGAGCTCTTTCACTTTGGTGGGCGCTTTAACTCATACGGTTCTATTCCATAGTTAATCCTATCTGGATTACATATATTCCATTACTCTCTTTCTAAGTAAGTGCTTCTAGAAAATCTAAAAAGAAGGAAAAAGATCCCCAGCAACAACGCCAAAATTGTGTCGTAGTTTGTAGACTCAGTATTCCTCCAGAATGCACTCAATCATCACTAAGTACTTCCAAAGTAAACCACTCCGGTTTCGTTCCCATAGAGATCTTTTAATCCTTTCGGACTATCAAAAACAACTAAACTATCAATCACCTAGATTAGCCATTCTATTCAGTAACGTATCTGGATCCTTCCGGGTTCTGGAACTCATACAAAGCTTGCCGGAACTAGTTTCCGGAAGATATACACAGTTGTTTCCGGAAATGGTTTCCGGTAATCTAGAGGATAGTTTGATTTTCCTCTGTTCCTCCTCAAAGAGTCATCCGGAAGGTTTAAACAAGTGACCGGAAGGCCACTGATCCTATTTTGTGTAAGTGGCCGGATTCCCAAGTGCCTTGTGACCTAAAGTGGCTAGACACCCACTTCGTTGGAGTTTATAGTGACCGGACAATCACTCTCCCTACTCTACTAACCGGTGATTGGGTGTTGCTACTGGATTTAAACTCTCACGACATCCGGAAGGCCTTCCCGACGCGGTCATACAAAGGCAAGTCCGGACTACAACGACGTTCCGGTACCACTTTTGTAGTCCTCCGGAGAAAGTGACATAGTTTACTAGGGAGGACTCCTTCTAGACTGACATAGCAGGCTATTTCCTATCGTGGGGATAAACTCCGGCTTTTGATCAGAGTCCAGGGTCTCACGGATTCTTATGTGCCTTAGAGACTACCAGGAACACCTCTGCAATATATCTCTTCCCCTCCTGGCTTCTTTCGGACCCTGGAGGTGACAATAAACACCTCTGCAATCCCCTCCAGCTCTTCCGGGCGCTCCCCTGATGTGAATCCCAACCGGCTCACTCCTAAGTACAATCAAATACCACTCTCTTCAAAGTTAATTTTACATCAAGTACTACAACAACGGACCTTGTACCTTACAAAGAAAACAACTCTCGTTACAAGAACTAGGTAGCAAATCTAGTAGTGGCTCTGAAATATATTCAACGTAAAGGAAAAACAAGGCGATGAGTTTTCTAAAACTCATCTACTAAGTACTACAAATATTCCTAATCTTAGGCTAATCTTATCTACAAAAAATCCGGAGGATTTCATTCCTATAAAGTAGGATCTAATCCCTAAAAATCCGGGAAAGTGAATCTCAGATCCTATTTCCCGGGTCCGGATTCCGGACATAAAAAAAAACGAAAAAGTCCGGAAATCACAAAAAGGCCTTAGCTTCCGGATTAAATAGCCGGGTGAAACAGTGAGCCCCATCGTTAATTGCTATCTAATCTCAATCACTAAGCTATTCCTACTTCTAAATCTAAAACTTATCTTAGGAGGTGATTCAACGCTCTAGAATCGGGGGCTAGTACGCCTCGTGGAAGCCTCCGACTTGCCGGCCCTCCTCCGCTGGGGTGTCGTAGCTGCCGGAACTTCCTGTGATCCGGCTCTAGAAGTTGGTACTGGTGGTGTTGCCGGTGGAGTTGGATCGGTGGTGGTATCCACCACAATAGTCTTCGGAGCTTTAGAGAAGCTCTGGAACTGGGCTCCGAGACTAGGAGGATCTATCTCTAAACGCCTAGCAAGCGGGGGAGTTGACTTCCGGCGACTTGATGACGGAGGAGTAGGTGCAGGCTGGATGGAAGAATAAGTTTGGCCGGACTTGCCTCCGGAAGTAAATCCGTCCAGTGCTTTCTGGTACCTGCGTTTGGAATATCGGGAGGGCTGCAACTCATGTGTGGAGTGGGCTCCGGCTGAGTCATGATCACCTTCTGCTCTCTGGTAGCCTCCGGATGCACTCTCGATGGTCTGGCTTCATCCGGAGAGGTCCGAACTTGGACCAGAAATGCACGGTCCTCCGGTGCTTGAGTGCTACGGGTCTCCGGTCCGTCCGTGGTCATGTTGGCTACCAGTTCTTGCATCCGACTCCACGTCTTCTCCATCTTCCTGCCGTGGTCGTGCAGAAATCTGATAATCTGGACCCTGTTCATCTTGTCCTCCTTCTCCAGGTGATCTTTGAAGAGGAGACTCCTGTTGACACTGTCAACCGGAAATGCAAGCGCTGATCTTACCTCGGTCAGGGCGTGGGCGGAAGCGTTCGCTCGATCTTTGGCTTCCTTCAACTTCTTCCGGGATTCTGTCAGCGCCGTAAACGTTTCGTTGCACTTGGAAGCAAACTAGTCGCGGCACCGGATGATAGCTGCCTGTTGATCTTCCAAGGCCCGAAGTCGGAGCGTGTTTTTTCGCAGCTCGGCGATTGCTGTCGGTATATCCACAAACTTCTCCACCTCGAGCTCCTATCCAATGCCGTCAAGAATCTGTACATGTCGTGCCTTGGAATGGCATACGATGGCCGCACGCCAACCCACGTGCTGAATGAGCTCTAGCAGGTCGGGTCCGTTGAGTCCGACTACTGTTGGTGCCTCCGCCGGAGGAATTCGACCATCACGTGGGGCTTGTCTGGGGTTTACCTGAGGCTGAACACCCGTGGGTTGATTCGATGAAGTGGGTCCCGGCGTCGACTCCCTCTGTACAAATCGGCTCCTCTTCCGGGGATGGCGGACCGATTCGGGTACTGAAACTTCAACGATCTCCATACCTCCGTCGTCGGATGCTGGTTCCGGGCCGCCGTAGTTCGGAATGCTGAGCATCTCCTCATCCGCATCTTGCTCGTCCGGTGTAAGCACGTTGTGTTGTGCGTAGAGATGGGTAAGGTACGAGGGAAGTGGCGTTTCGGCTCTCTTCCAAATCTGGAGCCCTCTCACCATCCGGTTTATCATCTCGCTCATAAGCGAGGCTCAATCTACACTGAATTTTTCTCTCACCGACCCTAGAATGGTGGTGGCCCATTTAGACACCACCTGTTTAGGTTTTTCCGGGTAGAAGATGGGGTTCAGGAACCTTACCACAATCTGTGCATCTTGCTGCCCGAGATCATCGGTGTTGTAGCCTTCCTTGGGGTCGGCTTGCTTTGTGAACTTGTCTCCAAGGATGTCGTCGTTCCGTTCCGCCGTCGTTACGGTTCCGCTGCCAAAGGAGTAGGTACGTTGCCATTCCAGTATACCCCAAGTTTCGGGGTGAGCTCGGATGATGCCGTCGTACTGGTTGTCCGGTGCACCGAGTAGCTCCACCACCAGTTTTTCTTCCTTCGCGCCTCGTGCAACGTCGAGCAGCCCGCGGCAGCCTATGTTGGTGAGGTAATGTTCAAGGACGGCCAGCTTCTCCGGGTCTGTGGGTGTGATCGGAACCACCCGCTGTACAAACGGCTGAGTCGTTGTACCTCGAGTTGCCCGAGCAGTTCCTCCTTCCGCCATATCTACAGTAATCTCTCACAATCTCTTCGGTACTACCTGCACGCACTGACCTCTTTAAACACCTTCACTACCGGAAACGCTTCCGGTCTAACGAAATCAAGAAGGTAAGAAGCAAAGGGGAAAGAAAGAGAGCAAGCAAAGAAGTGTGGGAAGCCAAAATTAGCTTCTTGCTCTTATACTTTTGTCGGTGTACGGATGGCCGTTACGATCATGATGGCGTTTCCGGATCCGGACCGTTTCCGGTTCCGAGTGTCTTCAGGCTCTGGTTTCTTTTGGTTTGGGAAATTTCCGGAAGGTTCCGGTTGTGAAGACTACTACCAAACCCGGGCCTTTCGGACTTATAGCATTCCATAAGAGCTTTTAAGGATCTTGTCTACCCCTTATTTGTCTTATTTGCTATTTCCCTTTGCTATGGTTTAAACCTATCTTTCTAACATTCTAATACTATATATTTTTTTTTTGCCGGATTTTTAGCTTAACTTCTAGAACCTTGTGGGAACGGATTCCCACATTACCCCCTTTTCACCCGTGAGCGTCCTCGCAAACGCTTCCGGTATGGCTCTCCGTATTGTAAAGCTTTACCCTAGACTTGTTAGTTCTAGAATCCAGTGGTCTACCCTCCAGATCTTCTAGTTGCAATGATCCGTTTAGATAAATTCTACAAACTCGGAAAGGCCCCGTCCAACGAGTATGCAGTTTACCTCGAAAATCTTTATGACGGCTGTCAAAGAGGAGCACCAGACTGCCCTCCATAATTCCGGTTTGGATTGGTAGTTTCCGGTCAAAGTCTTCCTTCCGCCTTGCTTGGACTTCCTTCGTCTTTTTCAGAGCATCCATCCGGCTTCTCTTGTCCCTCAACATCTTCATTCAAAGTACGCCGTCCAAAAGTCGTACAAGTATTTTGAGAAACTTTAAAAGAAACGACAAAACCTCCCCCCAAATGTGAATTATTTTTTTCCTTCTAAAGATGAGGAGCCAATGGATGGAAGATTGCTAGCCAAAGCCACTCCGCATCCATTCAAAAATATATTTTTGAGAAGGAAGAAAAAAAGTGAGAGAGGAAGGAGGGCCAACGGCCTTTTATAGGGTGGCGAACGGCCATGAGGCCGACCGCCACCACGGTCGTCCGGCCAATCGAACGGTCGGGCGGCTGTCCACCTATCGGCCGCTTGGTCGAACCGACGGAGGGCCATTCATTCGATTGCACAGCCATTGCGCACTCGCGCGATCGGGTCTCGGCCGTCAGATTGGTTAGCCGGCAATTCGATCGGGCGGACGGCCGAGCTGCCGTCCGATCTCCCCGACGGCAGCGATTGATCGAACAACCGATCGGTATTTGACGGCTGTGGTGCGGCCGCATGGGACTTCGGCAAATCCAACGGTTCAGAAAACTTCCTAGGGCTTTGCGTAAATGGTTTTACCCTCCGGACGGTGCGTCCGACGAAACGTTCGGACGACCTTGTCCAAAGGATGTCTGAGGATGCTCTCAGACCTCCAAGGACGTCAGTTCGGTAACCTTGCACATTTCCTCAATGATGCACTCTAGTTTTGTTTCGACAGCTCAAAAGCTTAGGTCTTCCAGGACTATTTCTTTAGATACCTTGTAATATAGTGTGTTCAGGCTTGTTCATATCAGCTCAAATATAGTGTGTTTGTGCTTGCAATATAGTGTATTCATGCTTGTTGCTTGTTCAAATGAGCACGAATTAGTTGTTGATATTATTGGATAAACAATCTACCAACTTCGAGAATTCTCACCTGTTTGTCGGGCATGGCTTCGCGTTTAGAAGAATGACGCGCGACAAGAAAGCCATTGATGAGGGATCATCATGGCTAAATCCGTAAGTTTCCATCACATGTCCATCCACATGGGATTGAATGAGCATATTCGTATTCAATCAGTTTATTGTCAAAAATTCAATATGCTTTGCAGTGTTGCGAATCTATTTCTTGCAATTGCTTTCCGACTTGCAAGTTTGTATGTGATACATCATGTTAGTATTGAAGTAGATATATCGTACTAGTGTACGGACGGCCCTATAGTTTGGAGATCAGAGGATCCTTTGATCCTTCACCTGAAGGGTCATTGGATTTGGAAGGATCAAAGGATCTCTCGATTGAGTCCTCAAATTGTCATAGTCAACCTCAAGCACGGAAAGAGTAGATCCCAAGGAATGGAAGGATCCTTCGGCCTACATGGATCAATGCATCCTTCGATTTTTTAACTTGAGGGTCATTGTACTTGGAGAGATCAACGGATCTCTAAATCTACGCCTCAAAACTCATAACTCAAGCTCGGGAATTAATGATCCCTTGGCATTGAGGAATCCTTTGATCTTGATGGATCAATGGATCCTTTGATCTTGAACAATTGATAGATCGATGGATCCTTTGATCCAGGGTTGTCATAACGGACACGTTGAGGTGATCGGACCGGACAACCGAACGGACGGTCCGGACCGGACAGATGGTTCAAACGGATTGCCTGAAGTGCCGCGTGCGCTCAGTAATTTTCTGCAAGTAAGATATTATTAACCTGATGGCCACGTCACATTCATACGTGTCACGCCATCGTGGCACTAGGGCGGGGACGTCTCCGCCCCGGGGCGGGGACGGCTCCCTTGGGGCGGAGATGTCTACACCCTGGGGCGGGGACGTCTACACCCTGGGGCGGGGACGTCTACGCCCCTGGGCGGAAACGCCTCCCCTAGGGGCGGAGACGTCCATGCCCCTCATGTAGGCGTCCCCGCCCTTGCATCATTGAGCGGAGAGACCTTAATGTCTGGAAGCAAAATATGTTTATTACATTAAATCGTTTCACGATATAACAACAATTCCCTAATCTCATTCTTCCAAATGAAGTAATAACAATGCTAGCTATCTAAGAAACCTTTTCCTCTCCTTGCTTCTTCTATGAATTATCACAACTCTCTTGATTTTGCATACATATACGTAGTTACTTTTCTTGTCCTTTAATTATTCAAACCACCCTAAACCCTAAACCCTAAACCCTAAACTCTTTCGGTGGACGGGCCACCCATAACCGCATCTCAAAGGACGATATCATCATCATCTGATGCCTCATCGCAATCTGGACGATTGTCATCATCAGCTCCTTCATCGCTCTCATCTTCGAATTCTCCATTGCTACCATCCGTAGTCCAAAAGCCCTCTATTTCAGAGTTGTCATTGCGAAGCTGTAGGACTATTTCACCATCGCAACGCGAGCGTCTGAATCTTTTTTGTCGATGTGCGTGAGGATCATCGCCGTCAAAATTTATGGTTGGGCCGCTGGTAGGACGAACTGCTCAAATCGGGACAACAAATGCCGGAGTTGTTGAAGAGCGTCCTGGAACATACGTGTCCAAAAACGGTTGTACAACCACGTTCGGATCTCGTGCCCCTATTCCAAGGAGGGGATGTCTACGAAGCCTTGTGGATGATGCTTCGCCGTTGTTTCTTCCTTCACGGCCTCTAGCCGCTCCACGGCCTCTAGACCCTCCACGAGCATTAGTCCTTCCTCTGGGTTGTATATATTGACCCATTGGATGAAGAGGCCTCCTTGTAGTAGCCAAAGAGGGTCTGCCATTTCTAGTAGTAGTAGCGGAAGTGTTTAGACCCATCCCCTCAACGCCTACACTTCGTTGGAAAGGTCCATACATGGCATTCGCCGTTCTAGGAGAAGAGGAATTCCGGGAAGGCGGCGTTGGTACATTCTGGTCATTGATAACAGTAGGCAACACCACAACCGGAGATGGTTGTGGCTCAAGGTCCTCTGTGAATGCAAAAGCATCATCGGGGTCTACATATACCGGGTCAAAACGCTGACGTTGATTAACAATCCTTTCATTTCTTCGAGTCGTCCCTACAATTGTTGTGTTTACAACATTTGCGTTAGAGTCTCCTTGAAGGACTTCAGTGCTATGAAATGATGCACCCATTCCAATAGGGCTCTCCTGGCCATACCGGTTTTCAACCGATCCTTGGTTGTTTCAAGTTGCAGTATTTACTGCGTTCTCTCCCGTTCCGTTGTTGTCGGCATCTCCATTTCCACCTCCACAGTTTGATGGGAAATTGTCATCGTCGCGAACATTCTCGTCATTGCCCCCCCTGTTTCAGGCTCTTCAAGGTTAGTCACATTTGGGATGTTGCTCTCTGAGGAAGTAGACAAAGGTTGCACTTTATGAATGCCCTCATTTTGAAGAAGTTGCGGCAAAGGACTGCGACGAGGACTTTGATTCCAAGGTCCCCAATGACCTTAAGCAAATTTTCCTTCCACATCGTCATCATCTCCGTAATAGTTTCTCGTTTACTCAAGGTGATCGGCGCCTTTTGCCCAAAGATTAGGGTTTCTCCGATACTCCAGCGGAGAGCGGGGAGCTGCCATATTGTGCTTCTCCTTTTCCTCGGCTATCAACACATCAAATTCACGATTAGGTTTACCCACCGGGACCGGCCCCAGGGCATCTGGGTAGGAATCTTCCGAGTGAATACTCGCATCGTACCATCGAACGGAATTGGCCCCTCGTCTTTGTTGAAGGCATCGGCTATTGGTATAAATATACACCAATGACGCAGCCTTTTCAGCCACTAATCGATTTCGGCTCTTGTTGTGGACAAAAGAATACATACTCGAGTTTTGTTTGCAAGAGCTAGCTGAACACATAAGGGCTAGAATACGATTAGCTATTCTCGACAATGCCTTGTCTGCGATCCTGGCCCACCATTGGTGGAGTTGAAGCTTTGTCTGGCGGATGTCAGATGCCTCGGTAGGGCCATATCGTCTTGTGCCCTCCTCGTACTGTGTTAACTCATATTGGACGTCGTCATAAGAGATTTCCAATATCTCCATCATTTTGCGAACAACTCGATTCAATGCTCTTTGAGCGATTCCGTCAGCCCTAAGCGCCACATTATCCTTGAGGTACGGATTCAAAAGAGCCCCAGCGTAGTGAACATCGCTAAAAACCATTTGCCACCGGGCATCAAAAGACTGCTCAAGAGTGGATGCTATGTCAGCTCGTAGAGTAAAGAATGACTCTCTCAAAGAATACGCGTGTTCTCGCAAATTATGCATCACGAGCCACGCACGACCCATAGCTGGTTCGCGGCCATCAAACACACACAATGCCTTCAAAACATCCCCAATCATGTGCACGTAATTCTGACATCGTTGCCAAAAGGCCACATCTTCGATGGTGAGCTCCACATTACGTGAAGCGGTTGCTGCTTGCTCTCCAATCTCTCTATTCCGTAGGGTTGCAAAGAAGTTTACAACACGGGGATGGTCTTTCAACTGCTCCAACACTCCTTTGAGTCTCACCAATCAATCCAACATAAGGAAATTACAAGCAAAGCGGGTTTTAGTGGGCACTACAATATGCAAGTTTGGACTCAACTCACAAAGTGTCTCCATTGTCGAATGATGGTTTCTAATATATTTGCAGAATTTCTTTGCCTTCTCTATCAAATCTTTAAATTCTTGGACCTTCGCCCAATCTTCCAACATGAGATCCAATGCATGTGCCATGCACCCCTGCTTGTGAATGTGCAGGTATGTGAGAATAATATCATCCATTGCTCCAAGCATGTTGGGAGCATTGTCTGTACAAATCTGTGTCACATTCTTGGAACCCACCTTCTCAATGTAAACTTCCCTTGGTCCGCTATGTACCGCATGGACTTCTTCTCACCACTGGTGTCTATGCTCCCCAAGAATACGTCACCAGTGGGGCACGACATCATTTAATTCATGAGGGGCCTCCGGTGGACATCATCCCAACCATCCGTGCATATCGACACCCCATAATTCTTGATTGCAAAACCAACTTTGGCTTCAATCTCTTTCTCAATTTGCAACCTCTCAGGTTCAATCAATCTAGTCCTCAACTGGTGATATGTAGGAGGAGTGTACTCAAACTTTGCCACGGATGTTGCCCTCATTGCATCGATGAACGCCTGATTTTGCGCCACATTAAAAGGCACATTCGCCTGATAGAAAAAAGTCGCCCACTCCTCATCAAGTTCCTTCCTCTTTGCATTGTTGAAAGCATCAAGCATCCGTTGTTGATGTAGTTGCCCAGATCTAGTAGGATTCGAGGCGGTAAGACCACCCGACACATGTGAAGGGGCATTTCTTTCAGAGAGATTAGGCACTCCTTCCTGAGGCCCACTTGTTACCCCACCCGCCACATTATTTTGAGCGTCGGATTGGCTTGAAGTGTCAATAGTTGGTGCCCTCGATAGACCACTCGGCCCTGAACCTCCGCCATACATGTCCCCGCCCGTCATTTGTTGCGGAACAATGTTTCCACAATTGGCAAATTGACTTCACACATAGGGAGGTAGGCTACAACAAATCGACCTCTCTGACTTAGCGCCATATCCAAAGTGAGCGAACGCACGCTCACGTTTGTAGTTAGAAGTATAGAAAACACAACTCACTTTGCCTCCGTTGTCACCAAAATTGTACCGAGGTTCCCATTCTTTTGTTTGCTTCCTTTGACTTCCCATTGCATTCACGGCTTATGCCAAATAATGTGCAAGTCCCGTCTTAGCCAAAATATGGGGCTAGTTATAGTATAGAATCGGGTGAAAATATGAGGTTTGATAGCGCTAGTGCACTGCTTGAACCAATTTTTACATCACCTCAGCCACACACCAGTGCCGCCTGCCACCCAAGTAGACTTTCCAGGAGCTCAAACTAAATTTAGGTCCAAGGGATAGAGGCCAAGGTGACAAGCGTGAGGACAATAGGCCCTCCCCGAACCTTTTATACACGAGCCAAGAACGGGTGGGACCTGACGCGCCAAAGGCGGGGACGTCTCTGTGCAGGGGACAGGACGTCTCCGCCTTGCCCTGTTGTCGGGAGACGTCCCCGCCCTTGCCCGGGTAAGAACGGGGACGTCTCCGCCTTGCCCTTGTAAGGGCGGGGACGTCTCCGCCCCTTCCCCGGTGAGGGCGGGGACGTCTTCCCAACCCAGGAGAAGGAGGCCTTTGGGGCATTTTGGGAGCTTAGGCACTCCTCCTCTCCATGAGGAGGGTGGAGGTTTTAATATAGGGTGCCTTATTTTTGGTTCCGACAAGATTGCGACGCACTTAAATTAGAAGCAGATTATGTCTACGAAGGAAGGCTTTCGGGAAAGTACTACTTTTGTCCTTTGACCGCATGCTCTCCAATAATGGACACCTTTATTAGCTCCCTTTTAGATCAAGTAGTGAATAGCATGGGAGCTATGCAAGTCCCCATCCGTAAGGGGTAGTATAAGCTTCTAGTAGAATGTAATGTGTAAGTTCTCTAAATAGATTGTACCATTACATACAAAAAGGATATTTAAAATCATATAATGTTTAGAGCAAAAGTATTGTTCGCAAAAAAATTTTGCTACGTCCTAAACCTTTAAATACTCCTAGTCAGTAGTACCGTTAGTGAAGGGCTCGTTCGGTCCTTCTCAGCCTACCACGTGCTTGTGCCTTTTCACTCGCGACTTGGACGTGGGTTCCGTCGGAGTCAGCATCTGAACTCGACGTGTCAGTATCGTAGCTAGGTGCGTCGTCCATCACAGTCATGAACTTGCCCAATCCACCTTCCGGATACTTGCGCCATCCCATTGGAATTATTCCATATTCTGGGCGAGGAATTTTTACCTTCCCCGGCATCCACTTCAAAGTGGACCAATCCACTTTCTTGCCCAACTTCACCTCCGCATGAACACCCTGTGCAATGAAGAGATTTACTTCGTTGCGTTTGACGAATGGGAGGTCATTCAACACTTGATAAACCTCGATGCATCGGTTTTTAAACGCCTCGTCGATGCAATGTTTCAAGTTTGCCTTGTGGAAGCGCCGGTGATAGTTGTGTCGTGCCTCTGGGAAAGCCTTGTCAATGTGGCACTACTCGATAAAGTTCGCGCAATCATCAAAACTCCATGGCTCATGTACGTCTTCCCAACCTCGAAAAGCCAACTTCTCGGGGATTACAAAGAACGTGCAACCGCTTCCGATCAACGTTCCCCGCTCGTGCACGGGTCTTGTCTCGCTCCTCCTTGGCCAACTGTCCAGGTGAAGACATGGTGTGCACGTGTTTTCGCCAAACTATGGCGTGGATGGATGAATGAAGACCTCGTACGACGCCAACATCCAGCTCAATGAAGAGATGGATGGATAGAAGTATGCGAGGCGGGGACTAACGAGGAGTTTCTCCATTAAAATAGTAACCCGGTAGGGGCGGAGACGTCTTCGCCCCACCAAGGTAGGGCGGGGACGTTTGCTTGAAAGTTTGGGGGGGGGTCGTCCCCACATATCTCTTGGAGGAGGCGTTTGAGGCCATTGTTGCTTGGCCGAGGCACTCCTCATCTCCATGAGGCGGGTGCACAATTAAATATGGGGTGCTTTATTTTTGGTTCCGACAAGATCCTAATGCACTTAAATAACATGCAGATTATGTCTTTCCCTAGTTCTAGGGAGGAAGGCGAAATGGAAAGTACAACTTTGGTACTTTGACAGCATGCTCTCCAATAAGGAACACCTTTATTAGCTCCCTATTAGTTTTCGAGCAAACATAAGAGTGTAGAAAATGATTTCCTTTCAAATTAAAAAAAAAATTCCTTGTCTTTAGTGGAAAATAACGCTTCAACTCAAGTCAAAGATTTTCACACATTGCCAAAACTAAAACAGGCAAGGTACCAAAAACAAAAATGTCTTACCACATAAAACTTAGAGATTTTTACTTTTTATACTTTTGATTTTTCCACAACAATATGTGGTGTAGACCTTCATATTGACCGTTTAGATCATCAATCTACAACATATCAAGTATCTGAAAACTAAATCGTTAATTGCCCATTTTTGAGCTTCCACTACTAGCATAGTTGACTTGAATAAGGTACACACTTTTTCTACCTCTAACAATTGGTGTATAAGGAACTAACATCATCCTAAACTACCATTTGTAATGGACTTAGGCCTTATCTAGTGCAAAAATTTGATACCAAGTAGTGAATAGCATGGGAGCTATGCAAGCCTTTCAAACCGTGTGGTTAAAATTTATGAAATTTTGTGGGGACATTAACAAAGAAGTATTTATTGAGATCCTATGGTTAGATGTAGAAATAAAAAGGTTTTGTCTCTCTTCTTAGGCATTATACTATAGCCGGGCAATTTTGAAGTGTTTTTGGTTCAAAAATGCCTTGGTCCCTTAGGGATTAAAAATGTTTGGAGGTTTAAAAATTGGTCCACACCATTTTTTTTTATACAAACGCACAAATCCTTATGAGGCTTAAGTACATCCATAATCACACCACTATTATCAAGTAGAATGTAGACACTACTAGTCATATTTTTTTAGTATCCAAAAAGTAGTACGAAAATGGGAAAATACATTAAACGCTAAAAGATGAAGCATTGTAAGAAAAATATCTCTTGGTACCGCAAAAACAAAAAATAAACCTAGTCAATATTCATGGGGCTATTAATAGTACCACTCGCCCCTGCCTCGTTGTCGTGTGCCCCTACGTGCATAGGGAGGTCTTCATCTGAGCCCATACAAGTCTACGTGACGCCGATCGTGTTCTCCTTGCTGGTCGATCTTCATTCAACACGGCCTTTAGGATTTGGGATTGCATGAGCTGGTCGAGCGCTTGCCGTGTCCCTAGACTGTTCACATTGAGCATGAAGTCCATTCCGTCATTTCGGAAAATTTCTTTCCACTCTGATTCCGATAATTGTCTTAGTTCTTGCGGGTCCGGTTGGTCAATGTCTTGAGAAATGCAATCCCCGTTGTCGTCTGTGATGCGAACTCTGTCGACAGCCCACAACCATTGACGTGGATGAGGTCAGAAACAAAATTGCTCCCCGTTCTCGTCCCAATGGCCATTAAAGCATTGGTAGAAGAAATTTTGTTTTCCTTGACCGTATTTGTCCTTTAGCGGGATCAAATTCTTGCACACCCGGACAATCTGCTCCGGGTCCCTTTCCCAACCCCACTCGTTTGAGAGGTGCATCCTATCCAACGAGTGCATCTTCAGTTTCTAGCTCCACACCAAATCCTTTCCCCACATTTATTATTGATTAGGAGTGTTTGTCACATTGAACTCCCAATGCGGGGGCATGTATAGAACTAATCCAAAAAGTTCGTACAATCGCTCGTGAAAAGGGGCCTTGCACAATGAGCACCGCCTGCGTACAACCATCAAGCTAATCAAGCAAAATGGATGGTACAAGTGCTCACAACTGCCTAGATGCATCCCACCTTCTGGACCAAATGAGGCAAATTGAGCAAGTCTAACCGTTGGATACAAAGCTCGAAGGTTGTGGCCACAATAACATGGGGTTGCCTCGATGATCGAGGGTGGATGAAACCTCCTTTTTGAAATCCCATTTGTAACGGGACCAATCGATGATTGTTTGTCCACCGGCGGTTTTCACCATCGCCATTTCATCCATCTTGAAAAGATCATCTACGAGGGCCCATGACGTCAAACCAAACACCCTCTCCTGGTTGTTTTTGGTATGGTTGTTTTCTAGAATCCCGCCACCAATTGTCGGGACCAATCGACCGCACTATAAGAAGCCCGTGTTTTTTGTAACACTGTGAAAAACATGCCTGAACGTCAAAAGTAACATGATGCTGCGTCAATGTTGATGTCACCTAAAATCCGTCAAGATGAACAGGCCAAAAACGTCAAAAAATTTGTCGTAACATGGTTGTCAACCTCTTGACATATAATTGAAAGTGGCCTGAAATGTGTGGGAAAGGGCTCCACGTGGAGGGGGGCCCATGTCCACATCAGCTATGTTTTCCTTAGGGCAGCGCGACGCGGGATTTTTTTCATCCAACCCCATTTTGAGCGGGCAGTGACGTGAATTTTAAAAATTGTTGATTTGGACCAGAAAAATAATGACGTAGACAACCCACGTCAGCTGACGTCATGCTTTTAGAGCATTTTTTGTCCATACAAGGGTGTCACTTTTGACATTCGTTTTGACATGCTCATGTTGCTCATGACATCAATCATGACGTTGGCGCGTTCTGCCTATATGTTGTCATTGACCTTTTTCATGCTGGGGATCATGTTCTCTTGAACATCTAGCATGTTCTTTAGGACGTCTTTCTAAACATGTTTCTAAAAAACTGCTATTTTACGTGATGTGCTCTTTAACGTGGGATGAACGTGTGACAATGTTAGTGAAGCATTTGTCAGCCGTGATGTGAGGATGAACGAGCATGGGCATTCGGTAAGGACTTAGGGAGCCTAAAAATTGTTCTTCAGACTACATCGGAGGAGTGCGACGGCCTAGGTCACAGCTTTGGCGCTCAAGAGGATCTACAGAGCTAGAGTTCGGCATTGTGTGGATGGAAGAGCTGCGATTTGCAGCTTGGCGCGACCAGCGCCACAAGGAGGAATTGAGCGCAAAGATGATTGCGAGGTAGAGCTCCGCGCAAGTTTGTGTTAGAATAATGTACCTGCAGCTCGATGCAAAGACCTCACGACGTGCTTCACGAGTTCTAAGTGAGTGAAGGACACCTTATTGCTGCAGCAGCTCTCCGCGGTGGCGAATACTCAACTTGGCTATGGCTAGGGTTTCCTAGCCATGGCTGAGGTCAACTATGGCTGGGGTTAGCCGGCTATGGCCAAAGCTCTCCCTGCGTTCTTCCTTTTGAGCTCTCCCCATGCCGTCTTGATTTGCCACAGATTGCCTTCCTTGCTCCCAACTAGCTCCGTCGTCACCGCTCCATGGCTTCCACCATAGCTGCCGCCATACCTGTCGCCTTAGCCACCGCCATAGCCGCCGTTGCTTTGCTCCATCACCTTCAAGTTGCCTCTTTCTACTCATAGTTGTTCTCGTAATCTCCCTCCTCTTAGCGTTGTAGTGAGCTTCGCCGCTACCCACCTCCCACTTCTATCACCTAGGTTCAATTTGCTCTCACCCATACTTCCAAAAATAAAGTGTAGATGTTGTAGAGGTTGCTTTTGTGTAAGTCATCCTTTGACTCTTCCTTCTTTGCAACATATTTCATTGACTACGGATGAAAGCTGTCTATTTCCTCAATTTTTGCTTTTGGGCAGCTGGCTGCTGTCATTCTACAGTAAAATTAAATGCAACTATGGCTGACGTGGACATCCCGTGTTTTCTATGACGTCACAGTCTCACGTGGTCACGTTTAATTTGACGTCACCAAAAACGTGCATGTCTATGGAGACATCAATGCGTTTTGTCTTTAACAGGAACACGTTTGATGCAACGTCAAACTAAATTCGAGGTACTGCAGTAATTTTTCGACTAACGTGTGACATCACAGAAAACACAACACGTAACAGCCTTGACGACACCAAAAACATGGTTTTCTGATAGTGCTGTGAAGACGCATGCCAACTTCCATTGATAGTAATGTTCTACCGACACATCCAAGCGACTTTGTAGTCTTGAATTCTCTTCAAGCGCTTTAGCGAGCTCTTTGCCGCTGTCACCCCCCGCACCTTCTTCTTTGTTGACCATAGCTTTGTCTACGTTGGTAGGGGCCTCATCAAACGACAATGAATCGTCTTGGATTGACACGTGTACAAGCCCTTCTTCCTCCCGTCGTGGATTCCGATCTTCAGTGGTCATTGTACTAGCTTGTAGGGCAAGTCGGAACTCCTCCATATCACGTCGTTGCTGGTCAATAACTATGTTTTTATCATTGACTTCAACTCTCAACTTGCGAACCTCATCGTGCAATGACAATAGTTCTGTCGTCTTCCCTTCCAATAAAATTCAACAAGGTTTGGATAGTGTTGGCAAAAATAGCACTAGTAGAGGCTTCTAACGTTCGATCAATAACCGCGGGGGATTGTACCTGAGCCCCAACTTCATTAACGGTATCGTTAACGTCTACGTTAATTGTCTGTTCCGCCTTCCTTCGTTTGGTATGCGCTTGTGTCCTTTGGCTCCTTGTGATTGGAACGTGGGATCCGTCAGAGTCTGTATCCGTGTTTGAGGGATCGGTCTCGTACGTGTCGACCGGTTCAGTCTTCGCCATCAATTTGCCCAATCCGCCTTCTGGATACCTCCGTGTCCCCATTGGAATCAATCCATTCGCCGAAGAACTTTTATGCTATCTCTCAGGGCTTTCAAGATGGACCAATCCACCCTCTTTCCCAACTATACCTCCGCGTGGACACCTATCGCAAGGAAGAGATTTACTTCATTGCGTTTGATATAAGGGATGTTGTACAAGACCTGGTATACTTCAATGCACCGATTTTTGAACGCCTCGTCGGTGCACTTCCATAAATTTGCCTTGCAAAAGCATCGGTGATAATTGTGTCGCTCCTCTGCAAAAGCCTTGTCGATATGACACCACTCGATGAAGTTTGCGCAATCCTCAAAACTCCATGGCTCCGGAACTTCTTCCGAACCTTTAAAAGCCAATTTAACAGGAATTCGTAGCACATGCAACCTCTTCCGCTATTAGTTTCCTGATCGTAGTCGACTCTTGTCTCGTTCTCCTTTATTCATTTTTACTGGCGTGGCCATGGGTGGGGAAAATCTGAATAATGTATGTCATGCGAATGGATGAAGTCTTCACACGACGCCCACAACCAACTCAATTAAGAGGTGGATGAAGAGGGAGTATGTGAGGCGGGGACAATTAGGGGTGTGCACGATATTATATAGCCAATAAACGAAGCACTGGTCTAGGGTCCCCGGGCAGGGGTGTGGACGTCTCCGCCCTACCCCGGGCAGGGCGGAGACGTCTCCGCCCCCTACTGGGCACGGGCGGAGACGTCCCCGCCCTACCTAGGCAGGGGCGGGGACATCTTCGCAAAAAAACCCTAAACCACATATATTGGGAACTTTTGTCCTTATTCTCTGCTAAATCCACTCTCTTAGCCTCACGTGTCAGTTCGCTTTGCAGCCTGAAAGTGAGTTTGGTAGGTGGTTGGGCTTGGCTTATTTATTGTACCCAGACTTTTTGCGGTTTTTTTTAAAACCATCAACCTGGAATTTCGACCACGGTAGGGAGTTGACTATCACATATGGCGGGAGAAGGAAGTAGGTCGATGGAGAAGCGCCCTCAATTTATGGATTTGGATGATATTGGTGAGACGGTGCTTTCATCCACCAACACGGAGTTGGCTTCGAGATCATTGAATCCGTCGTCATCGAGCGAGAAGAGGCAGAAGAAGACACCAAATCTGGACATGCCCCCACACGAATACATGGTTGAATGTAGAGGGATTGCCATCGAGTTTTACAACCGCCGAACAAGAGGGGCGTTGACGAGGAGCTATTTGAACCACAATGAAGAGAGATACCACAAGTTGACCGTTGACATGCGACACGAATTAATGTCAAACCTTGATAAATCTGAGAAATTTAATTATTTCTCGGATTATTGATTGCATTCGGAGTGGTTGGACACACAAGTGACCGCACTAACCACCGATATTGTTGCGAATTGGTGTTACGTCACGGGGAAGAAGGAGGATGAAAGCAACTGGAACCTGGAGGAGCACGCACTAGTGGCAAAGATGAGGATGATCCAAGGCTTCGTTCAACAGTACTCTTCTTCCCATAAGAAGAAACTAGCTCGTTGGAAAGCAACTATTGAGGAGCAAATTTTGGCTCACTGCGTCGGTGGAACTTTCAAGTGGCTTGAAAGTTGCACTATGGTGATTCCAATGCCATGATAGAAAGCGGTGGGTGGCTATGGGGCTGTACGGAAGGTGATGATAACCAAATTGGAAAAAATTCCAAGTTGGATTTACTTCGCCGGAAAGACTCTGATCAACACCAACGAGAGGGAGAAGCGCCGAGACATCATCAACGAGGCTAGAGGGTGTCCTGTAGTGCATCCAGGGATCATTTGACTTGCGTACATCCACCCGAAATCTATGGAAGGGTACACGCTCTGGTGGAATGGGGGATCTCTGGGTAGTTTTTGGTCCAAGTTTGACTCGAAAGTGGACGAAGCATTTCCGTTTGAACGGATTGAGATGCATCCGTATACCGGGTTGTCGATCCAAGAGCTTCGGTGGATAAAAACTTATTGCCAAAATCGAGTGAACCTCGCGCTGTCGTTGCTTGTCATTGTGGGGAAATGCCATGACGCAAATTATATACACAATGACATCTCTCCATCGAATGTTTTGCTCCACTTTGATGAGTGGAAACCCGATACGGTGTACATCGGAATTCGCGATTGGGGGCTTTCTAGTTGAGTTGTGGAGAATGAGCCATCAAGGTATGGTTATGAATTCAAGGAGCAGGTTCAACAAGAGAAAGAGCGGCGACGGTTTGTGGCACCAGAACTATCTTATGTTTTTGGGCCGCGGGACTCTACCAACTTGCTTGAAGTCATGCAACGGTGACACCTCTACTCCAAGGCGGCAAATGCATTTGTGGTGGGTTGGATTTGTGAAAAAATTTGGAAAGAAGATTGGGACACTTCGTATTTCACCACCAAAAACATGGAGCAATATGTAAACCTGAAGCTAAAATTTACAACGTTGCAAAAAGATCTCAAAGAACGGTCTTCTCTGCCAGATGTTTTAGACATATAAATGAAACCCCCCCACAACTGGACTATGCCTCTATGTTGTTACCGACAATAGTTTTTTGTTAATTAGCTGCATTAGTTTCGCATGTGGTAGTTAAGTAGACAATACGGCATCTTTATAGAAGAATATGTGTACTTGGCAATTGCCATACGTCTTATTTAATCAATATTGAATACGTCCAAATCTTAAATTTTAAGTCCGAGATTTGCATTTGTTCAAGCACAAATAATTATTGATACACTATTGATACACTAATTGTGCACAAGTGAAAGAAATAATTTTATTATTTTTACCAAAATTGACAAATAGTGTAGGAAATGGCATTTAGTGTACGGTTATGTCACTACACTAAGTGCCTCATTTGCAATTGGTGTATGGGTTCACATTTAGTGTATACTACACTAAACATAAATTTTAGTGTACCAACATACCGTAACTTTAAACACTATAATCTGACTCATGAAGGGGCGGGGACGTCCTCGCCCCTGCACTAGCAGAGGCGGAGACGTCCGTGCTCCTTTATGGGCAGGGGCGGGGACGTCCTCGCCCCTGCACTAGCAGAGGCGGAGACGTCCGTGCTCCTTTATGGGCAGGGGCGGGGACATCTCCGCCCCTTTAAGGGTAGAGGCGGGGACGTCTCTGCCCCACCTCCCTCTTGACATTAGTCCCCGCCCCTACTGAAACATGACCCTGTCCTACGTGGCAGCGATGTGGTGCCAACATGGCTGCCACGTCGCCTGTTTTTTACCTAGCGGGTAAGTCAACCCTCTGTTGATTGTATCGGACGAACGGGCGTACCGGACATCTGTCTAGTATAACAACCTTGCTTCGATCCATCCATCCATCCATCCATCAATCCATCACTTGATGAATCAAATGATGTAGTGGGACCGGAGGCTCTCCTGATCCACATTGATCGGCGGATCATTCGAGCAATTATGTCAAGTGTTAAGGGTTCAAAGGATCAATAGATTCTATGATCTAGTGGACTCTTGTTGTTCCTTTCTACTCTTCGGACTGTGGATATTTTGGAATCAGAGGATCCCTCGAACATTGAGGAATGTCGATGGGACTTTGATAATATCTATGCTCATCCGCGGATGGAAAGTGATGGGTTGGATTTTATAAAAATGATCGAGAGATTCCTCAATCTCGTGAATGAGTCGTGTTGAATGAAGGAGGATTGTCATATAAATCTCAGATTTGAATTTTCGGATCTCAAATTTACTGTACGGTTCTCCGATTGCACATGGGGAACTTGATTACCATAGATTCTGTGTACCCGGACTAGTGCCCAGTGAAGCTTGACTTGGCGGTCTCCTCTGGGTTCCGAATGATAAGTTATGATGGGCTTGAAGACCCAACCGCATTTTTCTTGGCGGATAGTGTCTACAAATAGGGACACGCAAGGGAGCAAGATTCGCAAAGGAGGGAGTCCACATTGCTCTAGTTCTCCTGATATCCAACCAGGAAGCGCCGACCGTAGATCCAATATTGGTCACAACAAAGTACCTTGAGGAGCTGAACTTAGTCAAACTCGACCACATGAACCTATTCCTTTTGGTCATCAGCAAGTTTGTGACGAATGTCAGATGTTGAGTATATGGCCTTATGCTGAATTCCGTTGGTTTGAACCCTAGGCATTGCACAATGGTTATGAATTATGGATTCATAATTGCGCGTCGGGGACCGGACGATCGCTCCGTTTTGAATAGGTGGGCTAAGCTTTAGGCCGAATGTGCTGCGGCAAACGAGAGCGGAATGACGAGTACTCCTCCAAAGCCCCCGAAGAATTGGAAGCGATCAATGACAAATACTGCAGCGGAAAGCAATCGTTCAAAGAAGAAGGCGCAACGGTAGAACTTAGATTCTAAGGAGGATGGTATCACATTTGTCAGGTTTGTGTTGTTGTCACACACAACGGTAGCAAAGTATTTGCCGAAGGACCTACAATAAGTGAAGGCGTTGTACGAGAAGGAATTTGGAGGACTCCATATATTTGGCCGGCGTCCATTGAAGGTTGACGAGGCCGGTCCCGACATGATGGTTGACATATCCCACCTACATAGAGCACAAGACGGTGTGGTGGTATGTTGTCCACTCAATCAACATCGAGTCACCCAACTCGTTGATCAAAAGAGGACAATGCCTACCTTTCTGGCATTATTGCAGCATGTTTATGTGATGCCGCTAAGGGGACCACCGCGATGGACCAATGTCACTGATTTGAAAGACGCGGATTACTTCATCGAGAAATCCATAAAGAAAGACACCACCGCCAAGACTCACTTCTATATAATTGGTGGCCAACATTGTGATGCGGCTACAAGTTCTTGATAGAAGAGGAAACTCTCTTTTCAAATGACATCAAGGGCGCTTGGAAGTTTTGTGTCACAATTGTGTGGACAAAACCCGAGAAGTTCTCAACCCTGACATATAACTTGAGGGTTTTGAACCAAGACCTCGCTAGGAATCGTATCAAGGATAATTACCTCAGACAACTCAAAACCATGTGGAAGAGCAGGGTTGATGCAGGGAGGCCTATGTCGTCTATTCGTGGCGCGTTAAACGTAGCTTAGTTTAAAGTAAGTCACAAAATAATTTGACTCCTATGGCTGTTTTGCAACTCACTTTTGATCGAAGGATCTCTCAATCTCTGTTTACATCGTAGATTCCGTGGCATCAATTTTGTGAATATGTGGGTGGAGAAACTTCGGGCAATATTTGCCATAGCAGATAAGAAGCTAGAGGTGGAACACAATGATGGTCAGCCTAAACCTCCGCTTCCGTACCGACGCCATTTTTAGTATGTAGAAGAGTATTCAAGAAAGGTGGATTAAAGGACTACTTCCCAATTTGTTTGAGAAGTAATTAAGTTTTCCTGGCGCTGGCGACGACGACGACAAAGACGGCGACGAGGAAGACAATGGTGGCAATGCGACGAAGAAAAAGAGGCTCGCTGCAAACTGATTTGCCTCTAGAGCTTTGAAACAATATGATTTGCAACCATTGTACGCAATGTGGGATAGCAAGATTGGAAAAATGTCTAATATGGTGATTGCGAAGACAATTTCAATCAACCAACGAAATTGCTGAAGAAGCAAGCTATTCTTATTGGACTTCATGACGAGTGTCTCATTGAGAAGAAGTTCCGACTCCTGAAGAATGAGATGATGCTTTATTTCAAGTAGAAGCCGCTATTGGCGAAGACATCCAAGGAGTTATATTTGGAGAACAAGTATATTGAGCTTGCTTTTAGAGTTGAAGGTAACCAACAAGGTACTCTGGACCTCGCATGACAGACTCCTGAAGGACGATGGCGGTAAGCAATTCTTCAAGAGACGGGGGGAAAATTTGAACCCTCCTAGCAAGTCGGCGGACATTGCCCCATTGCTGAAGGCCATATTCAAGCAGCTGCGGACACTTGGCTCTGCTCAGTCAGTGGATGTGGTCATTGACTCGTCACCTAGGTCCTCGTTTGCCGACCACTATAGAGTAAAATAAATGAACAAGAAAACTAGGAACGTTGAGAAGAACCTTAGGATGGATTCTCTCCTCAGCTGGAGAAAAGCGGATACCAAGGTGTTTGTCTACTCATTTGTCAATTGCGAGACTTGTAGAGTTGGATGGAGTATCACGGATCAGGTGAACCAAACTTTGAGAGCTATAGAGTGGAAAGATAAATAGAAGTTCTGGAGGGCAGAGAATCTTGGGGTGTTTATTACAGACCGCGATGGAATGGTGGAGTTGGCAAATGTGGTCGGAGAGGAGCATGCTGATTGTACAGACAAAAACCTGGGATTGCACCTCCACAATGTATATCACGACATGACCACAGGGATTCATATTGCCTCCAACTCCTGAGCCCATTTTAGACTTGTTCTACAACTTCCTCTACGGTCACACTCTTGATATCGATGCGGAAATCAGCTTCCGGTCCTTCATTTGAAACAACATGCCATTCGAGCATGTCATATCGGCGTCGGATTTCAAGGATGCTCCTACGCAGTGGCCACAGGGCGGGAGGGCCAATTTTAATATCCATGTGGTTAACCAACTCATTGGCCCACTTGGGCGGCCCGACACTATCATTGTTAACTTTGGTGGCGGGTCTTTTGTTAACAGGGTTGGCCTAGTAATATTATCAGAGGATCTTTCAATTTCCTCTTCGCCTCTCTTCGTTGCTATGTAGTTTGCTGATTCCCATGTTTTTCGTATGCACACATCTTACCTTGGTCTCATTTTTAACTTGCAGGCGAAAGGCGCACAAGTCATTGAGCTTGCCCATACCAAGGATGATGAGTGTAAGCTGAATTCTTCCACCTTTAGTTGCATATAGTAGTCAAGTGGATTCACTTCACTTACACGTAGTTTAGGTAATTTTCATTCATCAAGAAATCCTAGGTTCATTCATACACCCTAAGTTCATCCATAAGCCCTAAGTTCAACCATAAGCTCTAAGTTCATCCTTGAATCTTAAGTTCATTCATCTTAACATTCCATCCATCTTAAACTTTCATTCATCATTCATCCATCCATTACTTTTCATTCATCTTATGACATTCATTCATTCAAAGTCTGTTCATCCAATTTTTATCCACTAAAATCATTCACCCAACCATAAGTCAACTTATCATCCAACCAAAAATTTGTACAATTGACTTGATTCATCCAAGATTCATTCTCAAAATTATAGAAAATTAGAAGTCACCACTTTCCAAGTTATGGCAGCAACCTCATTGCACTAAATCCACCACAACTTCTGCATTACTAAGTTACTTGTTTAGATCAACATTTGCATTTCTAAAAACAAGACTTACAAGCGCTTGTCCTTGAACAATTTGTAATGCAGAACAACAGATAAGCTAAGAGAAATCTTGCCTCAAAGTTGCCTGACTTTCTCGGCCTTGTTAGCGCACCCCTTGCCACAAAAACCCTTGCGCTTGCTCTAATCTAGTGTTATTGCATATGTGATTTAGCATTTCAAAAAGAAGTGTTGAAGCCACATGACCTTCAACAAATGGTTCTTGAAAATATAGTGTGAACTCCAAGATATGGCATGTCAAAAAGAATTGAAATGGCAGAGTGCTACATCGTTACCATGGCCGACTTCCTATCACTCTAGCCACCATGACTTCTTTGGTTTTTACTAAATCCAAGCGTTCAAACAAGCCTTGAAAAGCACACAACAAGATCAATTCATTTTAGAAATTTAAGCTCTCAATTCAACACTATCTGCTAGAAATCGCCCTCCAAAGTCAGCCCTTTAGATCTGGTGGGAGATGCCTTCCTTGTAACTAAACCCGCTTTAATTCCTCTGCCCTTGTTTGCCTTTTGGCAAGTCTGGTGTTTCAAAAAAGCCAACTTCACGGCCTCTAAACTCCAAAAACTTCAGCCCCAAATTTGAGAGAGTCTTCCAGCAATCGCCCTCAAAAACCAACCCTCCAGATCTTGACGGCAACTTACCCCCTTGTCACTAAAATCGCTTTTACTTCCTTGTCCTTGCTTGAAACAAAACGTGCTTGGTACCTTTAGAAAGCTAACAACTAGATTAAAGTATTTCTAAAATTTCACGGTCTAACGCCGAGTATCTTCTTGGCAACACGCACTCAACCGTAGCTCAAAGCTAGATGGAGATAGAAAAAATTAAGCATAGCTTCGCCCCAAGAGAAGAGAGAGAGGGAGAGTGGCCAACCACGCCCTCTTATTCAAGTGAGAAGGGACCCAAGAGTGGGGGCCACATCTCTACCATTCAACCGACAATCTCTAATCACGATCCAAGGGCCTACGATCAACTAAGCCCTAAACTTGATTTTAGGGCTGATCACGCCTAAAGATCCTAAAATAAAACATATTTGATCAAAATAATTTCACGTGTGTGTTAAAAACACATTCAAACATCTATTTTGACTATTTAGACGTTCAAATCGGAGTTCTAAATCATCAAAATCTAATAATTCGCCATATCAATTACTAATTCCACAATAAATTCAACTCTAACTAATCTAATAAAAAGATTAGCAAGGGTTCTCGTCATGGAAGCCTTTTTGATCAATATAACTCAAACTTTTCCTTTTTTTTTCTCACTCTCAACCTTTATTTTATTTTTCTTTCTTTTGTTTTTGGCCTTTTATTTCTTATCCTTTTCTGCAACTTTCTTCTTGACTAACTTCCTTCTACTACTAATCATCACTAAACCGCTAATACTAACTTTAATAACTTACTTATTATAACAACTACAATAAAATCCATAGCTTTTTTTTATTTTTTTAGTTTAACCAAACATGAAAATCAATTTTTGGACAAGGTGGAGGAGCTCACAGGAGTGAACAACGAAAAGGGTTACTCAATGATGGACGATGATGAGGAGCAAGACAAACGCGGGGGCACGATAATGTCGAAGAGCAAGACAATCTTAAGGGGCAGGAGGAGGTGCCCACAAGTCAGAAATTTTCTAAAAAAGCGGAACAAGATGTTTTTGAAGACGCTGAACATCCGCGACTTGTGAGCCGTATAAGAACTCGTATCAACATCTAAACAGACGATGAAGCTATCCGCACCGCGGGAACCAGTGATAATGTTTGATGCACTATGTCGTAGTACGTGTTGGTAAGTATTCACAACTTAACACAAAGATACCCTAAAGTAATCTTTCCCATAGAGAATCCTCAAGAATTACAATGACTAACAACAAGCCTATATCTATACAATGCAAAACATACGACAATATATACATAAAAAGAAAGAAAAGAAAGGTTTAGACCACAAGGTCTGAGCGTTAATTACACCAACCACCCTCGCTTTCCATATAAACGACGTCTCGGGTAGAAGCCTACTTTGCTCGGACAGGAAGGACCCTCGGGTAGGGACCTACTTTGCTCGGACGCGAAGGATCCTTAGGTAGGGACCTACTTCACTCGGACGGGAAGGACCCTTGGGTAGGGACCTACTTCTAATGAGTCTAGTCTTAGGGGTGGGGTTATCTTTTACACCTATTTACAATATGGACATCCGGAGTACATGAGTATTAGGAGGAGGTATATCACCACGGACTATGATTTGTGGTCTTATAGAGATTTTAGTGTTGACACAAGTAACAACTATCCTTCCTCACATTCTTTCCGATTACTATTGTTCACTCACTTGGGATGGTTGTGGTTTCATTGGTCTTATTCCATAAAGGGGATAAGGCTTGGGCCTTTAAGACTAGCACTACTCTCATCGGAAGCACGTTATTTACCTACCTACCACCCAAGTTGTTAGTCCTTCCTTTACCTCGGAACGGCTAAAAGAGTATTATCTAGTTGGTCCACATAGACATCCGCACAAGGGACCACCGACTCTACTCTTTTCCTTCAGAGAACAAAGTCTTTTTTCTTGTACCTCTAATAGACATCCGCACAAAGGGAGTTGATTGGATATCCTTCCTCTTCTCAAGGTAACCCGAGCTGTAAGAGTAGTTCCTAGTTATAACCACATAGACATCCGCACAAGGGATCAAACCAGGTCCTACTCTATCGTTAACATCTAGTCTTGGGTTCAGTCCTCACCAATAGACATCCGCACAAAGGATAGACTGAAACTAGACTTAATGCTTTAAGATAAGGTAATGCTCCTATGAATCAACCGTTTGACCAAAGGTTAGTGTATCTAGAATGTAAACCACGCCTTCACAACCAGCTACATCCACCACCGATAGGTCACACAAGGCATACCAAGACTCCTTCCTCACCCGTCATTCCCCCCTCTTCTTCCTTTAAACATTTTTTATTTCACATGTTATTCCCATCCTACCTTAACTAATTCTATGTGATGGCACAAGGAAACAACAACAAACATTCACTTTCACATTCACGCCTCTCTAACTCTCCCGTTGTCTCACCTGTTATTCCCACCCTATCTAACTACTCTAAATGATGGAGCATGGAAACAACAACGAGAAGGTTAGAACGAACTGAGTAGCAGACTCCTTGAAATGGCACTCATAGTCATGTATGGAATTTGAGCTCTCCAACCATAGAAGGCTTTTGAGAGCGTAGGTTCTGAATTAAACTGAAAGCAAATACACACATCAAGCAGTGAAGAGAGGTACCAAGAGGCTTTTCAATTAAACTGCCAAAAACTCACACAAACGTCAAAAGCAAACCATACCTTCCAACTAAAAATGGCGGCATTAACTACCCTTGGCGGTGGCCGCTACTCCCCACTAACTTCACGTGCCCAGTCAAAAGGTATCTTATTACACAAATCCCAAGGCAAAACCAAGACAAAACCAAAGTCAAATTGAGGGCCAAATCCCGCAATGAAGAGTGGCCTACGAACCAAGATTCTGACCCTACTTCCAAGCCAACTCCTCAAGCCTTTTCTTCTCTTCCATCCTCTTCCACCTCTTGTCCTTCCGGTCGGAGCTCGTCTTCTCCTTTTGGTCGGAGTCATCCGGTCCTTCCTGGCCTTGCTAGTCCTCTCCTTCCCGGTATGGGCTCGTCTTCTCCTTCCTGGTCAGGGCTCGTCCTCTCCTTCCCGTTCCGGCTCGTCCTCTCCTTCCCGATCCGCACTCGTCCTCTCCTTCCCGGTCCGGGCTTGTCCTCTCCTTCCGGGTACGGCCTCTTCCTCTCCTTCTCGGTCCGAGCTTATCTTCCTCTTCTTTGCGGTGGTAATCCTCCTTCCTTGCCTATTCAAGCTTGCCTTTCTTGCCTTGGTGGTGGAAGTAGTCCTCCTTTGGTTATCCGAGCTCTCTTCCGAGCTCACATTCGAGCTAAACCTTCTAGGTAGGATATCTTCCTTGTTGTGCATCCAAACAAGACAATCAACCATTAGATTGACATGTCCTTGTTGCTTAGATGCCAATGGATTCCTCACTTGTCCCATTTGGACAAGTATCAAGGGAATTCTGCCTCTCCCAAGGTTCGAGACTCCCGAGACAGCTTTCCCGGCTCGGTCCGAGCTCACATCTGAGCTGAACCTTCTAGGCAGCATATCTTCCCTATTATGCATCCAAACGGGTCAATTGACCACTTTATTGACATCTCCTTGTTGCGTAGATGCCGAAAGACTCCTCACTCATCCAATTTAGACAAGTATTGAGGGAGTTATGCCTCTCCCGAGATTGGAGACTCCCGTGACAGCTCTCCGGGCTCACATCCGGGCTCAACCTTCTAGGCAGTGTGTCTAAACGGAACAATCAACCACTTGATTGACATCTTCTTAATGCGTAGATGCCAATAGACTCCTCATTTGTCTCATTTGGACAAGAATCAAGGGAGTCATGCCTCTCCCAAGATTCGAGACTCTTGGGATAGCTTTCCGGGCTCACTTCCTCTACTCGTCCGCCTCCAAGCTCGGTCCGCGGTGTGGTGATCTTGGTCCGAGTCCATTCCAAGACCTCTCGGTGATGATTGCCCTCACGGTTCCGTCTTTGCCTTTGTCCTCTTATTCTCGTGATGATGGCGATCCTTATGTCCTCTTAGTCCGCGTGTGCTCCTTGTTGCGCTGCTCGCGGAGTTGGTGATGTTCCTCCCGCCTACTTGCTCATGTTCCTTGTCGTCGTCCTTACGGGATTCTTCCTTGCTTTTGGAGTCTTGTTTCTAACCTACTACGCAGTGATCCTCGCGTGCTTGCAACCCTCGACTCTAGGCTGATCTCCTTCGCGCTCATCGCTTGCTCGGAACCCTCGTCGTCTTTGATGCTTGGGTACTACCTGCTCGGATCTCCTCGCGCTCTGGTGCTTGGGCTGCCTGCTCGGACCTCCTCAAGCTCCAATGCACGGGCTGCCTACTCGGGCCTCTTTCCTTGCCGCCTTTGGTGCTGGGGTTGCTTGCTTGGACCTCCTCCGTCGTGCTACGGTGCTCAAGTTGCCTGCTCGGACCTCCTCCGTTGTGCGACGGTGCTTGAGCTGCCTGCTCGGACTCGCCTGCTCAAACCTCCGCCTTTATGTTGCGGTGCTCGAGCTACCTGCTGGGACCTAAGCCTTTGCGCTCCGGTACTCGGGTCTTTTTGCTCGGGTGTGTTTGCTCTTGTACCGGCCGCACGCTCAGGTGGAGCAGCTTCCAAGTTCTGCTTGGTTAACTTCCGAGCTCTTGCTTGATTAACTTCCGAGCTCCTACTTGGTTAACTTCCAAGCTCCCGCCCTGATGATCCCTCGTACTCTCAGCTGGTGAGGTTTTTGAGCTCCTGGGTCGATGAGCCTCTGTGCTCTCGGTCTGGTGAGCTTCCAAGCTCCCGGGTCTGCTCTTTTGGATCCTTGGCTTGGGTGCTAGGTTCGGGTGCTGGACCCTTCCTTATCTCCTTTAAAGCTTATTAAATAGTCTCGTATTTTTCCTACCCTAATCCTATCTAAATGCTAATACTACTTTAATACCAACCCCTAAACCTCACTTTTTGTTCAGTTTTACCATTCCTAACTAACTAACTAAATTTTTTTTGAAAATTTGTGGTACGACACACTGGCTTACTAACTTTGTCACTCCACATAAAACATTTCATTAGATGTTGTACATAATTCTATTGCATGGACGATAAACTCCTTAATGTGTCTATTTCTTGGTTTATATGTTTTAATTTTCAAAATCCCTCTTTTAGGAGGTATCTGAAGGTAACAACCATTGCCGCATGATTGCATCCTCTTCGGATCCTCCAACAATCATTTACATTACAACTTTTGCTTCTCAAATAGTTGAATTTGATTAGAGTATTTCTCAATCTTGTTCTTTGGAGTTATCTGGTTTTATTTATCAAGTTGGCCATAGTGTCTTTACTTGGTCCTCCGTGAGTTTTGTGTCATGGAAAGATTGTTTGATCTACATGTGTCTCACGTACAATAGATGTTTTGACCATGTTGTCATCGGGGTAAATAGGCCATATGTTCTGCCCGATCCAAAATTGTTCCGACAAGATCTCTTCTTCCGCCAAACCTCAATGTTTAACAATGGATTGGTGTTTATAAATCCCGGCAAGGACGGCAAACTTACTGATCGTAATCATGAGCGCAACTTCCTAGTTCGGGATACCATGCCCCTGAATCCCTCAAATATGTTCTTGCCATGTATTCTAGGTTCTCTTCTCTAGCTGCGGTGCACTGTTCCCAAGTAGTCCGTGTCTCGCAAAGGCTCGATGTCCCACATTTCCCTCATGAAGACAAAGCTACTAAGGAGGTTGAAGAGGACGACATGGACAATGTGGACGGGGAGGAGGCTAAAGAGGAGGAAGTAGAAGAGGAGGTGGAGGAGGAAGTGGAGGAGGAATTGAAGGAGGTAGTGGAGGTGGAATAGGAGGAGGAAGTGGAGGAGGAAGTGGCTGACATCAATGTCCTAGAGAACAAGCCGGAGGTGGATGTTTTGGTGGAAGATGTTAGACAAAGAAATGAGGCTAATGAGAGGAGGAAAATAGAGGAGGAGAAGCTCTTGGAGGAAGCCTTCCTCCAGCTAGGCAATGAAGTTTGTTTCGGACCCTTCGCACTATTCGGCAGAAATAGAGACACTGGCAACAACCACTTTGGCAAATCTGGTCATGTCACCACTTCCAATTTTTCAAGAACTTCATCAAGATGAAACAGCTTCCATGCCTGTCCATGCGAAGAAAGAGGCGGTTCTTCAATGCATTTTTGAGGATGCCAGCCAAGATCTTCTCCCCTTCAATCCTCCTAGATTTGTGCCAAGGTCTTCTGCAGCACATGTTGGTGGAATGGGTGAATCATCCGCTTCACATTCTGGTTCAAGATCCTCTACAGAAGGTCCGTTTTACATTAGTTCTTCTACTTAATTGTTTTCAGTTCCTAGAATATCTATGGCTTGATAGACAGATCCTTCAATTGCCATGCACCTAACTCATATTTTCAAGTTTGCCAAATTGTAGAATTGAAACAAGGAGCCACTGTATCTACAGCTCCTCCCCTCAATTTTAAAGGTAGGGAACTGAAGAACATTGTTGTCCTTGACTTAAATGAAATTTTGATTCACAGGTCCTAGCCGCCATGCAAAATTACTCCTAGACATCACTCTCCTCAATTTCTAGAGTGGTTGCATAAACGTACTAATATTGTGGTTTAGAGCTGCGCCCTGAAGAAAAATGTTGATAGCATGTTAGTCAATGACCTAAGAATCTCTTCCCTGAAGCCAGATGACCTTATAGTTTTGTGTTGTAGTTCGTAGAGACAGTATTCCTCCGGAATGCACTTAATCGAGACTAAATGCTTCCAAAGTAACCGCTCCGGTTTTGTTCCCATAGAGACCTAAGGTTCTTTTCCAAACACTCCCAAATACTAAACTATCACAACAATCGTTTCAAAGGTTAGCTATGCGCTTTGCTTATGTAGTAGGGATCCGGATCCTTCCGGAGTCCGGATTTTATACAACGTCTTCCGGAAAGTAATTTCCGGAAGTCCAGAGAGTAGTTTGATTTGTCTCTGTCCCTCATCAGAGAGTCTCCTGGAGTTTTTAAGCAAGTGGCCGAAGTCCACTGATCCTGTTTTGTATAAATGGTTGGATTTCCCACTGCCCCGTGACTTAAAGTGGCTAGGCATCCACTGTCCGGAACTTATAGTGACCGAACACCACTCTCCTACATTACTAACCGGTGATTTGATTGTTGTTGCTAGACTTAGACTCTCACGACATCCGGATGGCCCTCCGGATGCGGTCACACAGAGTCAAATCCGGACTACAACAACATTCCTGTAAGTATGATTGTACTTCTCCGGAGCGGAGGTTACCACTCGTCAAGGGTATTCCGTCTGGACCTACGCATCAGGCTTTGTTCCTATCTTTGGGGAGAACTCCGGCCTTGACCGGAATCCAGGTTAACACGGATACTTCCGTTTCTTAGAGATTACCAAGAACACCTCTGCATTTCATCTCTTCCCCTCCAGGCTACTTCCGGACCATGGAGTCTACGAGGCATACCTCTGCAATAGCCCTCCAACTCTCCCAGGCAATCTCCCGATACATACCCTAACCGGTTTCCCCTCTACCGCACCAAGTTACCACTCTGCTTTCCGGGAGAATTCTCACACAATCACACTAACAAGAACGGATCTGCCTCACACAAAGTCTACACTCTACACCAAAGTATACTAGGAAGCAAGTCCGGTAATAAGGTTTGAAGTGTATTCAAAGCGAGAAAGACAAGATGAAAGGTTTTTCCCCAAAACCTCACTACTAAGTACTAACTAAGTCCCTTCTAACCTTAACTTTCCTCCTAGCTACTCCTACGGGAAATCCGCTAGATCTTATCTAAAAGATCTGAGAAATCCGGAAAAAGTTCCAGATTGGATCTCAGATCCTAAAATCTCGGAAAAGTTTCCGGCTTCGGAATCCCCATTCAAACTACAAAAACGGGCAGTCAATTCCGTCTATAGCCGGGTGCACTTGGGGCCCCATCGTTAATTGCTCCTGATCCGGAATCTAGACCCCAAAAAGAAAACTACACCTAACTAACCTAGGTCGGTGCACCCGGCCCCCGATTTCTCCCACTCCTACGAGAGGGAGAGATCTCCACCGGAGCTCGCTGCTTGCCCTTCGCTTTCTTTGACGTTGCCGGCAAAAGGTTGGTCTTCTGGGTCGATGGTCCGGTCGCTGTAGAAATCCTAGCCACCGGAGTCCTGGAGTGGAGCCACCGGAGTCCTGGAGTGGTGGAGGGAGTTGTTCCGGTGAACCTTCCGGCACCGGAGGTGATGGTGGTTCCGTCTTGAAAGCTAACCTGGTCTCCAAGACCAAGCCCCTGTAGCTTCTGGAAGGACTCATTGGTCCGAGCGCCAATCTCCCGGACACGGACTTCGCTAGTGTTGGGAGGTTGTCTTCTGCAGGAGGATCTGGCAGACGCATATTGGGTGGCGACAGCAGATCCAACAGCTTCTTCAGAATCTCACTCGTTTTAGGTTGGGAGGTATGATATCCTCCGCCGGTGTCTGAGGTGTTGGAGTGTCCGGGGACTCCGGATTCGCTGAGGTATCCGGAGCTGGAGTTGTCTTCGGCTATGGTGGTTCTGGAGGGGCCGTGTTCCGTTCCGGGGTCGTGGCGCCTTCCGCTGCTGATGCTGGTGGATCTTCTAGAAGCACTTGGGTGATATTGTCGACCAGTAACTTCATCTGCTCCCAGGTATGGCCCATCTTCTCCGCTTGGTCCAGGAGAAACCAGATGATGTTGGCCTTGGTCACCTTGTCCTTCTTCTCCACTAGTTTGGTAAAGAGTTGGCTCCGGTTGATCACGTCAACCAGAAGTTCCAGGGCCTTTCGGACCTCCGTCAGGGCAGATGGGGATGCATTGGCCTTTGCCTCTGCCTGTGTCCGGGCCACCACCGCCAGAGCTGTCTCTTGAATGTAGTGCTTCACCTTCTTCTCCATCTCCGTGTTGGCCTTGTACATGGTGGAGATTTGAAGATGCAGCGCCTTCGTGTTGGTCTCCCTGCTCCGGAGTTCCTCCACCCTGTTGATGGCATCCTCCAGCCGGTTGACTTCCAGATTCCGGAAGATTTGTTCTACGCTGGTGGTAATGATGTAGCTGATCTCCTTAAGGAGGCCAATTCTCCAGCCAATCTCGCGCGTGAGTTCGTCCATCTACTTCAGTTGACCCTTGGAGTCCTCCCGGTCTACCTTCCTCTTCTTTCAGCTGGTTTCTGCTGATGGTCTGGACTTGTCTTCTCCGGACGATGCGGAGGAGCTGCATATGTCCAGACTCTCCGGCACTGGCTCCTTCCCCCAAGGTCTCTTATGGGTCCTCCTGCCTTCCAGAGTACCTGCGGTTGTTGCTTCCGGCACGGGCTCCTTCCCTCCGGATTCTTCCTCCGACTCTTCACCTTCGTACTTCAGGAGGTTGAATACTTCGTTGTACCGTCTGACCTCCGCCAGAGAGAGCTACTGGTGGTGACAGTAGAGGTGCACCACATATGAGGCCAGGGGTGTTGCCGATTTCTTCACCTTCTAGAGGTTGGTCAGGAGATGGTTGATCATCTCGGTCATGAGCGTCCCCGAGTCTACAACGATCTTCCCCCGGAGTGCTCCGAGGAAAGTACATGCCTATTTTGCCACCACCCGCCTCGGCTTTTCCGGATGGAAAATAGGGTTTAAAAACCCTAGCACCAGGAGGGCATCCTAGTGCAGAAGGTCTTGCATGTTATAACCTTCCTTCGGATCGGCTTGTCCCTCGAACTCCTCCGCCAGGAACTCGTCCCGCCGTTCCACCACCTTGGTGCGGCCGGCTCGGAAGTCGTATGTCTGAGTCCATTCCAGAACTCCACAGAGCTCCGGATGGGCCCGCATCAACCCCTTGTACTTCTCGTCCGGAGTGCCTACAGGCTCCCGGACGTAGACCTCCTCCCGGATGCCCCAGGCGACTTTAAGCAACCCTTCGCTCCCCATCATCTTCAGGCTCTCCTTCAGCAGGTTGTAATCATCTGGGTCTGCTTGGATGTCCAGAATAACGCGTGTCAAGGAGGGAGCGCCACGGCCGGTTCATCATCTCTCCGTCCACGGCCATCTCTATCCGCTCTCTTCTTCTTTGCCATTGGGACCGTCTTCATGAGTCCTGCCTACTTCCTCATAGTCTCTCAAAGTTGTCCCTGCACGCACCAACCTCACCAAAACTCTCCCTAACGAACGGGCGTCCGTTCTAACTGTCTAAGCTCCAAACCCTAACGGCCAGCGGTTTAGAAAACCGCAAGAGTGAGAGAGAAAGGAAGAGAGAGAGAGAGCGCGCTGGAGCGGAGCCTCAATATGCGAAGAAGAAACGAAAAGAAAGAGTTTTCCCTCGAGCCATGGCCTTAAGTAGTCTCGCTGTTAGTACGGCTCATGATAACAGTTGATGGTGACAGCTCCGGATGACAGTTCCGGATGACAGATTGTCTCGGAATTCTGTTAACTACTCCGGCTCTGCATTTTGCAGTTTTAGGCTCATTTAGGGTTTGCAGCCGGATCCATCCATCTGTATTTTTACATGAAGACTATATGCTGTATTCTAGCACAAACTATTGTAACTACTTAACTAATTTTTTGTTTTTGCCAGATTTTGAGGTTAACTTCCGACATCATGTGGGAACGGAGTCCCACATTTTGTCCCAAGTTGATACTACAAAGTCAACCTTTTCTAGAGTGGAGAACCCATCAATGTTGAAGGACCTCTCTAAACTTGCAGCACATGATGATCACGTGGACCTTGATCTCACAAACAGCCTCATCAAGAACCTTCTCAATGGCAAGTTCAATGCTATTCATCCCCCTCCGTGGATTGGTGATTTGACGGACCAATTTCTCGCATCTACCTTGAGGCCCCGGCTGACGAATATGTTTTTGCCGCACGTGCATGTAGCAAAGGTTGTTCAAAATAATCTCCTCTCTAGGTATTAGGATGGCCATATTAGAACGACTGAGCTTTCCAAGAATATTGTAACGAGGTATTCTTGGTTGTGGGATCCCTCAATCAAAGGATTTCAATGACACTTTCCTCTCATCAGTGTTGTAATTATTTTGTATATTTTCTTGAGATATTTTTGTTACCTTTCGGATATTCCATTCCTTTTCAAACTAGCCACTATGTATATCTCCGTGTTTTTATTTCTTAACAACCCCCTTGTAATTATCTCATTCACATGATTGTATTTGTCGCTCTTTGCTTTTCTGGATGATCGAAGGATCCATCCATGTTATTTATAACCCGCGGTTGTTTCTCATATTCACAACAATTAGACGGCCAAAAGAAAGTTATCATATTGTCCCTCATAGGGGTCCTTTGTTTCAAGCAATACAATTACTGTATCCCACATCCCTTCAATCGGGATAATATTGTAGTTTCTCCTGATCTCCTAGAGATCTTCGAAATCCTTCTGAGGTCGTTTCATGTTGGTATTTGGTCTTCCATGATTTTGTCGCGCCTGAAGAAGGTTCTTAATGTTATCCTCCCCAAAGATATACGGCCGCAATTTATTTTTGTCTATGGCTGAAACAAGATCTCAAGGCCACGACATTATCCTCTTTGCAACCAGGTCCTCAGGAGACTATCAACTGATTGGAACACTAAGCGATTTTGCCTCCCTGACAAAGTAGTGATGGATGATGACCAGCCAATGCGGCATGTCTTCAACGGAGACCTCGCTTGCTACTTTCCGGAGCCATGGCGTGGTGAAATGGCCTTGCCCAATGCTTGCAACGTTATTCCTAACATTGGAACAACATTGCTTGTGTTCATTTTTCCCCTACGAGCTTCTCGCTTGGTGAAGGTGTATCTTTGTGCACATGAGATGGATGGAAAGTTTAGACGAAGATTGCTTAAACCATGGCACATTGAGCGAGTATTGCAGACTTAATTGATGGTTCCCAGATACTATAGGTACTTTCTTCATTTTCTTTATCCAATATTTGTCATTGACATATTTATATGAATAAAATATCAAATGATTTTCATGACATTCTTCCTATTTACTTGAGCGTATATTAGTCAGGAGATCCCTCAATGTGACTTGTATTTCTCTAAATGATTCTTTGAAGACATGGCTTGTCATTGACCTGCAATTACAGATAATTCTCTAATAATTCTTATTGCCTACTTGACTGTCGTAGTTTGTGCTTACCTGAATGTTGCATTTTGTGCTTATCTATAGCGTTGACTCCTTTTTTTGTTGATAAGAATTTATCTCCGGCTCTCGACGTAACCTTCATCGGAAGCTCTCTAGGTCTTGAAGTAAAGTCGCACTTCAAAGTCTACATTTTAGTCTAAAGCCCAATTTACTTATATATTGCATGGCATTAATAATTAATTGTTTTTATGTAAATGTGCGTTATCTCGGGTCTAGACTTCACCTAGATGACGACATTCTTGGGTCATGACGTAACTTGAATTGAGAGCTTGCCGGGTTTTAGCGTCCCTTAGATGAGGACCTCTTTAGGTCACACGGTAGCTTGGATTGAGAGCTCCCTCGGTCTGGACATGATCTGGTTTGATTTGAAGACCAATAAGGAATTGAAAAATCATTCACAAATTATTGGAATATACAACAGTGGGAACAAAAATCGAAGAGAGTATCCATCTATATTAGGTAACCTCTATATATTCAAAATATTGCTCACAAAGAAATTTCTAGGCTTCCAGGTGCTTCCAAAGCAGTCTCAATCTCGGGCTTGCTGGATCCCACAGTCCAGATTGTGTACACCTCTGATCTTGCACTCCAGATCAAGTGCTCTTACGAACACGAAGGCCGAGATTGCATCACCTCTACCTGCCCTTAAATAATTCAACATATTGTCCGTGTTGACATAGTCTTCGTCTACAGGGACCATCTTTATCATGTGTATGAAGATACTCTCTTACAAACGCAGAAGTTCGCAGCGGCAAGATGAACGGAAGAATCTTGTTGCAATGTGAGATATAATTTTCTTTGGATTGGATAAGGTCATCTCTCCATGCTATGACTTTGAAAAGTAGCACGCCAAGTTTCCATTCATCAGATTCCACCATTTGAAATCGTCAACCATCAACACCTAGTCCTTTATGGAGAACTCTTTTGTCGCCTTGTCCTAAGTGAGCCTTAATAGATCCTTCACGCATAAAGGATACTTCTTTGGCCAAGAACGCTTATTTTCTCCATAAACAAAAAAAAGAATTATGTCCTTATATCTTCAAGATAAATAACTTGAAGAACCTTTCTTACGCACTTGGCTTCCTTGGACGACCATATACCCACACAAAAGGACATCAGAAAGATTTTGATGAATTCAACGAGACCAAGCCAAACAAATATGTTCTTTGGATCAAAGCGTTGTGGTTTTTTATTCTAGTATGGCTCGAAACAAAGCAAGCCGTTGATAGACGGTATGACAACTTTCTTTAAGTAGTCACGGCGTCGATGTGATCATAACAAAAGAAAGAATGTTATATACACTAGACGAGGTCATATTCAAAAAATTTAGGGGAATAATACAGGGTTGCCAGGACGCTCGATGTCCTTGACGTGCGGACGTCCGGACGGAGGACGTCCTCGGGCCTATGAGGAC
>OZ020514.1:64587138-64795976 GCA_963971425.1 Bryoerythrophyllum caledonicum | reverse complement strand
AGTTGGCCCCCACAACATTGTTCAAGTGTGTACTGACAATGCTCCAATCATGCTCAATGCCTCAGAATTGATCGTCAAGAAATATCCACACATATACATTCAAGGATGTGCCGCGTATGCCATGGACTTATTGTTGGAGGACCAGGGAAAGGCTACATGGATAAAAAAAATTCTTGAGAAGGCCAAGTTCTAATTTAAGTTTGTCAAGAATCGGCAAATGCCCCTCGCAATGTTTCGTAAACACGAGGCCAAGTTCACCCTATTGCTCCTCGGGCAAACAAGATTTGCATGTAATTTCATAATGATAGATCGCCTGCTGAAGGTCAAGGAATCACTGGAGCAAACCGTCGTTGATCCTGAATGGCGGGTATACGCCTCCAAGAAGTCACTCTCGGCTAGAGATAAAGTAGTCATCTCTCGAGCCATCAAAAGAGTGGTTCTAGATGAGCGTTTCTGGGAGCGGTGCACGAATTTCCACGAGATGGTAGACCCTGTAGTGTATGCGCTTCGAGAATTCGATGCCAAAGAACCTTGCATGCCCAAGGTTTTGCACATCCTTCGCGACCTCGAGAAGCATGTCCTAGCATTGCGTAATGAACCATTCTATCGCGATAGCGATTTAGCGTTCATTGCTGAGGACGAGTTCTACGCACGGAAACGAATGATGACCACGAATTTACATTCCGCCGGTGCACTTCTCAATCCTTATTTACTCCATGACGAAGAGTTGGCCGATGATCCGGATGTCATCACGGCATACAAAAGAGTACTACAAAAGTTATGTAATCCTAAGATATACGCGGACGTGTTGAACGAGTTCCTTGCATTTCGAAACAAGGATGTACCATTCCATGACATGTTGGATCCTAAGGACCAAAAATGTTCGCCGTATGCTTGGTGGGATTTTGAAGGTGCTTGTGGAAAGTTCCTTGCACCAATTGCAAAGAGAATACTAGCGCAGATAGTGTCATCTTCTTCTTGCGAACGCAATTGGAGTAGCTACTCTTTCGTCCATGACAAGAAACGGAATCGGTTATTACCGGGAAGGACTGATGACTAGGTCTTTGTGTATACGAACTCGAAGTTGCTTGCGAATGCAAAGTTGACGGATGAGAAGAGGTGGTATGCGGAAAACTTGGATTTAGAGGATCCACAACCACGTGAGTCGGATGACCCGGACTACTCTGACGATTCAAGCACCGTTGCCCTTGCCAATTACGATGCAGAGCATCTAGACGATGACATCGACAGCAACCCTTCTCAACGTATGGATCATACTGACGACGCCCCAATCACCGAGTATGATTTTGTCGATGACGACGTTCTTGCAGAGATAGAAGATGACTTGTTGCCCATAGCGTGGTACTTGAATGGAGACGGCATGGTCAATAGGAATAATATCCTTCGTCATGGATCGACTCCGCTTTCGGAAGACACGAAGGACAAGGGAGGAAAAGATTTATCATCCTCATGTGCAACGGCACTACACGAGCAAAAAACGCAAGGGCCCTCAGTGAAGAGTGTTGACAAAGGCGTCCATGGTCTCGCACTTGCGGAGAACCGCAAGCAAACAACGAAAGAGCCATTCCTAGACGACACGGTTGTTCTCGGGGAGAAAACTATGGAGGGCAGTACTTACGGCGGTACACGGAGTCCCATTCACGTTACAGAGATGAAGGCATCCTCCTCTAAGGATCAACCGTCCTTGCATGGTCGCGCGTCGCGGTCTCTATTTGCAAACCCTCTTGCAACGGTCACTACAACCAATTTGAAATCCTCCCACGGTTTGGTGTCCCTTTCAAAACATGTGCGACCCCGAACGCCGCAACGCCAATCTGATGGCATACCTAGTGATGGCAATGTACCTCTGTCTAAGCTCTTCATACATCGCCCCGAGGTTCAGGGAGGTTTAGGGTTACAACCTAGGCGGCCTACAAACTATACGAAGAAACGTAAAGCTCCCATGCATCCATTTCTTCGCACGCGACCTAGTAATCCCACTGATGTCATTGGAACTTGCAAGAGATTCAAAACCATTAAAACATTGTCGACCAAATGGAGAATCAAACAAAAAGCCGCCACGGATAATGAAGACGATCCTTTGGGATCTAGTGGAGCTGAAATCAAAGATGACAGCGATTACGAACTTCCTACCGACATGAATGAGTAGGAAAATTTGGCCCATTTACGTAGTATGCGTTCACCGCACTTATTTTGTTCGTAAATAGCGTAGTTCGAGTTTAGGATACTTTATAGTCGTTCTGCGTATGCATTAAAAGTTTTTCTTCTCTCAATTGATTCTTGAATTTATTCCGAACATCAATAAAGTTTTTTCATATATGCACAAGTTTTACATCCATCTCTTTTGCTATTCTATTGTCTTGTGTTTTGTGTATGGATTTAGTCATTCCATACGAAATGACTTAAACATGACATTCTTGTTGTATGCAGAATGTAATTCGAGTTTGCAAACTTCTATTCATTTCACTGCTTCGCATCCACTTCATGCACCACAACATTTTTAACACCCACATACAATTAAAGAATTGACAAGTTGACAAAATATCTTACAAATTGTAAACCTTTATTTCAAAAATTTTGTCCCACCATGGCATGCTTCCGACTTCTTGCCACACCATTCCTTAAACAACAACTACGCTAAGCTTTACATTCATCTACCACATTCTATTGCCTTGGAGAAGAAGGCTCGTCGGTATGATCCGTTTGAGTGCTACTACGAGTCCGCAGTCTTTGGCTTGGCCTAGCAATCCTCCCCCCTCTTCGTACTTTCGATCCACGGCTGCAATATCCCTATGCATCTCTGACCACCAACTATCGTCGTTGTCATTGCCATCATCCCTCTTCCGCTTCCCGCCAGGATCCACCTTCTTCGCCGCAAAGATTTCCATGGCCTTCTTTATTCGTTCCACCACATTGTTAATAAAAGCGTCATTCTCTGGGAATGAACCAATAATTTTCCTTCGGGGTTTTTGTAGCACGTTCCGCCAATAGCCAATGGCGTCCCCAATCCTCCGATCAAATGCTTGCACCGCATCCCAATAAGAACACTCCACGTCTTTAAAAGAATCCTCTTCCATTGAACTCCGTAGTTTTGTGGCCTCTTCCAACTTTGCAAGGACCAGGGCTCTTCTCACCAAAGTACGATTGTACTACTTCTACTCATCTCTCAACTCAATGCCATCGTTTACCTCATGCCATACACCATGTTCTCCCTTCTCAGCTCTCCTTGAAGGAAATTCGAAGAAACGCTTGTGCTCAGTGCTCCAATGCCCACCAAAGTTGCGGCAAAACAACTCTTGTTGCTCGCCATCTTCAATCTCTCGCACCCGTATCTCCACCTCATAGTCTTGTGTCATCCAAAAGAATGGATCAATTTCCATCCCATACACCTCGTATAGTTGGTGACAAGAAAGCTTACTATTCCACATGAGTTGTTTTCCCCACTCACGATAGTTCAGGGATTTCTTCGAAATTTGATCCAAGGGGAGATTCCATTGGTTGAACTCGTATCTCGATGGCATGACATCTCTTATCCCCATCACTTCGTAGAATCTTGTGCTAATTGGAGAGCAACACATAGGACACGCCGATTGTATCATAGAATCTACGAAAATGCAAATAATATGAAAGTTATGGCCACATTGGCCCAACGTATACGCTCCATCCGATCCGAAATGATCTTGGCACAAGCTGCATTTGTCATTGTCGCAAGTATGGATTACTCTTCGCTCCGATTCTACAAAATGTGATGAGAAGGTATTGTAGGGCACCCATTCTTCCTCCACTTTTAAAGCCCAGTCAATACCATGGCTCTTTCCCTTCCAATGATAGTTTGTACGATCCATCATCTCCGGTACATCACCCCAAATAGTAACCTTCGTGGACTCATGTCCACGTTGTCTAACAAATTTCTTCAATCTCTCCAATGAGGTACCCACGAGTTCACATAATTCTTGTGATTCGGCGACAAATTTCTTGAGATCATGTTGTGCTTTCGGGACCATGGTCTCCATGTCCTAAAGGCGATGAATCCAACCCAACCAAGGCATTCTGTTCTTGTTCCATGGTGTGTCGTCCACCGATTTCAATGTCCTCCGCAGTGTCTCTAGTTCCGCTCGTGCCACGTCCATCTCCTTATTTGCCACCTCCAACTTTTGTGACATCGATTCCATCTCCCCCTCACCTTCGACTATCGCCTTCCCTTTTCCAAACGCTATTGGTCGTACTTGGCTACTCCTAGCTGGTTCCGCTAATTGAACAGAAGATGGCTCAACCGGTTCTCCTAGATTTGACCGGTGTGGCATCCTCTGCATCATTCCCTCCAAACTTGGAAAGAGAAAGGTCATCAGAAGTTCCGACGTTGTCCTCAATGACTACCACATCCACCTCACGAACCTCCGCATTCATCTTCTCCAACATCCTTGTAACGAGTCTCCTACTGACCTCTAGCTGCCCTTTGTTATCTTCCAATTCTCAGTTAAGGGGTCTAGTGAGGGTTTCATTTTCAAAGGCCTCCTCCTCCATATCCATCACTTTCTGATTTAGCGCGATTCTCTCTTTTAATATTGGCGTTATAGAGGAAGCCAACGTGTTAAAGCCATCAGTGGCTCGTAGCACACTCGGAGTGATAGTTGAAAATGCATAAGCCATATCTAGAAGATGAGGAGCCATTGCTGCAAGAATTTCGGCCCCATCCACCAAATTACGTGCCACTCTCACTATTCCATGTATTTGGGCCCCTTCATTCGAATCACTTCGCACATCGAATGGATGACCAAATTCTTTTACTTGAGCGCACGCTTCAGTCCACTTAACACTCAAGTCGAGCAAGCTTTTCAACTTATCCTTGTTTGGCATTGTTCAAAACATTTCTTCAATATAGGAAATCAAAGTACCCTTGTCAATGATCGGGTCATTGGAATTTGGTTCCAATGTTTCCCACGTTGAAGTGCTTGGCCAGGCATCCATTGTCTTTGCTGCCATGCCTTCCAAAGTTTGAACGTTTGGAACAACGGTTTCTTCTCCATCCATATTCTTCCCCCCTCGTTCCACATTACCATCGTCTTCACCTCCTATAATCACAATATTCGGAATATCTGATTGTACGAGGTCTTCTACCGTCGTTGTCTCCAAACTCTCTTTGGGAATTGTGGTTGACAATATATTGTCGACCACAATATCCAAATGTTTGTCAGACTCCATCACAACGGCAACCTCCTCCACCGATGGTTGTATATTCGGCATGGTATCCACCACGGTCATCTGACGAGGCTTTTTCTTCAACTCCTCCAAAATAGCCTTGGTCAAGGTCAATTCAGGATTGAATATATCAGGAATATGCTTCTGTTTTTGCCCAATCCTAAGTGGATATTGTTTTGTAGTCGGAAACGTGCTCCAATCCACCTTTTGTTCCAACACGACCTTGGTGTATACCATTGATAGTAGGCTGAAATTGAAAAACCCTTTGCTTCTTGGGCAATTCCCAAACAAAGCCTGCCAAACCTCCTCCACACGTTAAATGAATTGATCATCTTTGCACATCCACAGCTTGCAAGCAAAGTAAGTTGTATGACTTATGTAGCAATCTCTTGGCCAAAGTTTATCGATGTGGTACATCTTCACGTATTTCTTGCATGTCTTGGATACCCAGTAATCCTCCATTTCACCCTCCCAACCTTCCTCCGCTTGAATGTCTTCATTGTCCAAAATCTCCCACCGTAGATCATGAGTAGCACCTTTCAGTTTGAACCGTTTCTTCGACTCTCCCGTTCCAATTTCACTCACATCTTCCACCACGATCCCATTCTCCGTCGCCATGATAACGCTTGCTTTTAAAAGAACAAGCGCGGACACTCCGGTATTAATTCGTGAATGAATGGTTTGGGAAATTAAGAAACGGTTTATCCGGTCACAATAAAAGGACCCCCGTCTTTTCACCTAGTAAGAGCAACAAGTACAGAAAACTGTAAGTGCAGCACAACCGACTCGGCATGAGAGGAGAGGAAGTGAGGAAAAAAGAAGTGGCCGTCCGCATGTATATGCGGACGGCTGCCTAACCTAAGCGGGCGGCCGTTCAAACCGGCGGACGGCCAATCGGACGGGCCCACCGGGCCAGCGGTCGGCAAATAGGCTAGCAGTCCGAACCGGCCGTCGGTCAGGCCTGGCCGACCGCCAGGCTCACGTCCGCCAGTCTCCTGGGACTGTTTTTTTTGGGGTTCTTTTTTCCATTTTTCTCCCTTTCTTTTTCCTTTTTTTTCCTTCTTTTTACCATTTATTCTCCTTTATCTTTTCCTTCGTTAAAAGTAATGTAAGGTGTGAATGTGGAAGTACCCTGACAATTTTCCACCAAAAACACTTCAAAAATATTGGAATGTAGTGAAATGAACAAAGAACGAAACAAAATCTTCAATTTTTAGTTTTGACCGTAGGATTCATATAGAAGTCTTCTTTAGGATCTTACGGTTTAAATTCTAAAGATCACTTGAAAAATGTGATTGCTATGCCTCTTTTTCGATGTGACGGTTTTGGACTAATTTCCTCGCTAGATTGGCCATGTTCCATTAGAGTTTCAAACAAGGGTAAAATATTTAGACCTTGCATATTACATAAATATGATACGAAGTGTGTCAAAGTCTCAGCGTCTCATGAATATGGATCAACGCAGGGAAGAGAATGAGTTGTTTTTTGGATCGTAAACCCCATGATATATCTATCCGTGCGGTCAATAGGAAACAAATATATGAACATGCCATACTGTCACTATAAGAAAACCTCGTTTTTGGTGATGTCTTCTGCAGACGCAGAATCACTTCGGTGATGTCTTCTGCAGACGCAGAATCACTTCGGTGATGTCTTCTGCAGACGCAGAATCACTTCGGTGATGTCTTCAAGACAGAGCAGGATGTCTAGCTAGCCATGAGTGTCTTCTGCGTCTTTTGGGTACTGTAGCAACTTCGGTGGCATGAAGAGAGCCGTGTCTTCAAGAAGACGCGAAGATGTCTGCAGAGACGTGGATGTCTTTGCGGATGTCTTTGCAGACATTCCCGGAGACATCAAAGTGCCACGTTGGCAAGGGAATCCGGTTTGACCGAGGGTAAATGTCTGAAAGTCACTGGTATGCGGGGTAAAATGCAGCCCAAATGTAGAAAATTAGCATAATGGGCAGCGGTTTGCATGAGCAAAGGAAAAGTCTTCATCCAATAATATATTGTTTCCTTTTTTGTTCATTAAAAAAGTATTTTGAATTCCTTATAAATTCAAAATATTAATTTTTTGATATGAATATTCTATTTTCAGTAGTTGTCATTGGTCCATTTTAAAAAATAATATTAAAAATTAAAATTTTGAATTTAAAATTACTGAATATATATATATCTGAATAAATTAATAATATGTAATAACATTACTATATTTAAATTAATAAATTGTTTTATATTCAATTAAAATTATTAAAATATTAAAATATATATATTTAAATATTATTAAATTATTAAAATAGAAATGCTGTAGAAAATAGCATTTTATAATAAAAGTCAATTTTTTGATATTGATAATTGAATAAACACGGGGACATATTGTTCACTTAATAATTTACAGCTCCTTATCTACATGGCAAGGAAAACTCCACGTCGGATGAGCTGACACGTCATAAAATGTCTAGGCGGATGTCTGTAGAGACATCCGACTGACTTTGACTATAATAATGATATAATGTCTCCGTAGACGTCCTAGAAGATGTGCGTTAGGACGTCTACCGAGACATCCCTCTAGACGTCCTTACAGACATTGCCTGTCTAGAACGGTAATCGGCGTACCAATAAGTGACTCTGTCACTACTCCTCTTGGATTTCAGCATTGTTGACGGTATTTGTTGCGGCTGTAACATAGCACCCTCCCAAGGGCGGTGGTCTTCGAATTGCCTCTGTCTTCTGAATCTCTGGTTGTAAGCCTCAAAAGTCCGCGTCATCACCGATTGCGATTTCACTTGCCAATGGCTGCCGATGTTGTATTGCTGTACGCCGACCTTGGACCTCTGTTCGGCACACGATCTTCCATTTGCGTCTGCTAGGGTTGTGGGAATCCGTTCCCACATAATTCCGGATATAGCCTTAAAATCCGGCTAGATATCAAATTTAATAAAAAAATTAGTAAATAGAATATTATAGTAGGAGGCAAATAGGTAGAAATAAGAAATAAGGAATCATGGTCCAACCGGAATCCTTAAATAGTGCTATTAGAGTACTTAGTATTAGTGCGGATGTCCGGAGAAATCCGGACTATTTCAGGGGTGATCCGGATTCCGGAACTGTCATCATGAAACGGACCTCATCCGGCAACCGTTTGTTCCTCAAGACAACTCTAAGAGCAGATCTGGTCGGCAGGGAGGTCGGCAGCAACACCACTAGCAGAAGAATCTCTAGCAGCAATTTCCGGATTCGGAACTCAGTAGCCGGAGGAGACTCCGGAGAAGATAGACGCCGGGAAGAAGATAGAGGAATCACCTAGGCGTAAGAATAAGAAGCCACCATAGTTAGGAGTAGTATTAGAAAATCCCTAGTCCCTTTTGAATTAGTAGCGATTAACGATGGGGCTCAGGATTGCACCCGGCTACTAACAAAAGAGACTTAGGGAAGTTTGCATCCGGAAGGCCTTAGTCTAGAGAACTCTGAGTCCGGAAGGGATTTCCGGACTTCAGGGAATTTCCGAATTTCAGGGAATTTCCGGATTTCAGGGATTTCCGGACTTCAGGGAATTTCCGGATTTCAGGGAATTTCCGGATTCCGGAAGGCGGAAGATGGAAACCGGAATCCGGATCTCAGATCCATAAATTTCGGATCTGAGATTTGAAATCCGGATTTTCAGGGATAAGATCTTTTAGGATAAGATTTTCCGGATTCCTCGCGGATAAGATGGAGTTGAGGTTAGGAACTTAGTTAGTACTTAAAGGATGAGTCTTGGGAGGCTCATCATCTTGTTTCCTCTAGCTGAAAACATCTTAGCCTTTGAATATATTTCTCTATATCCTAGTGTTGAGCATTTTTGTGAGGAACGGATCCATTGTGGTTTGTATTGTTGTGGATAGGTTCTATCATAGTGAGCGTTATTGTGTTTGTAACTTGAGGTAACCGGTTGGGACTTGCATTGGGAGATCGCCCGGAAGAGCTGGAGGAGAGGTTAGATAGAGTCTGACGATCCACAGGGACCGGAAGTAGCCTGGAGGGGGAGGGAGGGTATTGCAGGAGTGAGCCTGGTAGCTCCCAGGGCACGGAGAATCCGTGTGAACCCGGATTCCGGTTGTGGCTGGAATTTCCCCTTACGATAGAGCAAAAAGCCTGATGTGTATGTCTAGAAGGAGTCCTCGTTGCAAATCGTAATACTCACTTGGTAGAATCACGACAGCACTTGCCGGAATGTCGTTGTAGTCTAGACTTATCTCTGCGTGACCGCGTCCGGATGGCCATCCGGATGGTGTGAGAGTGTGGATCTAGCAGCAGCAATCAACCACCGGTTAGCGGAGTAGGGAGAGTGGATGTCCAGCCACTTTAAGTCACAGGACAGTGGGGAATCCGGCCACTCACACAAAACAGGATCAGTGGCACCCGGCCACTAGCTTAAAAACTCCGGAAGAGGCTCCGTCAAAAGTTATCCGGAATCCGGAAGGATCCGGAAACTAAGGTAACAAGTCCGGAATCCGGAAGGATCCGAAATCTATTTTTAGAATCCGGAATCCGGAAGGATGCGGAATCCGGAAGGATGCGGAATCCGGAAGGATCCGGAAATAGTTGTGAGAATGAGGTTCTGGTGGATTGGTGCTTAGTGTAAGTGGATTATTTAGTGATTCTAGAAGAAACAGCAGGTCTCTGTGGGAACGAAACCGGAGCGGTTATTTTGGAAGCATTTAGTGACAATTAGGTGCATTCCGGAGGAATACTGTCTCTACAGACTGCAACAAGGGTCATCTAAGAAGAAAACTTGTTGACAATGCAAGGGAAATGCAAATGAATCTGGATGCACTCTGCCGTCCATGTGGTTGAAGTTCGCTACGTTGAATCCGTACTTGTCGCGCTCAATGTTGGGCACTTGCACATCCTTTGTGGGTCTTACCATTTGCAGAGCAACACCGTGGTGCAGTGATTTAGTAATTACAACTCCAGTATTTCCTCAATATACTCCACATGCTCCGCAGTATGGTCAATAAGCCTCCCATTCTGAATCCCCCAACGTAGTTGTTGTGTATAGGTTGCCACTATACAAGAATCTAGAGTAACGAGACCCCCCTCGGAAGTCCAAACTCGCATATGCATCTCGAATGCGCTCACTTGATGATGTGAGGTTGCAAATCGCTCCGGGGGACATGAGTATCGTACCACGTCCTCATCCAAACGTTCACCAGCCCCTTCTGCTTGCAGCACCTGTGCTCTAAGCCAATTTGCAAAGCTTGGCCAACATTGGAACATTTGAAAAGACATCAATCACGACATCGAACTGTCAATGAAGATGTCTAAGATGACGTCCATGAAGATGTCTAAGATGACGTCCATGAAGATGTCTAAGATGACGTCCATGAAGATGTCTAAGATGACGTCCATGAAGATGTCTAAGATGACGTCCATGAAGATGTCTATAATGACGTCCATGAAGATGTCTAAGATGACGTCCATGAAGATGTCTAAGATGACGTCCATGAAGATGTCTAAGATGACGTCCATGAAAATGTCTATAATGACATTCATAACCATCAACTAGGATGAATTTCATCGAGTTCACTGAATGAACAGAGGCGGCTAGGGTTAGCAGCTGCAGCCATAGTTAGGTCATGAGACCTTTAAGTAAAATTTGAGGCTGCACAAAGCTCACTTTGGCCTTCATTTCTCTAAGTAGTTAGAGTTTAGAATGTAGAGGTTAGAGTTTTAGAGTGTAGACTGAGTTTACAAGTTAGGATGTTAGAGTTTAGAGTGTAGAGGTTAGAGTTTTAGAGTATTAGAGTTTTAGAGTGTGTGGTTTAGATGTTAGAGTTTTAGAGTTTTAGAGTGTTAGAGTTTAGAGTGTAGAGGCAGCAAAGCAGAAATAAAGAAAGAGGCGTGCAAGTAGGTGAGTGATTGCACAATATAATGTTGGCCCGAATGAGACTCAAGTGAGCCACTACACGACGTATGAACAACACGGGAAATCTTGAAGACATTTTCAAAGACGTCTTCGAAGACGTCCAGTCAAACACGTCAACATTTCCATGAGCGTCTGAGATGTCTGCTAAAACATCCCAGAAGACATCTTGTCACATATAGCAACTTGTATTCTACTTTGAGGGACATGTGGAACGTTCACATAGTGGTGAGATTAATACTAACAGTTTTTTGGCGTTAAGAAGTTAACCATGCACATATAGGTCGTCCTGCTAACGGGATTTATGGCAATTTTCTTCTTATGTTAAACCCTTGTTTAATTGCATGCATTGTTGGCTTGATGAACATGTGCAGTGTTGGACATGCGCACGACCATATGGGAGTAGCAACAACCAGTGATGACAGAGGAGCAATTTGAAGTTGTGGGTACGTAGTACATTGCTGATGTAGATAGAAGTATTTTTTTGATGTAATTTTTTTATTAGGTTACAAACAATATTGTTATAACAACTAATTTGTGATGTCACCTCGTGTTTTGAGTATGCAATGAAAATACTTACTCTTGACAAGCAGCCATCAGTATTGTAGACATTTTGAACATTGGGTACTATGATGTCTATATATGTCTCTGAATGTTATGTGAGATGTATTGGAAGATGTCTAGAACAGGAAGGGAAGACATTCCGATGTCACAGTGGATGTTTGAATGGTGAGTGGAGCATGCTTCAAAAGACGTCTACATATAGCTGTGGATGTCTTGTAAGACATCCTATACAAGTCGTCACAGATGTTTTCTAGGACGTTTGTACAATCACGTCCTCTCGAACATCTTCTCAAACGTCATATCAAACATCATCTGTAGCATCTTCTTGAACATCTTTTGAAACGTCATAGCAAACATCATCTCCAGCATCTTCGCAAACATCTTCTCAAACGACATAGCAAACATCATCTTGAACATCCTCACGAACATCCTCCCAAACATCCCCTAAGACATCCTCTAAAACATCCTCCACTACATCACTGGAGCAGTACCATGTCTCAAGCAATGTCTCGGCAGATGCTACTTTAGTTCAGAAGACATCACTTGAGACATCCTTGAAGACAATGTGGATGTCGGCCCAAACATCTGGGATGTCTATCAGGAACATATTTTGAGTATAAAAACCCCCAAAACGATGCTGACGTGGCATGCCACATCATTTCCCGGTCCACGTTGGATTTCCCGCCTGCCACGTCATGCCATGTCAGATTTTCCTACGTGCCATGTCAAATTTTGGCGCCGCCACGTCATTGTATGTGGGACCACGGAAAAGTCCACATAAGGATGAAATTCATTGCCATGTGGCACTGCCCGTTCACTTGGAGCTGATGTGTCTCCCACGTGGCTCCCACGTGGCACAGACTTTACCCCCACAAAATTACCTCTAGACATCTTAGAGACAGAGATGTCTTCCGTGTCTTCCCGGATGTCTTCTTAGACATCCACCTTGTCTAAGATGTCTTTGCGCTTGCAAGACATGACCGTAGATGTCTTTGCATTTTTGAGACATCACAGAAGACATGACAAAAATCGCGGTTTTCTTATAGTGTGTATTAGTTGCAAACTATCGCACGAATCGATAGATTATAGTGTCTATGTAATGTTTGAAGTACAGAAGTTCCAAATGTTTTACCATTGTCTTGAAAGTTAGGCATTATGTTGATACCCCATATACCAATTTCTAGAGGTAAAAGAGGGTTGTAGCATCTTCAAGAAAATTCAACAACAAGTGGAGGTTCAAGAATGGCCAATTCATGTTACAATCACTTGTGAACTAAATATCTTTTAGAATGCTTATCCATATTCCAATTGGTCAATAAAAGGGTGTAAATCACATCTTTTAGGAGAACAAAAGAAGAAGTGAAAAAACAAAAAAAATTGTAAGTTTTATCGAGGAAAAGAAGAAGTTTTGTTGCACATTGCACAAAAAATGGTGAAATTATTTTACTTTGAGTAAAATGTGAATTTACAATGAAGACCATCATTTTTTTGGGAAACCTTTAAAGAGAAAAATATTTCAGATGAGTATGAAAAACCTCAATGAGTGAATGTCAATAGACAATTCTATAAAAGGATTTTAGATGCCCGTGCTCCCCATTTTTGACTATGGGTGGTACTAAATTTGAAACCACAAATCCAAAAAAATTTTAAATTAATACATTCAAATAGCTCTTCCCAAGGACAAAGTAACATAAAATTTTTGAAAGTTGTTTCTTCATATTCGCAATCTAGAAACCTGCCCAAAATTAAAAACTCGCCGCGAAGGAGACTTAGTCATGTAGAGGCCAATAATCCTCCCATACAAAGTTATGCCTATGCCTTGGGCAATGTACCCTTGGCCCTTGGAACATTGTGCCCGTGAGCCATTCCAATTTCCTCTTGGTGAGTCAAACATAAAAAAAGGAAACGAGCATCTCTTACATGTTATGTAAGATATTTTAAATGGAACCATTATTAAGAAACTATATAAATCTGTGCTTCCACGCGCACAATGGAATATCCTCGTGAATGCGCATAAAATCTTCCCGACATTCATCCGACCATTAATGCATGTGACTGGATCTCCAAATCTGAATTGCACGTGCAATGTCAACCGTCCCAAAAAAGGAAGTGAAGGACAAGGGAAGGGAGATGAGAGGGGAGAGAGTTAGGAGGGGAGGGAGCGTAAGGAAGTGGAGGAGCGAAGAAGAGAGGCCAACCGATCGGGGTCGGCCGCGGACGGCCTCGGACGGACTCTGCGGACGGATCCGATCGGACGGTTGTGGCCATCCAATCGGACGGCCGAGACCGATCCGACGGCCGCGGCTGCGGACGGCCGCGACCGTCGGTGGCGGCATCGTGGCCGTCTGATCGGGCGATACGCCTGAGGCCGTCCGCCATCGGACGGCTCGGACGATTCGTCGACCGTCCGCTGAGGTAGTCCACCACCCGCGGTCGGCTTAAAAGGCGGACGGCCGACCGTTTTCCCACACTTTAGTGGGCGAGCTGGTTGCTTTGGCATATTTTGCCAAATCGCTTGTGCCCCCTTGAATGGCTCATTATTTCTTAATTCATTTAACCCCTAAAGGACTAGAGTCTCCTTCGTTGGGATTCCTTGATTTTTGGGCAAGTTCCTAAAATTTGGAAAACAATCAATTTTCTGTGAAATTTTTAAACTAGATTGCCTTTGATAAGAGCTTCGTGGACATATTTTTCATTTGTTTTTTGGATTTGTGGTTTGAAAGTTAGTATCACTTATAGTTTTTGAGGGAAATTCTCAAGGAACTTTAGGGGTTAATTCCCATTCATTCATTTAATTGTTTGTTCTAGTTTGAGAAGATACCAAGGTCCAACCGGCCCGTTGCTCCAAAGGGGAAAGCCCCCGAGATGGATTGGGACGCAACGGACGATCCTGATGTTGTTGCGGAGTATGGATGGCAGGATGACGAAGAGAGGCTGTGGACTTGCACCATGAGCAAGAGATACGTGAAGATGAAGCACCTCATGAAGTTGTGACCCAGGGCACAAGCAAGGATATCAGGGCCGCGGCACGAAGGTCTAGCGAGCAGTTGTCTGAGCAACCATTTTTGCCATCGATATCATGAGGTCACTACTGCGGTGGGTGTGCGCAACTCGAGGCCGGAGATCATGTTGTATTTGAACATGGCGATGGTTTGGGCGGAAATTGTCCTACACAAGGATGTGGACTGGCGCATGTTAAAGGGGGATTTCACCTCAAGTTCAAGTAGAAAACAATATACTCTATGATCTATCAAATTGTTGTTTCAAGGCAGTAGACAAAAGTCCGGTACAGGATCTTTATCGGGTCTAAAACCCCAGATTCGACCTAGATTTGCCTCTAGATCTGAACGCAGGGTTAGTTGGAACTTCGTTTCTGTAGTTTTCCTCAGGTTTAACTCACAGATCTGAAGCTTTTGCACTCGATTACAGCAATTCAGACCCTAACCACAACAACTCCGGACTTGTTTCTAACTTCCAACTACTAAGAATGTGTAGGGTTTTGCAGATCGGGTTAGATCTATCTCAAATCTAGTACATTCAAGCCGAATCTGCTATACCCACAACCAAATCCTTCCCTAAATGCTTTCTAGCAACAAGATCTACTCACAACCTCAAAATACAACACAATTACACAATAGATAGTAGTAAGGTTTGCTATACTTTCTCAAAACATCCATACGCCACACTCATACACACAATAACTCCAGATTTGCCTAGTATCTCTACTTCCTAACTCTCTAATCCTCTTCCTACACTCTAGTTCCCACACCTCTAGAGATCAGCCCCCAAAAAACATGAAGAGAGAGTCCAAGGTCTGAGGGGGTGACTCTCTACCCCCTCCAAACCCTAATCCTCCACAATGGATGAAGATGTTCGGACGGATGATATCCCTGTCCGGACAGTTCATCCAAAATCCCGACAGTCTCATCCACTGTCATTTCTGGACAGTTTCATCCACTATCCGGATTCATCCATAGTCTTACTTCTACTCAAAAACTACTTAGTAACTTCAAAAAATTTACTACCGGGATCCTAAACAAGTCCAAAATCCCCGGTTAACATAATCCCCCTTTTCAACAACATCTGCCCTCAGATGTTCAGGTGAAACTAGAGAGAAACATAGCGCCTAGATACGTAGCATTAGGTACTAATAATTAAAAAGCCTACGTTACCACTGAAATGCAAACGAAACATCTCTAGCCACTAGGAGGGGGAATCCTGCTTTGAGGATCGTCATCATTCTGCAAACCGACGTCAGGCTCCGAAGGAGTCTCTGTGCGCTCAACAAGTCCAGACCCGGACGCTGCCACCTTATCCGCGATGGAGCTTAGGCCTGAAAGTGCATTCGGGTCGAGTTCCTTGGGCAGCTGCACGTTTGGGGTTGGACGAGATGTCTGGACGTGCCCTGGAAACGCGGTGGGTGGAGCCATAGGATAATACTGCTGAAAAGCGGCGCATATCCTCCTACACTAGAACTCACACCATAATGCCCCGGAGGTGGATAAAAAAATGGACCACTATAACCTCCCGCTTGAGCGTATTGCTCTAGGGTGTTCACGTGAACCACGGACGATCCTTTACCGCCCTGGATATCTGGAGGACCCGAAGAACCTCCTGCTGGACCGTGGATGACTTTAGCACTGGGACCACCTTGAAAAGGATACGAGGTATTCCACAATGGAGTGGTCGAGTGCAGAAATGGCGAAGTAGAAGGGTGAGCAGTCCGGTCCCAGGGGAGGTTTGCCTTCAAGACACTAGGGGCCTTCGATTGTGGAGTCACCTGCTCTCCTGTCTCAGCGTCAGAGGCTAGCGCTCAGGTGTCTTGAACACTCCCCGATGTGGTGCCACCAAGAGGTGGATTTACTTCATGTTTGGGAAGTTCTTCCACCTCATCGTCGGAACAAAAGACGAACTCTGGGTAGGCATCCACGAACTTAAGAAGGTATTTGTTCAACCGATCCAAGTCCTCTTGGTAAGCACCAACCTCACTAAGTAGTTGGCGACGTGAAGCTGCGAGTAAAGGCTTAGTAATCCCCCTGCCTGAAATTGTTTGACGTCCTGCGGCTAACTCCAAGCGACGGAGGAGCTGATGATTGTCGATCACCATTTTGTCGAATGCTCGGAGGCGAGCGCTCAACCGGGCCTCCATTTCAATTCTCCGGATATGGGAGGCTGTGATGATGTCGGGGTCCCTCTCGGATAGCTCCAGTTTAGACGTATCCAGCTCCTTTTCTTTATCCATCAAGGCCCGAGATGTAGTTTGGAGTTGACCCTGGAGGTCCGTCACTCGCTCTTGGAGTCGAATGCGATCCTGGAGTAGCTGGACCCGGGTTGGTGTCACTTGTTCGAGCTGGTTCTGAAGTGCCTGGGTTCGAGACAAGGTTTGGGTACTAAGCTGTAAATATTGTAAAATGTCTTGAAAACCGGCCTCCACTCCCCTAGACTGCTGCTGGGCGAGTGTGTCCATATCGCGCGTCACCAGCTGATCATGCGGAAGTCCTTCGGTTAATGGTTCATGTGTCTGAACTTGTGTCTCCTAGGCGAAAGAAGAGGATTCGGGGACTCCTGCACCCTGTGGTTGCTGGTTGTCGGGTTTAGGGAGACTAGGTGGTGGGCGAGTAGGGTGAAAGTCCACTAAGGTGGTATATTTATAGTGTCACAAATGGTTTTGGAAAGAGTCACGAACCTTCTTTTGCTGCATAGTGTGAATGTGGGATTGATCTTGGAATTCTATTGATGGAATGTGATAATTGCCTTGATTTAAAGTCTAGGAACATCAAAATTGTTGAGTTTTGATTTACAATTTGGCCAATATTGGTATATCTTTCATCAGTATATACCTGTCACAAGTTTATGACATTTGCCAAATATACTTATTTTGAGAGTTCTAGGAAGTTAAACACTCCAAAAGTTTTGGGACACATTCACGCCATAATGTGTTCATATATTACAATTGAAAATTCTAGATCGGAAACTTATTTTCACTTTTATTGCTGAAAAACGAGATATTTCTACAAGGCTCCCAAAATAGGACTCAATGTTGAATTTTTCTTTGATTTCTTATCCAATCAAATACATCATGCATAGATCCATTTTGAAACATAATTTTTTCTGAAGAAAAACCTTTTTTTCCCATTAAATTGGGCAAAATTAAGTTTTTTTGGCCAAAAAAATATACTTTTGGGTATATTTTTTTTGCCCAAAAGTGAGTAACCCTAGCTGACTTCTACCCAGTACTGTTCTCCCGGGGTTCCTGGGCACCTTCCCCCACCCTCTCGGTGATGGCATGTGGGACTTCAGAGATAACCCGGGCTGATTCTAATGTTTCCATCGGAGATCGCCGCTGGGTGGACGTGACCGCGCCCTGTTCCAATTCCCGAATCTCCCTGGAGTCAAGTTCCTCTGTCGAAGTAGCTACAGGGGTTTGAGGAGTACATGGAGATGGAGCGAGTCTGGATTTTTTTCGAGTGCGTCTGGGACTTGGTGGAGGGGTTCGCCTCCGGGTCTGAACTCTAGTGGATCTTCGACTGGGGGGATGTGTGGCTCTCGGTGCTGATCCATCGGGAGATAGGGAGAGAGGAATAGGATTGTGCATGGTTTGTCCCTGTGAGTCTCCTTCGCCACCGAGTTGGTTCCAAGTTGTGGGTGATTCTCTCGTGTCTGGATGGGCCATGGGAACGGTGTCGTTGGGGTCGATCTGGACCTCCGCGTCGGTGTATTCTTCATCATGGGGAAACCAACTTCGTAGTATTGCGTCGATCAACTCAGCTCCTGGAATTTTGGTCATTCCTCCGAGGTAGACTCTAGTGAGCATCTTCCGCAGTCCTGCTATAACCAACGGTGTCCAGTCGTGGTTGCATGCCTTGGACTCCACCGCCGTATATAGATGAGCCATCAGATCATTGCTCGCGTGGGAAGATCGCTTCTTCATACATAATACCTCGACTAGGGCTTGGAGCCGGGTTTGATATAACTCGGAGAACCCTGCTGTGTGAACGCCATCTGTGGTAAAGTGCTTCGACGTGAGACCGAAACGGCCTTTATATAGTTGGTGCGATTCCTTGGCACTTCTGGAAATGACCAGAGTGGATGTGCCTTCCAGACCCAATGCCTCCTGGACTATCTCCGGTGTGATCTCCACTGAAATGCCCCAGACCACCGCCCGGACTGGTGAATCTGGAGTTAATGTCTCCGGTTTCTCGTGGATGAACCCCTCTACAAAATCCCGCACCAACTCTTCGCGCGGAAGGGACCAGGTATACTCATAAAATGCACCTAGGCCAACTGATCCAGGCCAAGCATCATCTTGGATCTCTCGCCATTTCTGCCAGGACTTCAAGTGCAAAAACGTGAGGTTAAGTCTCCGGTTTACGTGGCGGGGGATTCGTATTCGTCGGGAAGCTCGAGCCTGTTGTTTGGTCGTCTTCCGCCGGGTTGGGCCCTTGTCCTTCGAGTTCGCTGCTCTTGAGGTCCCGATTTCTCTAGTGCTTGCTGATACCTCGAGCTGCTGCGTTTCCAGGACCTATCGAGGAGGTGTGTTGAGCTCCGAAGGTGCCCCTCTTCCTGGAGGGGTCGTGTGGCCAGTGCCAGGTTCTGGATGGTCTCCTGGAGCCCGCTGGCTCGGTTCCATGGATCGGGAGGGCTCGCCCCTCATTCTCTAATCCTGCTCCTCGTTGTTTTGATGTTCGCCGGCCTGGGTTGCCAATGCGTCTCCTATTGCTGGTGAGTGTTGTCGGTGTTGGTCGTGGTGGGCGTCGTGTCGGGTGCTACCGGTGTGGGTTGGTGCACGTTGGGCAGGACTCCGCTCCGTCTGTGGTTGGAGTGTATGCGTTTGGATATGGTGTCCTGTACGTTTCGGTGATGCTCCCGGTTCAGTCTTCGGAATCTTCTAGGAGCCCTGGGCAGCGGTAGTATCATTGAACTGCAACCGATTCGTTGGCTTCTCGGGAGACGGTGTCGTGGTCCCCTCGTGCTTCCTCGTTGTCCGCTCTTTTCTCTGTATCCGCTCTCCGCTCCTGCCCGAATCAGAGCTGGTTCTTCCTATCGTTGTTGGACTCCCTGCCTCTGCCCCGATCTGTCCTCCTTCAGCGCTATAGGTATGCACGTCTGCCCTTGTAAGCGAAACCCTATCTCCCGTTATGTCGATTAACGCAGCTACTCCCGACTGGAACACCTTGGCTCTTCCTCCTTCTTCAGACTTCCTTGCTCGCTTCAATGCTCCCGCTCTGCTCGACTCCCGCCTCAGCTTGCTCGCTGCCGACCTAAGTGCACTCTCCAGTTGTCCCGACGTACACAGGGTATACTGTGGCGCCTCTTCTCCTTCGTGTAACCCTTGTTTCCGTGTCTGTACAGATAGCCCATCCCCGACTTGTACTCTTGTCCAGCCCTGATTTCCCTTAACCCCGTTCGTTCCCCATGGATGATTCTCATCCAGTCTGGATGATCCCATTGTTTTTAAACTTTTGCCCCTTCCCGTGAGTACTTTTTCCCTGTTCTTTTCCTTTAATGGTATCTCCTTTTCCGTTCCCTGTCTTTCCAGTGTTCCCCTTTGATGGTTATTTATTTGTGATACCGGTATAGTCCACCAACTTTTTCCCAACCTGGATGAAGTCATCATATTTTTTTTTAAAACTCCCTCCATACTCGATGTGTCCTTTGGAAACGTGAACTCTTCCTCTCGGTTGAATAAAATAGTTGTTGTCCTCCATTTATCCTGTATTCTGGGTAAACCTTGCGCTTCCCTGCCATCCTCAACTAATTGGGGTGAGCAATTCATCCCACAAAGGGGTTGTACCTTGGTGGTATGCCTCTGGCTAGGGCTGAACTTTTTGCTGCTTCCTTGTCCATCTTCTTTTTCCATCACCTCCACCATGTTGCAGCCCAAGATTAATCCCCATCGTTTCTCTTCTACTTCTCCTCTCCATTCTTCCTCCTCTTGCTTCTTCTGGTTGTTACTGGACTTGCACTCTTCCCCCACATTACTCCTTAATCTGTGATTCTCCAGCTCCAGTTTACCAGGGTCCTGTTGATTATTTTCCACCAAGGTTGAAGTAAACACTGGACGTTTCCAATTGCCATGATCCCTCAGTACCACTTTTTGGTACACGCCTGGGTTTCCTATGTTCCCCAAGTCCCCTTCAAATTCAGCCTCCTCAAACTCTAGGCATCCTAGCCCTTCCTTGCTCCTCTTTTCGGGACAACTATGTTCTGGCAACTCCCAATTGTCTGAACCCCTTTGTTCAGATGACTCTAGACCATCTGAACCACCCCTTCCAAGCCACTCCGTCCGGACTGTCTGAGCCATTCTCACTACTTGGTCCGCTGGAACCTCTATAGTATCTGGACTCCCTGAGAGAGTCGGAGTCTTCTGAACTTGGTCTTTAGGACCACTATCCCCCTTTTGTTGCGCAATCCGTCCCTGGATTGAGTTACTTTGACCAACTGCAAGTGCCTGGTTGTTGTCGTAGAACCGATAGGGCTTGAGCTTGTTGATGTTGACCAAAATTGGGTTTGGCTCAAAGTTGTCTACCTTCACTAGAAGAGTTGTGTTGTTTGGTAACCGGTATTGGATCCGGTAGGGTCCAAACCACCGGCTCTTGAATTTACCGGTGTGGTCCCTATGACCCTTTGGGTACCATAAAACATGATCTCCAATCTGGAAGTCCTTCTGCTTGTAATGTTGCTGACTCCAGAGCGCTCGGTCCCATTGCCGTTTGCCCACCTGCTCCTGGGCCACTGTTCGGTAAGTGTCCACATGTTCTAGGTCTGCAATTCGAGCTGCCAAGACCCGTGTGGCTGTATAATCCAGAGATCCTTCCGATGTCCGGGTCGGGATCAAGTACTCTGTTGGCATCATCAGGTGTAGGCCATACACCAACTGGAATGGTGTATGTCCCGTCGACACCTTGTATACTGTCATGTAGGAGAACAATACGGAGTGGAGGTGTTCGTCCCAGTCTGTGCGCTTCTCATTCACCAACTTGGTGAGCAGATGGCCAACCACCCCGCTGGTTGATTCTGCTTGGCCATTTCCTTGTGGATAGTATGTTGTAGAAGTCCGGTGCTGGAGCAAAAAATGGTCCACTAGATACTCAATGGCTTCATTGATAAAGTGGGAGCCTTGGTCACTGACTAGTGTCAAAAGACACCCGTATCTGGTCAATATTTGTTCATACAGAAATCTTGCCGTGACAGCAGTAGAGTTTGTTTTGAAGGCCCGAGCTTCAACCCACTTGGTAGCGTAATCAGTTGCCACCAGAATGTACCGACACCCTGTTCTCGACGCCATGGGTTTGATGGGTCCAATAAAGTCCAGTCCCCACTTCATGAAGGGCTCCGTGGGCATGTTGATGACGAGTTGAGCAAGTCCCGTGGTGGTCATCCTTCCTACACGTTGACACTTGTCACACGCCCGACAATACTCGGATACGTCTCTGTGTATGGCTGGCCACCAGTAACCAGCATCCAAAATCTTTCTTGCGGTAATGTCTTGTGAAAAATGACCGCCTCCAATCCCCATGTGTAATTCCCGCATCACTAGTTCGGCTTGACCAGGGTCCAGCACGCGACGGGTAACCAGATCCTGCCCCCTCTTGTGTAGCACTCCAGAGATGAGGGTGAATAGAAGGGATTTGAGGATGAGTTTCCGTTGTTCTTCCTTAGTCAATTCGGGTCGCAAATGTCCCGTGCGGAGATAGGCTGTCACATCCTGTAACCACTCGGGGTTTACATAGAATAGACCCGCATCTTTAGTTTGATCTTCCACTCCCGTTGGAGGTTCTCCATTTGGTAATCTGGACAACGCATCCGCGATCCCATGGGTCTTGCCTGGTTTATAAACCACAGTAAAATCGTACTCCTGGAAAAGTAAGAGCCACCGTGCGATTCGCCCAGATACCTGTGGTTTATTGACCAGGTACACTAAAGCCATGTGGTCAACATAAAAAATAATTTTGTTGCCCAATAAGTAGTGTCGGTACTTACTCAGAGCGTACACCATGGCCAGAGCTTCTCGTTCTGTTGTGGTGTAGTTTTTCTCAGCTGAATTCAACAGTCGAGAAGCATAGGAGATTGGCTGGTCACATTTCCCCGTGGGATTTTGAGCCAGCATGACCCCCACAGCCATGTTGGAGGCATCTATATGTAGGTGAAACTCTAGATCCCAGTGTGGTACAATGAGAATCGGGGCATTGTGGCACCTCTCCTTGATTTCCAACCAAGCCTTCTCGCATTGATCAGTCCAAATGAACTCCTCAGTTTGGCGCATGAGTTTTGTAATGGGTTTCATGATGTGTGCATAGGACCGGATATAGCACCGGTTGAACTGGGCAAAGCCGTTAAACACCTGGACGTCTCTAGGTTTGGTCGGTCTTGACATGTTGGCAATGCCCCTATATTCTTCGGATCTGAAAATTTTCCTTCTCTGGACACGACCTTGCCTAATATAATTCCAGAGTACACGAGTAGTGCACATTTCTCTGGGTTCAGACTAATGCCGTACTTCCGACACTTGATAAAGCACAGCCGAAGCTTCTCCAGGTGAGTGAATATATCACTGTATACGCTGAAGTTGTCTAGAAACAGCTTCATGAAGTCATCAATATACTCCCGAAAGGCTTTGTTGACTGCCCTCTGGTACGCGGGCGGAGTGTTCTTGAGTCCAAATGGCATGACTATCCAGACGAAAGCTCCCCAGTCTGTAACAAAGGTTGTCTTGTACATGTCCTTCGGGGCAATTTGGATCTGATGATATCCAGAGTATCCGTCCAGGAACGAGTACATCTCATGACCCGCCACAGTATCCAGAACTTCTTCTGTAAAAGGTAATGGATACGGGTCTTTTTTGGTTGCTGCGTTCAGCTTACGGAAGTCTATGCATATGCGTAACTTCCCATTCTTCTTGGGCACAATGACTATGGGTGATAGCCATGTAGCATCCTCCGCTGGTGCGATGAATCCAACCTGGAGCAACTTGTCGAGATCACGCTTGACGATGCTGGCGTAGTTTGGATTCATCCTGTATTGGGCTTGATGGACTGGAGGTATGTCCTTCTCCAACTCAATCCGATGCTGGGCAATTGAAGGAGGGATCCCCTTCAAATCCTTGTATGTCCAGGCAAAGACATCCTTATACTACCGAAGGAGTGTCTCTGCTTGTGCAGCCAATTCCGGGTCCAGATCAAACACCATATTCATTAAAATGAGACATTTCGGAGTCTCAATTTATCATGGTGTCTTTTTTTAGTCAATTTATAATTTCATTAATTTGAGACTATGTATTAAATTGAGACTTAATCTCCATTGAAAATGCTAAATAAGCTAGTTGTATCATGGATTGTTGAATTCATCTTGTATGAAATTGAATATCATATTCAATTGTATGTGTAAAGGTAATAGATTATAAAAAATGTACCAAGATATGGAGGATACTACCTAAGAAAAACTAATACATCCAAAAAAAATCATTGCGAAAATAAAATTACTGTGGAAAATAGAAGCAGCAATAAATGTGATAACCCCTCTAAGTAGGGTTTAAAATTGGACTAAAATACACATATACACTCATTTAAATTCCACCTAGAATGCATACCTGTTCATTTGAAACAGAATTAATTACCAATTTCAAGAGATTCTACTATTTCCAAACAATAAGGTCGTTGAAATACCTAGCGTTGAAAAGTTAGCATGTATTGTAGCAATCCATTCAATAATTGCTATCAATAGAAAGTATCGATGCATCAAAGATAAATGTACAATTTATGACACTCACAATGTGAACCGCCATTATACATCAATGATGAAACACAATTCCCGCCTCTGTTGTATAATATTGAAAGCAACACAATACATCACTACATGTAACTACAAATACTAATCTAACTCTATCTACAAATATGCTATGCGCACATTTAAAGAGTACAAATCCATTCTACAGATACAAATTCACTACATACTTAATAGAATATCCAGCACGAAAGAACAAAAAATCAAAAAAGAACATGCACCCCCCTATTTTATATTGGTAAAATAACTCTAGTCCCCAAAAACCACAAATTCCGATGGAATCTATAATTCAGCTACAGATGCCTTGATTATGTCCACTTGTGATTTTGGAATTCTTAACCTAGAGGAGCTTGTGTTTCCACGCAACCTAGGCTTCCAAGCCGTTAAAATACAATCTGTATACACCCAGATTGGTTCAGATTCAGTCTCTTCAACCCAATTATTCCCATGATTAGAATCCCACCCTTGGTACGTTTCCAAGTCCACATGACGTTGGGATGCAGGTTTGAAGTATTGCACTTTAATCTCATGAGAATGTTCACGATCCGGATGTGGATTAGTCAACGCTAAGGCAATCCAAAATGGGCGCAAATCCCCATCAGCAGAACGCACCGCAAGTATGTAGCCCTTGTACACATCTCTACCAACCCGAAACGATGGAGGAGGACAATGACGACGTTGTCCAATGAATGGAGGGTCCTCTGCATACTCCTCCCGCAACGACCCATCAATCTCATATTCATCCACCATAGATGGAGCATATCTAGATAGAGGCCAGAATCCCTCTCGTAGAAGAGACGATTCTTCCAAAGGCCCTTCGAGGGCATCCTTAACACCTCTCCAATAATACATAATATGCTCGTTCTTCCTCCTATATTCACCCGAGAGATCCTCGTTAGCCATTGATTCCCAAAGACTTAGAAACCCAGAGAGACCCTTCAAAACCTCATCATAATTCTCATGACGTCGCGGAATGAGAGGAAGCGGCTGACCACGAGGCAAAATTGGCATACCATCTGCCGTCACTTTCCACAGCTGGATTCCTCCCTCCTCCTCGGGCAACCAATCCCTATCTGTACAAAGAATTTTGTACTGCATCTTTGGCAATCCATCTGAGCCCTTGTAGAACTTGAATTGTTGGCCCTTTGTGTGACCTGTAAGGGCCTCTTTGCCAATGCACAAATATCCTTCTAAAAAGCCCTTGAAATCGGGCACCTCTTCAATGAGGTGTGGAATAACTGGCATTTTCTCAGCATCCATGAATGATTTCATCAAGAGTGGAATCGTTGGATAGCTATTTGACTTTAGTTTGGAACTCCATCTCCCAAACATTGCATCAATATCCTCGTGAGTATGACCAACAAGTAAGAAGTTGACATACACTTCACGGAAAATACCCATATGGACGAGGAGGGAAAAGAAAGCAAACACAAATCTATTTTTATTGTCCCCTGTGGCATTATCCAACTGCATCTGGAGAATTGGTGGTAACTGTTTTGCAGGAACAGGCTCAACTGGTGAAGCAGCAAGGGATCCAAGACACACGTTAGCATCCGCAAGCACAGCCTGAGAGAGAGGAGAAGCTCTTCCTCCGGTAAATAATTCACGAGAAGAATACGCCGGTGGACTCTCTAAGTCCCGAAGTAACTTCGCAATCGATCCAACAGTGTGGTTCGAGTCGGTGGGGAAGATATCAAGACTATAATGGGCATAACGAACATCTCCATGTCCATGCGCAATCATTCCAGTTACGGCCACAGGCAATTTCATGAAGGACTCCGTCGCTTTATTCTTGTGAGAAAAATGAGGAGATGCGGTGTTGCTATGATCCATTTTATCATGGATGATGCACACAACCTCATTCGGTTTTTCTTCCGAGTTCTTCCGGTTCCCATAATATAAAATTCGATGAGTCTGTTGAGAGGCCTGGTGTAACTGCAGCTTGACTTCCCACATTTTGTATGCGGAAGACCCCCTTGTACAAGCCTTCTTTAGTTGCTTAAGTTGGTCGCATCTTCCGCAGCGAGCAAAGTTGTCACCAGGCTTCTTGGTAGAGTATTGTTCAAATTCGGAGCTCCGAATTCGACTCAGACCAGACAAAGATATTGGTTTGAGGCCAAATCTTGAATTCACCTCATTCACTTTGGGCAACACTCCACTCCATTGAAAAGAGGCAAGCAGGTGTTTGGAGACCACCTTCTCCCCAGTGCCAAGTGTAGTAGTCTTATTAGGACTGTGATCAGCAGCATCATCAAGTATATCATGCAGAGTAGCAATTGCCTGTAGAGTATGAGTCCGGGGTTTCTTTGTACCAGTATTGCCGTGTGCCCCCGCCCGCATCCCATCCTTTGCCTCTCGTTTGTACCGGTAGAATGTGGCTCGGCTAACCCCCATGATAGTACACCATGCATTTTGACATACATCAATTCCATCCAGCGTCACCACATTGTTGCCATTGGAATCCATGTGGATCTGCCTGTGTACATCAAGCCAGACATGTTTCTGAAAGAAAACACCTCCAATGTCACGGTAAACTTGGGAGCGAAGCACGGAAATTGAACACCGTGGAAATCGTTGAGTACAATTTCTTGGACAACAGACGGTGCTCGCAACAGAGTTGATCGATTGTGAAGTAAGAAGTACTTCTTTCTTTCGTGGGGAAGGACCCTCTACTCTCAGACGAGTGGTTTTGTACTGTCGAACGCCTACCCTAGGACCGCGACGAAATACTTTTAGAGCTGCATTGTAAATGCTAGTTTGCTCTTGGTCGTACAAACTGACGTTGCAAAGAAAGACTTGTCGAGTTGGCCACGCTCGAAGGGCAAACATCCAATTCAATGGAATTTCAGTCTCGTCTAAGCATTCAGCAATTAAAATCGCAACATGATCATCTCCAAGTGGCCGACCACCAGTTTCAGGAACAAATCCAGAATCAACACTCTGGCAAAGTCCAATTCCAACATCAGCCCCAGATGTGTTTCTAAGGATCACGCGCTTTGAGAACCACGACGCGCGAGGAATTCCATCACATGCAGCAACACCTGGACGCAAGGTAGGTGGAACTCGGACAACACCATCGAATGAGCGATCTTCCATCTTCAAGATATCACAATGAAATAGACAGAGGGTAAGTCATTCAGTTATATCATCATAATTGTAAAGGACACCATCAATGAGAGGAGAATGAAACAGAGAAGATACGCTTATCCTCGACACGAGGATAATTGAAGTTAAAAAAACTATAATACTGAATTAGGAGATCATTCATGGAATCCACAGTGAGTTTTGACAACTCACTCGTGATTTTAACCCGAAGAAACAAACCACATTTACACCTACCTCCGAACAAAGAGAAACATTCAGAGATTAATCAATCAAATTCAGAAGTAGAAAAAAATCTCCTTAAATTTATATTTGTCAGTAACCAATCGAGATATGATTTCAAAACATTAAATCCATAAAGCCTCAGTGAGATATCCTCGAACCGAGGATAGTACTCCAAAACATTTCACGAAGATTTGAGAGCATAAATGACATTCACAATTTTCCAAAAACCAACAATCTCATATTTGACAATTAATATTCATCATACGCCTTAGATGACATCAAACTGAAAATCAGTTATCCTCGATTCGAAGATAACTATCATAAAATATGACATGGAAATACTAAGTACCTTACCTCGGATATCCTCGACTCGAGGATAAGACCCTGGTTGGATAAACAACCAATAATGGGAAAATACTAAAAACACATCAAACCCTGATCCAACCAATGATCACATGCAATATACTCATTATATTATCATTGAAATTCAACAAGTTTTCTTACATTATCTTCGACTCGAGGATAAATGCAATTTCTGAAACATTTTCGCCAGATTCGTACAATACTTAATCTTATTTTGAAATCACTATGATTCATTTGTTTTATCCCCGAGTCGAGGATAAGTCATTCTTGGTTATATATATTTATTCATCTCATCTGAATATATCAGTGAAGGTTATCCTCGACATGAGGATAACACTGCTACAGTGATTCCGTCATATGCGGAGTGTCACAGATAGAGATTAAATTTGAGTGCGAACAAGGTCCGCCGCAATGCTCAATGGTCAACAACACTTAATAACGTGCGATGGGGAGGTCGATCTTTACGCTAGCACATAAAGCAGAGGAAAAAACATTGAAATGACCGGTGCGACACAGGCAAAAAGAAAAAAAAAATGACTTCAACCAACGTGCAAGAAATTCAACAACATAGGAAATACAGCCACACTTACACTCCTTCCCCAAAAACCTATCCAAGACATTCGTGTGCCCAAAAAAGACCTAGATCAATATAAACCTTAGTTCAGTATCTTACTGCAGAGGCAAGAGCTGAAACACAGAAGTGGAAGCGGAGGCGAGGCACAGAGAGGAAAGAGTTTGAAATGAGAAATTCCAGGGGGAAGTATGAATATCGACATGAACTCCGGTGCCCAAAAAACGGAGGTGGGCGGGAAAGACTTTTTCCAACGGCAGCATTTTTGGGCGGGAAAATAATGTACTTTTCTCTCAACTTTTTAGGTGACCTTTTCAGGTTTCCAAGTCACTTCAATTTAGGAATGCGACAAACCCGAATAAAACAAAACGAGATTCGTTTTGACAAAATCGGATTTTCTAATGAATGAAAAACTGAAAGTTATATTTGGTTTATATGTAAAAAAGTAATAAAAACTAAAAAAAATCTGCTAGAAAGTCTTCAAATAAATTGATTAAAGACAAAAATAACGTCTAAATATTGAGCAAATAGTAAATTTGTAAACTAGTTCAAATGATAAGAATCAAATATATTAAAATATTATCATATTCAATATATTGAGAGAGTATTAGAATTTTGAGAGTTTTGCCTGACAATTACAGCAGTCTTTTGAGCTAATTCATGTAAATTTTTTCTAATTATAGACTATCCTTGATTCGAGGATAGCTATTCCAATTAGAATTAGAATTTTAACTAAAAACTAGCAGTTGGTGCTTGCTTTGCAATGCATTCGTTCAACCATTTTAATGTAGTTTTCATATCACAAAATAATAAAAACAATGGTAACAACAATCTACATAAAATATAAATATGTTATGAACGTAAAATTTGTAATCAAGAGTTACAAATATATTTTGGATAAGCACAAATTGCAACACAGAAATGCAAATTTCACACACCCAAAAACTCAAGCTAGTGCTTTGCATTGCATTCGTCCAACCATTTTAATGAAGTTTTTATATTACAAACTACATTCAAAAAATTGTAACATGATTCATTGCGCGGTTGACTGCACCGTTCGTATAGTTCATTGTACGATTGACTGCGTGCTTCACCGTGCGGATTATGATTTTAGTAGTATGATAAGCGTAGTAAAATCTGAATCGATTTAAAGAAAATACCTATTAGAATATTAAAAGTTTTAATCTACATCATTTGGTTTAGTATTGTTTTCAAATAAGAATCAAAGAAAATTTAATTTGGTTCAGGGTAATAGTATTATATTTTCATTAAAGCATTATATGTTTCATTAATATAAAATCAGACTTTTCTCAAATTTTGATCACTTTTAAGTAAGATGATAAATGTTTTCTATCACATACAAGTAAAAGAAGAACTCCGGTTTAAAGGGCCGGCGTGAATAAAGTTATTGTTTGTTCCACCACAAAGTCCATGTCCACCGAGTTTATGTCAACATTTTTGTTCACAAACTTTATAAATTACGAAATAAGGAAAACTCAATACAATATTCATTATTCTTAAACAAAAATCAATGTTGAATAGAACTTAAATTATTGTTTAAATGTTGGTTGAAACTGTTCTGGGCTGTACCCCAAGCCTCTACAATATATCTTCACAAGAATGGTATAAAAGAACACCAACGAATTGGATATCAAATTATCAATTAATGAAAAAATTAAACGTTAGACAAATGAAAAAATATAGAAGCACAAATGAAAAATTTAATTTGCAAAATTAAACGTTAGACAAATGAAAAATTTATCACATGCAAATTTTTGAAACAAAAATATTTATTTCAACTCATTGAACTTACATTGTACTCTTTTCTATACCAAGATAGAGTTTAACTTTGAAATGATATCAGTATTACTAAATATCATATTGTTATAGACTTGAATAAAAAAAACAACCAATTGTTGTTGAATCATTCCATGCTTTTCAAAATGTATATCTCATACTACTTATATAAAAACTTTACTGAAATGATTTTATAAAATATTAGATGAAATTAAACTTTGTAGCTTGTTTTAGCTCTTGTAGGAAATATATACTTAATCCCTAAAGAAAATAATCTCCTTCGAGGGAATTTCTTGAGTTCGGGCAATTACCTATGATATTAAATATCTATTTTCTGTGTTTTAAATTTTTACACTAGATTTTCCTTGGTCAAAGCTTTGTATAGGTGTTTTTATTATGTTTCTTGGTTTGAGGTTCGAAAGTTAGTACCACTTAAAATTAAAAATATAGACTCTACGCAGCTCCGTATTGTTCATAGAAGTTTCTATTGACATTTAGATTTTTCTGACATAGTAAGAATATTTCCTTGTTTGCAGATGTACAAATACAAAATTTGTTTTTGATTATGAAAACATTTTTTACCCTTGTCAATTAGTTTCACACATTATTTACCAAGGAACACAAAAGCATCTTCTTTTCCTCATAAACCAAATAGATCCTCATAGTTTCCCATTTTTATTTAATCTACAACGATATGTGAAGTTAACCTTGTTAGTGACTGTCTGGAACAATATTGTAAATCATATTTAGTTCAAAAAAACTACAATACGTGAATATATGACCTTTTCTGAATTCCAACTCTTTGCAGAATGTTTTTGAATATGCTACACTCCTTTTTTACTTTTAAGTATTGGTGTACAAGGAACTAGAATCATGCCAAACATAATGGTAATGCATTAAGAATCTCAAAAATAGTGCAAGTGTTTAACACTAAGTGAAGTGAACGTTTGGTTATCCACTCAACGCTGGAAAGAAATTTAACCATTTTCCTTCTTCAAACGCTAAAATCTTTCAATCCGTCCGGTCAATGTCAATGAAGTTTTGTAAGTTGATTATTTGGTAAGTATTTTTTAAGATCCTACGGTAAAATTTAGAAATACAAGTATTTGTTTCTTTTCTTACTTATTGCACTCGAATCAACAGTTTAGAAGCAATTTTGGTGTGAAGTTGATCAGGAACTTAGATAGGGGTTAAGTAGTATTGAAGTATTTTATACACCTTAAGTGGTTCATCAAAGGTTGATTAGGCAATAGATAGTTGACATTAAAACTTACTTTGAGTAAGTAAAAGTTCAGCAAAGTATACGTGTTGAATGCTAAATTAATCTCAAAGAATGCAAGCACCACAAAAACTCGTCAAATTTGCGTTCAATAACAGTTTTGAAGTGTCTATATGAAAAATTATCTCCGGAAACGCTTTAAGAAACACTGGTGTTGTAACGAGGTTCTCGCTTCATGGGTTGACAAGAGACCGAAATGGAAGTTGTTCTCTTGTTATTGTGCTAGGAGTAGCGATACTTTAGGACTCACACATAACCTTTTCTCTAACGACTAACTTGGCCCGGGTTTTGGCCCAACCTCGCCGGCCCTGGCGGGGGCTCACCGTGTTTTTCATTCCTTGCAGTAAAGACGTCCTTTGCTTGTGTAAAAAATAAAACAAAAAAACAATACATGCCATTATATCCAAATTATTTAACTAAATTTATAATTCTTTAACTTTCCATTCATTTGAATTTTAATAAAATCAATGTTCATCTTAAAGAGTCCTAAAATAGCAAAAATTAAGTAATGTAAACCTCTTCTAATGTATGTAACGCAAACAAACTTAACATGGATAAAAAAGATTTGACTTAATTAAATATTCAGAAATTTAATAAGTATGTTGCTTTTTCAATAATTGTATATTTATAAATAATTGAAAGAAAATAAGCATAACATATGATTATGGTTGTTCAATCTATCAGCAATAAAATAGCTCTAGCCTTATGAATATCAGCTATCACACTTAAATGTGTTATATAAGAAATTTACAAAAGTAATCTTCGACTAAAACCTTCATCTTGAGGATTCAAGGAAAACCTATATTTAGTTTAACTTATACAATTCATTTAGTTCATTTAATTCATGTGTGATATGTGTATTCATTAAATTTATTTATCTATTGATAATCACAGTCTAAAGAAAATTCATATTAACAGTTGAAGTATTCAAAATAAATTGGTAAGAAAGATGTTTATTTTGTATGAAATAAATTATATAATCATTTATGAGATAGGATTTAAGAAAAAATTGTATTTCGAAGATTTATATTAGGAATTCAAATTTTGAATAACAATATCAAATTTAACTGGATCATAATGATCTCAATTCTCATGATTTCTCCAAAATATTTCCGTATTAATAGTCATTTTATTGTCTAAAATAACAAGGAAATTGAATATAACTACTTTTGATGGAATAATGTATCTTCATTTGGCAATTATTTCCTTAGAGGAGAGGTATTTATAATTAAAAAGTATTGTGTAGTATAAAAAGTTGAAGATCACTTATCTTACTCCAGACTACTTTATAACATTCATTCGGGAAATGGTCTTTTTGTTTTGCGTATTTAAGTAACTTATGGTCACAATGTGTAGGTGTTAAAGTAGATGATTTTATTATTATCATAAAAGATTCTCTGAAACAATAACCCAAAGCTATAATTCTGTAAATTCATCTAAAACACGTTCTTGATTTACCGTTATTACATTCCTCAAATATCAAGGAAAAGGGTATTTCAAATTGACAATAAATTAGAGAGTATCAACTCCTAGGCGTTAATAGCCGGTTCAAAAAGATAGTAACCAATTCAATTAGACAGTAGCCATGTATGCAATTCATTAATTATCCTTTAGACTCCTTACGAATGATTGAATTCCTTCTATCAATTTATGGTATGCAATGATGCATGAGGCATGGTGAGTGAAAATCATTTATCACAAGCAAACTCCCACGTACTCTTTTTTAATAATTGCTTTTGCAAATCCATCATAACTCACCTAGTTCAATTCATCACTTTATTCTTCTTTCATAATCACATTTTTAGTCCTTCAGTCCTTCTTAATTAGCGGGACAATTTATAGAAATTTCATAAAATATGGCTTTTTCTATGTTACTACAATGACAATAATAATTTTGATAAATATTCAAAGTATTCCTTTAAATTCGATTTGATCTTTTAGGCTTAGTTGTTAAGGGTGATCACTCCTTAATTATCATTCATCTAAGAAAATTCAAATAGGTGGCCGAATAAAATTCATTCTTCCTCTATAAATTCAAGCAGTAATCAATCTAATACTTACTTTATTTCATATAATTCTATTCACTAGATTTATTGTAGATTAGATGGGCCCTTCTACTCTACTCAATCTAATAGAGTTACGGTCCCTAATTATAATAATTTTTCCCTCACTATGATCTCTTTTCTAGATCCATAGTTCAACTTTCTATAAGGGCAGTTCCAATCAATGCCACTCATCAAAACATTTTATTTCATGCCAACCTTGTCGTATTTATTATTATTAAATTACTGTGCACACAATTTTTAATATATTATTTCTCTCAATCCAATAACAGTAACTCCAAATTCACAGCTCGATTGGACAAGTTTCAACTGTTCCTGTTATCTCTAGGGCCATCTTACGATACCCAATCAGTTGCACTCAACAGTATGTCAAATTGACCACACCTTCAGATCATGTATGAAGGATCATTGTATGCATAAATTCCAGACCATAATCCAAACCGTGTCAAATTGACTTCAATTACTGTAACCAACATCATCATTCTCAACCACCTTCTTATCCCGAGTAAACATCAATTAGACAAAATCACTGTTTAAGACGCTCGGCCAGACACCAACTCCAATACAGAACACTGTCAAATTGATTTAGTAATACTTGTTTTTATTTATGAACAACAGTCCTCAATTCAACTTGAACATATTCCATGGCTTTCTACAGTATCGTTGCTACATGAAAATTTCCTATAACTTAGGCATCTATTCGACAATCACTCTAAAAATATTCTGAATTCTATTGTAGTGTTGTGTTTTCTTTCCTTTTCCAACTTCACTTCAGGATTCACAGTCTAATAGCGTACTCCTTGCAATTTTTATCAAAGAGATGCTATCTTGAAAACATCTTTCAGGATCAGAAGCCTAAGGGCAGGATTGGCTCCAATTGACTCTACTTTAGGATCTTAAAAGCTTTTCAGTTCACATTTATAAGATATTTCTTAAACAGTTCAATACTCAATCCTATAGAGTCTGTTCGATTGAAAATACCTACAAAATGAAAATTTTAACGTTTACATATTGTAACAAATAGTATATTTCTAAATTAGTTCAAATGATAAGAATCAAATATGATAAATTATAATCATATTCATTATATTGAGAGAGTATTAGAATTCTGAGACTTTTTGCCAATAATTACCGTACCTATTTTGAGCTAATTCATGCATGTTGTTTATTTTCTAATTATAGAGTATCCTTGATTCGAGGATAGCTGTTCCAATTATAATTAGAATTTTATCTAAAAAGTACCAGTTGGAGCTTGCTTTGAACGCATTTATTCAACCATTTTACTGTAGTTTATATCACAACAAATAAATAATACTTTTCTCAACAATCTACATAAAATATACACATATCTTGGATACCTTTGCATGAATTGAAATAATCTATGTCTATAAAGAATACAGGATGAAGAACACGTTGAATAGATGAACGCGTAGATGGATGAACGCGTCGAGCTTGGATGAAAAAGTGATGCGTCGAGGAAAAATGCTTAAAGATAAAAGTTAACAGCTAAAAGCTAGGGTTTAGGATAAAAATGAAAAGCTAAAAATTATGATTTTGGATAAAAGGACAGGGCGGGAATGGGGACGGAGACGGGGACGGGAACGGGGACAGAGACGGGGGACGGGGGACAAGGGGACAAGGACCGGGGGGACGATGGATTGGAGGGAAAGGGCTAGAGGACAGAGGGGTGGGGACTAAACACAAAAAAAGTTGTGTTCGGTGGACACGGGTAACAATCTAGTGTAATTGAGTTGAATTGAAAAAATATAATATGGTTTTTGATTTTTTGCAATTTAACATGTTGAGAGAGTATTGGAATTATTAGACTTTTTGCCGATAATTTCGTCTGCTATTTTGAGAAAATTCATGCATTTTGTTTACTTTCTAATTATAGACTATCCTTGATTTGAGGATAGCTATACCAATTATAAATTAAATTATCATAACTAGTAACAAATGATAACTAGTTACAAACTTACAATTTACATCATAAAATTGACACAAGGAAGAAATAAAATATAAGCAGTGAATCAAATATATTATAGATCCACTCCAAGAGTCCTACTTTGATTGACAATGTATGTAATAGTTGTTTACAAAGTTACGATATGAAAGTTATAAGAATAACAATTTACAATACAATCGAAATGAAAAATATCATGATTTACATTGATTACAATAATTTAATAACTCTGAATATAATTATATGAAGTAAAAATTTAAGAACTATCCAAATAAACCAATATAGAAAACATTTTCATCATGCAAGAGTATGCCAAAGTTGGTAGTTTTAAAATCATTCTTGCAACAATGAAATCGAAGGATGAAAACGTCACAAATTCAATTAAATGAACAAAAATTCATTCACCGAAGAACGTTGTGAAGGAATGCGTAATTTCAATGAAATTTCTATAATGAAAGTGATTGGACATTCAACCGTTGCGTCGCTTTTAAATTAGGTTTCTATCCAAAGGTGGCGAAGAAGTGGAAAAGCCACCAATCCCGTCACTTTTTCAAAGGTGAACGAGGGCATGACACGTCCTCTCTCTCTCTCTCTCTCTCTCTCTCTCTCTGTGTCTCTCTCTCTCTCTCTCTCACAGGTCGCTAGGGTTTCGGTGTACTCTCATTTTCTGTGTGTGCGTTTGGAAGTGAGTGCGCGTTTGTGTACACGTGTGAGGGCGTGATTGTTTGTGTTGTATGTGCGTTGTATGTGTCTCTCTCTCTCTCTAAGTCACAGCTCGCTAGGGTTTGTATAATCTCATTTTTTGTGTGCGTGTGAGAAGTGAGTGCGCATGTTAGTGCGTTGTGTGAGTGCGAGAGTGTGTGCACTTGTTTGTGTGCGTATGTATGTGAGTGTTTATGTAGTTTAAGGTGTGGGTGAGTTTAGGGTTTGTGAAGGTGAGTTTTAGGTGTGTGAAGGTGCGTTTTAGGTGTGAAGGTGAGTGTGTGTGTGAGCCCTACGTGTGTGTATGTGCACGTGAGATCGTGATTGCTTGCGCTTAGGGTTTGAAGGCTTCTGAAATTAGATTAATTCCAGCGAGGGTTTTGATAGTGTTTGGCAAGGTGTTCAAGCTATGTAGGTGTCGGTGGTTTCGATTTTCCTTGCGAGGGTTTCGGTTGTCGTGCGAGAGTTTTCTCAGGTCGTGGACGTGAACCAGACCCTAATTTTACGGATCTTCCCTAACCCAGTGTGCACTAAGAATTTGTATACCACAGCTTCTCGTTGAATTTCTTCCCAAACACTCCAAGTAAGTTTATGATACCTTTTTCAATTTTGCGTTGATTGATTTTGTAAGTATATCATTGTGCGTGCAAAAGATTTGTAAGTGTATGTTTTCATAATCTCTGTGTGTATGTGTGCATGTCTGCTTGCGTTTCTCTGTAATATGAACTGTTGCATCCAGTCTCCGGATCATTTTATCCTCGAGTCGAGGATAACCTCCTTGCCTTGGTTCAATGACTGTGTATTTGTAAAATAGCAACCATAACAAAATAGCGTTCTATCTTCGATCCGAGGATAAAGTCCATAGTGTAGATGACTTGTAACGTAAGCATCATGAGATTAACTAACAAACTTCTTGTTCCTTACCGAAAGTAAGACATTTTCCGATATTAAAATAGTATTCTCGAGCCGAGGATAGATGCAACAGACTAAACAACGATACTCACTTAGATAAAATTATCTCTTATCAGTAATGAAGTTGATCAAAGGTGTTAGATATGAATGCTAATCCGGACCAAAAAAACGCTAAATACTCCATGGTGACCTATCCTCGAGCCGAGAATAAGCGACTTCTGTGAAACTAACGTGAGTTTAAATTTGATATTTCAGATGGCGACAACCGAAATGGATTGGGATGACAACTACGACTACTCATCCACTGAGTATTTCATCGAGCGATTCGAAAATCCAGTAGCCCCTTCCCCCTTCATAGAAGAAGTCGTAGAAAACTATGGAAGTCTTTGGCAATTCAAGGATGTCGTCAAGAGCTGGTCACTCGCAAAAGCTGGAAAGTGTATCCAAATATCGCTAAAAGTAAACGACGACGTTCCGTTTGTACTCCTCAACCGAAACGAAAGAGTTTCATTCATCGAGCAACAGCAAGTAGGGTTCATCGTACTTGGAATCCAGGCTGTGAATGCAGATGGAGATGATCTTCAACACTGCCACTCCATTGTAGTGAAAGTGGGAACTTCTTACGGCCAATTTGATTTCGAGGAACTGCTTGAATGCGTAGTGAGGAACGGTCAGGGGTCCCTTAAAGCGGCGTTGGAGAAGTACCTTCTGTGGGAAAACAATGATGCGGTAAAGGTCAATAGGCGGTTGGTTCGAGTTCACCAGTTATTGTCTGCATTTGAAGCTCGACAAGCTCCAGTTGAAGGCACTCAACGACGCCGACCACGAGCAAGTACTGCAGATGTGGCGAATCCATCTGGTTCATCCATTCCAAGAACATCAAGCCGTCCTCCTCCAAGGCGACCAACAACTACGGCGGCAACGGCTGGCGAACCTTCAACGAAAAGAAGGAAAGCAACTGCCGGTGGAAGCTCGGCCTCCACTGTAACGCGTGCAGTCACTCCAAGTAAGGCGAGGAACGATCCCCAAGTTGACTTCCAGAAGATCACGGAGTCACAGCGGCTTTTCTGGGAGGAGTGCAAGGGGTGCTTTCCTTTCGAATCATCCACACACAGTGTGTGGATCGAACAATGTGTTGTTGCAAAAGCTCAATACGTAATTCGTGGCATGGAAGAGGGCATAGTGCTTAGCACGATGGACTTTCTCGTTCAGCTTGGCGAACTCGATCAGCGCCAGAAGATTTGTGTATGTCCAGTCGATGACGACGGTGAGCCGCTAAAGACGAAGCCAACCTCCTGGGAAGATATCAGAAAGGGAAAGTTCATGCTCATAAATGGACAGCACAGTGTGGAGGCATCCAAGCGACTGCAAGAGAATGACGACTGCGGACAAAGTCGAAAGAACGGCCTTCGGAATTGGGGTGCTTATGTTGTATGGTCTAGAGATCCTCTGATGCTTCAGAGAATTTCCAAGTTTTACAATGACACAAATTACCTGGACCATGCACAGCCAACATGGGGTAACCAGATCTCAAGTTGCAGGAGAATCTGGCTAAACTCCGGACGTCCAAGTTATCAACAAGGCGAGGCCGCATCACGAAATAATGGTGCCGTGTTTGACCAAGAAAAGTACTCGGTAAGCTCTCCCTATGAAGTTTATCCTCGGGTCGAGGATACTGCAATCAACACACTATATTTGTTGTCAGTATCATATATGGACCTGTCTAGTATAATCATTGTGTGTATCAATCTGTCTTGTATCCTCGGGTCGAGGATAATCTATGCAATACACTATGATCAGTTACCATCACCGCAATCATCTATCCAGTTTTTGATTGAAAAGGTTTCGTCTTCTGACTAATGTATGTTCATTGTATTGAATTGCAGCTATTTTCCAAACTAATCGTTACCCGCTTTCAAAACATTGATCCGACTAAGGAAGGAAAGCAGGTAACCAAGTCATCAGACATCACCAACGAGATCAAGGTGATTACGCTTCCTGATGACATTTTCAAGATGTGGGAAGACTTTCTCGACCGACATACCAAAGGCGAGATAATCAACCCCGACACCTTGAGTCCTTACAAGGAGGCAAGAGGGTTCAGAGCTTCACCAATTCATCGGGAGTTCTTCAAGAGATTGGGTCATCTCTCCGATAAGGACTTGAGGGATCTGTTTCGCTACCTGGTTGACAGTGATCGAGCATATGGATACCCCAAAGTCACGCTCCGTAAAACGAGCGTGGTTCATGGGTCCTGCTACCACTACGAGGAGTGGGCAGATCGGCGTAAGAGAAAGCGCATCGTCTTGCAGGAATTGGTGGCGATTGACCCGTCATTGCATTTTTTAATGCCAGACGGGTCCACAAACGACCCAGTGTGGAAAGCGTGGAAGCAAGAACATTGCGTATCGTCCGCCACATACAATATGCTCCTTATCCGACCGGACAAAGAGTTCTTCTCCATGAGGTTGACAAATGCAGGGAAACTCAAGCGCGCGTCCCACTTATTGGAGAAGTTTCCCAATGTTCTTCCGTTTTTCCGGAAGTTCTTGCATGTGAAGAGCCGCATCGATCCCATCGATGGGCCTTCTAAACTTCGTGACTTCGACGGGGAGAAGATGGAGTTCTGTTCGTATTTTGACCCACCTACTGACGACAAAGTGTGGTCCCTCGGACTTCTTGACCTTCGACAGGTCCCTGGGTGGGCACTAAAGGACGACTCATCCGACGAGCCTTACTTTTCAGCGTTTCTGAAAACCCTGAAGACACAACGAAGCATTCCCAACCTGAACTCTCCTGCAGTCTGGGTGTGGATAACATCTACTGAGCAGCGGGCCAGGCAAGCAGAGAAGTATGCTGAAAGAAGGATGCCAAAGTACAATACTCTTTCCTCAGCATACATTCCCTCCGCATACGAGCGGCTGAATTTAGGTACATCAAGGTCTAAGTGTACTGAGGTTTACCTTCTATTCCTTATTAAAGCCGACCTTCCTGAATCAGCCGCCTTGCTTGAGAAAGTGAGGTTGAACTACTCTGCTGTTGACACTCCATTTTACATGGAGAGAAACAAGTATTTGGAGGCCTGCTTCGCGGTCCATGGTTACGAGCTTAGGATGGAATTCTACCTCGACCTTCTGACGGACTTCAGCAAGCCTATGAGCCGAGTGTTTGGAATATATTCCGGCTCAAAGTTATTGCTCGCCAGTAAGGTAACAAATCACAATCGATTTCTTTGTTTATCCTCGACCCGAGGATAACCATCCATTGATTGTATTGTAGAAATCTATGTCTACTATAATTTCCTGCATTTCGATAATAGTATATCCCATTGTTTTGCAATGTTGATTTTCATCCCATGTACTGTTATTTCAACGTTGTTTTAATTGCAATGACGAATTTTTGTCTATTAAAATTGACTCGTCGTATCCTCTGCAGATGTCTGGAATGTCTTTTTACGGTCTGGTGGATAAGACTTTTCGAAAGTTATACAAGGAGAATTCTAGAAAGATTCACATGTATGACATCAACGATTTTATCCACAAGGACTGTGCGTATTCTGGGCCTCTTTCAACTCTGTCCGGTGGGCATGATACTTCATCAGCTAGGGGTGATCAGAGGCCTACTCGACCAGCAGCACAGACGGCCTCGACCTCTCAAGCTGCGCCTTCTCGTACTCGTGCGCAGGCAAGGGCATCTGTGGGCAATGATTCAACTGTTCAAGGACGTCAAGATCTGGGTAGTTCTCGATTCCGTATTGAATCGCGAATCCCTCAAGATTTTTCGGAGGACACCGACCCTTCAGGCTTGCCACCGTCCGCTCCTCCTAACCCTCTGGATAATGAACATGACAAAGTCTTCGAGTTCAATCCGTATGGGAGTAATGAAGGTGTGGACTTGTCAACGCTTGGATTTCGTGATGCCGGGCCTTCACCTTTCTATGAATCACCCCGATCAGCGACTCCTATTGTTGGAGATGACGAGGAAGGGCTTCAAGATACTGTAGATCCTTTGGTTTCGCCTGTAGTGCTGGATGAATCTACAGCGAATTTGGAAACTGAGAATCCTGAGACGCCACTTTCATCTAGAGCATCAACGCCGGTTGGCTCCATTATCATGCTCTCTGATTCTAGTGACGATGAAGACGAGAGACTCATTGTTCCAGAGGTATGCATCAATGCTGCCGGAGAAGCTCCTGCTCCTGGAGTCGTGGTAAAATATGAACCAAGTGCTGATTATTTCCAGAACATGGCGATCAGACGCGCTCTGGAGGAGAAGGTGAATCAGGATATCCTGGAGCAGTTGGAGGCATCCAAGCGAAAACAGGCTGAGATGGAGGCTGCCTTCGAGAAGCAAAAGTTGGAGTTTGCTTTGGACAAGGAGCGGATTGCGGCCACTATCCGCGCTGAGCTTCATCTGCAGATGAAGGCCGACCTGGCACAGATGATGTCCTCCGCCTCTCTCTCCACAGGTGCTGCTTCATCTGGTCCTTCACAGCCTCTTATGCCAGAGTCCACAGTTCATCCTCGCATCGAAGATAATTCTGGTGCTGCTCTGTCGACTCCCTGCCAGACCATTACGATGAACGTGCCAGACTCTGTTGTTCGTCAGCATTCTTCCCCGGCTCGTTCTCCTGGTGTTCACGACATTTCGTCCTCGTCCCAAGGAATGGATGTGAATTATCCTCGACCCGAGGATAGAATGCTGGTTAGTCCTCAGCAAAGTCCACCGAAGTGCAATGACACCATAATGCCTTGCCAGAATATGATTCATCGTGATCATGGTGCCACCTCTGTTCCTGCTTCCTCGCCACGTCAATTCCCAGTAACTATTCGTCAGTCCGAAGAGTGCGATGTTGGAGCTCGCGTTGTCAATCATCCTGTGGATGCGGATGTTTTATGTGCGGTGGAGGAGGATCGAGTGGATTACGAGCCGTCTCCGGAAAGTGTCGACCAGGGCACCTCTGAACCTGACAAGGTTGGCTAGTTTTTTCCTCTGTTTTTTTCTTGTCCCAGCAGCATTTGTCGTGTAGTTTTTTAATGTCTACTTCTAGTCTTCAGTAGGTCTTATATTGGTGTGTTGGCTTGCAGGAATCGGATCCATATGAGTTTTAATGTACATTAGGCGAAGTGTACATATTTGTAATACGACTTTGTTTATAATTTATAGAATTGTTTAACAATTCAATTTTCTTCAATTGTTTTCTCAGATGAGAATGGATGATATTGTTCATCGACCTCTTGCATTGAAGCCTCGGATTGGGAATGATTTACAGAAGTCGCTATGTGGGGGAGAATTGATGCAATCTGTGACGCTTCCTTTGCATATTGCTCAATGTGCATTTCATCAGGTAATTTCCATTGACTTGAGTGTGTGTTCGTCCTGTCCCAGGACTGTTTGCGGAGGAGTTTGTCCGTTGTTCCCAACCGGCGGCCACCGAAGTGGCTTAATATTGTTCTGGATATTAATGGCATCCTGTGCGAGACAGAGCATGCCCCTGGGTTGTCTAGAGGCTCAGGGAGTCGGGCAGCGTATTCTTGCACCGTCCCTGCGTACATAGGTCCCAAAGCTGTATATACTCGCCCAGGAGTTCGTGCGTTTCTGGCGGAAATCAGAAACATTACGAACTCTATTGTCGTCTGGAGCTCTATGAAGAAGTCCACCGTAGTTGAAATTGCAAAATATATTTTTTCGGACATGGCTTCTCCAGCTTTGGTTCTTGGTCAGGAGAGCTGTGAGAGAATTGAAATCTCGCCCAATAAGTTCTTGATGGACCCGAATAATTCGAACAAGATGATCTTCTTGAAAACCCTGTCATCATCTTTGTTTAGGCGCCAAGTTGAGTTGATGGTCTTAGATTCATACAACACCCTTCTCATCGACGATAGCCCGGAGAAGAGCGTTTGTAATCATATTGGAAATGCCATTTTTCTTCGTCCGTGGAGACATGCGGCTTGTGATGACCAGTTCCTTACTCAGGACCTTGTACCCTGGCTGCAACGTTTGGTTTCCGAATGCCCCGTTGGGCAATTACATGATTTTGTTAATAACAATCGTATTGGAGTTCAACCGTTGGCGCGTAGTAGCCCTTTCATGCGATATATTGTAGATGGGATGACGCTCTCAAACAAGAACGTTGGTTTTGTCTATGATATTCCAGACGGTCATACCTCTTCGGATTTATAGTTTTAGACTTCTATTTTGTAATATAGTAGATATTTAGTATCGACATTGTAATCACCATTGTACATTTTGAATATATATATATTTTTCAACTACAACAAGTTTTTTTGTAACTTATTGCCATTGTCTTGTGTCTTTTGTTTCCTAAGTTTTTTTATTTATCTTTCGGTCGGTTCTAGGATTTATCACTGTTTTTAGTATTATTGTTTATCCTCTAGTCGAGCTTATTTTATTTATTATGGATTCAAGTTAAACTGTTTTCCTTACGGCTTTCAAGGTAAATTGTTTTCCTTAGGGCTTTCAAATTTATCCTCGGGTCGAGCATGCGTTGGGTTGCTGTGAATGTTGTTATATCGTACTCATCGCTTCTTTTACCTCGTGTGTCTTTTGTAGGTTGTGAAGGCTACTATCCCTCCTCTTTGTAGGAGTGATCCTAGTAAACCGCCCTCGAACTGTGGCTCGTTTTCTGAGTATTCTGGGTCTCTTCCTGGAGGTTTCTCCCAATCTCACTATTCAAAGCCGTTTCTTATGTGCACTGCAACCGATGCTGCCTCTGCTATCATGGACTTTTCTACACAGAAAGTCGATGATAGTGTTGTTGATAGCCCTCCTGAGCGGAGGGCTGGAATTCCTTGTATGGCATCTCCTTCGCCGCTCAAGCGGATGTGTGCTTCTATTGAGCCTCTTGGCGATGGCACTCCTAAACGGCAGCTCTATGTTAATGGTGTAATTGATGTTCACGAGGTGAAGGAGTCTGAGCCTATCTCTTCCAATTTGATTATTCGGCCTTCAATTATTCCTGTCCAGCCTTCTCCTACCCCTGCTAAGCGTAGTCGACGTCCAAGTTCAAGATCTGATGGTATTGTTGGAGTTAGTAGTCCTCCCTTACGTTCAACGGGATTGCATACTGAATCTTTGGTTTTAATGCCTAGATCTTTGAGATCCGCATCTTCACAATTTCGTCGGAATTCATTGTGCTTGAGTGGAGGTGGTGGTTCTGGGGCTGATAGTGGTTGGTGCCATCAATCACGTCATTCACCTCTGCGAAAATCCATGAATTATTCGGAAGTGGATGATTACTATTAACCCTATTCTCGGAGGAAGAAAATTATGATTGGATATGCGAAAGTGAAAGCGCAGGAGGCCTTGCTTCTCCAGACACGAGGAGGTGGTTCAACCATTCCTTGTAGTGAGGGGGGAGCTTCTAAGTAGGAACAGTTTCTATGCTTTAGGAGTCCTTCCTTGATTTGTTGTAGAGATGATAGTATAGATCCTAGACTACTATAAATAGAAATTTGCTTGTGATTACCTATGTTGGTGAACGATGTCATGAAAATAAAGTTTTAGTGTTATTATTCTCCATTGTGCTCACTCCTCTTTGACTATGGATGGATTTATATTCTCTATGATGATCTATTATTAGTATGTCTTGTGAAATGCAATTTTCGAGCGTCGCAATGATCATGTTGTTTATTGTTGGATTTGGGATGTTTCTTGTATGATGCATGATGTCTGCCTTCGTTTGCAACAACTTTTCACGATATTTGTGTCCGAAGTAATTGGCTTTTAGTCTCAAATCTCACGATTTGTCTCATTTTAACGAATATGGGGTTATCAGCATTTATCCGCAAATACTATGGTTCCTCTTTTGTCCCCACATTGACCTTCCGCAGTTGTTCTGACTCAAGAAGTGTCCAGGCCGCCACTTGCATGTCCTGGACCTTGATCCGTACGGGAGTTTCGTCTACATCGATGTCACCTTCCGTGAATGTATAGAAGTGCTCCGGGTACGTGGCATGTGGACTCTTCTGTTCCTGTGTAGAAGTCTGTGTGTCTGGTGCGGACTCTCGTATTAGCGGAGTATCTGATATAGGATCCGAATCTGGACCTATACCAAAACTAGGTAAGGTTACGGTTCCAACAACCAAGACATCTGGTTTTGTATCAAACCATCGGGTCTCCTCTTCTTCTGTCAGCCCAACTTCAAAGCTGTAGGCGACTACGACCTCTGGCAGTTTAGGTCTGGGCCTGTGCGCTGGTTGACTGGAATGGTCTTGACAGTGCCGCCTCCACGAATGGTCACAAGGTTGTTGCCCCAATCATGCTGGACTTTGACATCTATCAGCCATGGTCTTCCCAACAACATGCTGTAAGCTTCGTTAACCTCCTTGTTCTTGATGACCGTAAGACTAATCAGGTATGGAATACCATGAATGTGAATCTTGACATTCCGTATAAGGCCCACCGGGTCCACTACCGTTTGGTCTGCCATACGTAATCTGTATGGTGCAGATTGTGGGTCTCCGAGACCCAAACGCTTCCGCTCCTCTTCTGTGATGAGATTAACTCCAGAGCCTCCATCCAGCAGAACATTTTCCAAAGTGCCAGTACCAATTTGTACGCGTAGTACTGGTAAATTCCGGTCTACATCTACCGCAGCACTAGAGACTAGACTTGGTACCTTGGAGGTATCGGGGTCCATGGTCGGAGTGGAACTCTTCTCTGGAGTTGCCCGTGGTTCTGGAGAGGGGAACAAGTGAGTCCTCATAAAGTCACTGAGGTTGGGGGCCATGTGCAGAAGCTGGCCAAGAGTCACCGTCACTGGACTCTGTAATATCTTCCGCCCCACTCCTAGAATGATATTTGCTGGGCCTCCTGACTGAGGTGGTTAGCTCGGTGTGGCCTCCTTGGGGTGGACTGGACTTTCCAGGACATCAGAGTCTGGAAAATCCAACCAGTCTTCAGAAGAGGAAGGTACAACTTCCTTGTCTGGGTCTGGAGTGGGCTGAGTAGAAGTTGTGCCTTGATCAGCCTGCTCCTCCTCTTGCATTTCCTTGATGGTATCCATCATCGCATTTCTCAATCTTTCTTCTTTCCAATCTGCCCGAGTCCACGAACTTCGAGGTTCAGGTGCTTGGTCCTCCTTGTCTGGTGTTGCTATCCCCGCCTTGAGACGCTGAGCTCTTGTCAAGCTGGCTACTGCAACTGGATCTTCTTCTTCCAGTAACTAGATCTCCACGTTGCTCACGTGGTGGGCAGGATGAGCCTTGTTCTTAGCCGTCGTGGCTAGAAACTCTTCCCACTCCTTCTTGCAAGGACAGTTGTATCTCCGGTGTCCCGGTTGACCGCATAAGTGGCAAACCTCTGGCCTCTTATAATTGGAGTCGCCACCTCCAACACGCGAATACACCGGTCTGGAGTAGCTTCCGGAAGAATTCTCTTGTGGGCCTTGGTTTCATTCAGGCTGGATCCGGACTTCATTTACATTCACTGATGCTCCCTCCGTGTTTTTTCGAGACAGTCCTTGTGGATTATCTGGATTGAACCAGCAATCGGGCTCCAGATGTCCTACACGTTTGCAGCGGGTGCAAAATTTCTTGGGTGCTTCTGGAGTGGCCGCCTTACTCGTGGTGCCTCCACTCTTGCCACTGGAGTCGTTTCTTCGGATCTCGATGCCTGTTGTTTTACCATTCAGGTCTGAACAGTTCTCCTCGCATCGAAGTGCTGCATCCAGCAACTCTGTCAAAGTCCGGGCTGGAGCAATGCTCGTGGTGAACTTGATGTACTCCAAAAGTCCTGCTCTGAAGTTAGTAATTCGGAAGCCCTCTCCTAGATCCGACTGCAGACATTTCATCAATGTCATGAACCGGTCATAGTAATCCTGGACTTTTTCTCCCACCTGTTGTGCGAAGGACTTCAGTTCCCTGTACATGGCTTCATCGGTAGTTTGGCTCCGGTAGCGTTTCCAAAATGCCGCCTTGATGTCAGCCCATGAGCAGTACAGGTGATTCTCCAGATATGTCTCATACCAGGCTCCAACTTTGTCTCCCAAAGTGGTCCCAAACAAATTGATGATCACTTGTTCGTCGGTTTCTCCATTATGCCACAATGTCCTCTCGAACTGGAGTATGTCAGCATCTGGATTACTCCCCTCCTTGTTCTTGGTGTACGTTAGAGGTTTCCTGTTCGGTACTACCGCCGGGGGTGCTGCGGTTTGCCAAACTGGAGCTCGTGCTGGGGGTCCAGTTGAGTAATCTGGTGGAGGATACGTCTGAATGGGTCCTCTGTACGTGGTCTCTCTAGACGACAACGGTCTGTCGTCTACCACTGGTGGATAACTGGAGCTTGGTTTCGGAGCCAAACCCGGCGGTGGGCCCATACGTACAAACTCTGGAGCCCTGGATCTAGGTCCTCGTGTAACGACCAGAGGTGGGTAGACTGTAGGATACGTACCCACATACGGCTGCTCCTTGTAGTGCACCGGTTCCGGTGCCCTTGGTAATGTTCCAACTGGATGGACTGGACCTCCTGGACCTGCACCCCTGCCGTCCGGTCTGGGTGTTAGCGTGGCTCCCATTGTCCTGGAAGGCCGTCGGTCCATGTATCCCCATTCCCCCGAGCCTGGTTGTCGGGATGAGTCTCCCAGCCGCTCTGTAGGGCCGGTCTCTGGGAAATGTCTCCATCTTCCCAACGGGTCTGGTTGTGGTGCTGCCGTTGATGGTTCCGCTGCACTCTGCCATGCTTTCCACCACTGGAAAGTCTGCTGTCGGCCTCGTCCTTCCGCCTTTGAATGTCTGCAGCCCTTTGGTCCTCCAAGCGTCGTTGCTCTTCTTGCCATGTCTTCTCTGCATCTTGTCGTTGGGTCTGCTCTTGTAGTAACCTCATAGCTTCCGGGAGTTCAGGTCCAGCTCTTGTCTGGTAGCCCCACTCTCTTCAGTGCAATTATACTGGGCCTCCTTGTGTCCTTTTGCATCTTGCCTCCTTCTCCGCCCTCTGTAGAGCCTTAAACTCATCTAGCATGCGCCTTTGTTCAGAAATGAACTCTGGATCATGGTCGAAGTCCTCCTCCTCCTTGAAGTGGACTGTTGGTGTCCTCCGTACAGGTGGTAATCCTTGATCGCCCCGGTACTGGTCTGGTCCTGGACGTCCCATCTCTGGACCATATCTCTGAAGGTATCCTTGTCCCAACCTCTGGTTCATCTCATCCAAACTAGCACGGAGATTGTCAGGAGTTTGAGCTTCATACCTTGGGGTTGGTGGTCCGTCCATGCTCGGGGATCCATCCTCTCCTCTGGGTCTGGATCATTGACCAACATGCTGACATTTGTCTGAACCGGCTCCCATCGGTGGTGGAGTATGCCTTCGTGGACTCCAAAGTCCCTCCGGTTCATCTCTGGTGTTCCCTCGACTTCTCTGTTGTCCTGCCTTGTCCGGATCGGGAGCTCTCCTGGATCTCCAACTCCGTTTGGTCTTCTCTGGGGCAACTCGTATGCCCCTTGTGATGAATTCTCGCCAATCACCTCCATGTCTATTGGATGTCTCCGGTTCGTCGTACTCTCCTCTGAGCTTGGGTTCCGGTACCCTGTAATGTCCTCTGCCTCTGCTTTCTGCTCCTGAATCCTTGGTAGAATTCGTTGCCTCTCTTGCTGTGCTTGGAATCTTGCTGCGAGCTCCATGTCTAGACCTTCATGGTCTCCCTCCATCCTGTAGCAGGTGCTGCCACTGTATGTTATGACTTCTCTGTTGTATCACTCCACTAGTGCGCTTCTCCAGTACTCCAGTGTGTGGTCCTCTAGTCAGTTACCTCCTCCGTTACTGCCTTTGTCACCTGCACCTGGTCTGGTCTTTGCCACTGTCCTGTTTCTACACCCAGATCACCCCACTCATACCAGTAGTCAGTAGTACATGCTCGTCATTCAGGTTAAGTCCTTTCTTGGTTCTAGATCATTTTCTTCGCCATCAAATATTCTTTGCCAACATTTTTCCTGGGATAACACTGGTCCAGCCACTGCCTCCTCTTTTGTTCATTTCCCACTGGATGTCTGGTTCTTTTTTCAGCTACACCCTTTCTTCTTACCTAATTCCCTGGAGTCTTAGGTCCCAATTTTGCCCTAACAGTTCTCAATTGGTTTAGGTTCACTTCTCTTGACTTTTCTTTCTGCTGCATACATATTTGTTGATTTTTGTTGCTTGTTTTGCATTTTTATGGTTTTTATGTTTTTATTTGAACTTTTTGTGAATCTCCAGATGTCTAATAAATTCTTAGGGTTAAATTCAATTCATGTCTATGTTCAAATTTTTTACTGATGTCTCCAGTATTTGTCCAGATTTTTCGAAACGTCCAGTTACTGTCTACATGTAGTTTCTGGTATTTGTTCTAACATACATGGATAACATTCGTCCAAACAACATCTCCATTCCATCCAACTTAACTGCAGAATGTTTGGATTTGGAACTTACCTCAGTAACACTGGACTATCCCCCTTATATCGTGGGATCAGTCCGTTGATTCAGAGCTGGTCGTGTGGTGGCTGCACGGTGTCTCTTCCAGCGTAGCGTCTCCCATACCACTAGTCCAAGGTTCCAATGCTAGTACCCGCGTCACTACAGGGGTCCGGGTGTTACAGGCAGAGGTGTTCGGTGCACTACTGCTCTACTACGGAGGTCTGGGTGAAGACACGGGATCGGTCGGTGGGGAGTCCAAAGGTAGTCTTCGGGAGTTGTGCAACTCTAGTTCTTGAATGGTAATCCTGGACGTCTCCCGATATCGTGGGGCAGGTCGGGGAAGACTCTGATTATGGTGATATGAGTCTGGACACTCCAGATGTCGCAAGATGCCCCGCTATAATTCTTCGGGTGTGAGGTGGTCACAACCTGAAGGGCTGTTTGGGGCAGTGTAGAAGTTGTCCTCCTCTTCAAAGCCCCGGTAGTGTTGATTACCGATATAATGGTCAAAGGCTGCAATGGATTGTGCCAATGGGAGCTGCAGCGCACTGTTGGGCTCTTTGTTCTTCCTTGACCCCATCCACCTTGAGTTGTTCAAGTGTTTGGGGCTGCAACAGATACTATAGTGAGCGTTACAAGTGTTGGAAAGTACGGTCCATCTCTGGACTAGACTGTACTGTAGGGTCTCCTCAAGGTATCTGCCGGATCTCGGCTGGACTTCTCTTCAGTAGGGTATCGGCCGGGTATCCTCCAGACTTCACGCCAACAGGGTATCGACAGGGTATCCTCCAGACTTCACTCGAGTAGGGTGTCGACAGGGTATCTTCCAGACTTCACGCCAACAGGATATGACGCGGGTATATGCCGGACTTCTTCTATCTGTGGCTGGCTGTGTCTGTGAGCTGTCTGTCTGTGTCTGTCTGTGGTTGTCTGCAGCTGTCTGTATGGTTTTTATGCCGCTTGATGCACCACCACTTGCTACCCTCCAGAAGACTGCGGTCTTGCGCTGCGGGTCAACAAGAGCCACTTGATCCGAACTTATGTATGGTCGCCAATATTAAAGGGGGATTTCACCTCAAGTTCAAGTAGAAAACAATATACTCTATGATCTATCAAACTGTTGTTTCAAGGCAGTAGACAAAAGTCCGGTACATGATCTTTATCGAGTCTAAAACCCCAGATTCGACCTAGATTTGCCTCTAGATCTGAACGCAGGGTTAGTTGGAACTTCGTTTCTGTAGTTTTCCTCAGGTTTAACTCACAGATCTGAAGCTTCTGCACTCGATTACAGCAATTCAGACCCTAACCACAACAACTCTGGACTTGTTTCTAACTTCCAACTACTAAGAATGTGTAGGGTTTTGCAGATCGGGTTAGATCTATCTCAAATCTAGTACATTCAAGCCGAATCTGCTATACCCACAACCAAATCCTTCCCTAAATGCTTTCTAGCAACAAGATCTACTCACAACCTCAAAATACAACACAATTGCACAATAGATAGTAGTAAGGTTTGCTATACTTTCTCAAAACATCCATACGCCACACTCATACACACAATAACTCCAGATTTGCCTAGTATCTCTACTTCCTAACTCTCTAATCCTCTTCCTACACTCTAGTTCCCACACCTCTAGAGATCAGCCCCCAAAAAACATGAAGAGAGAGTCCAAGGTCCGAGGGGGTGACTCTCTACCCCCTCCAAACCCTAATCCTCCACAATGGATGAAGATGTTCGGACGGATGATATCCCTGTCCGGACAGTTCATCCAAAATCCCGACAGTCTCATCCACTGTCATTTCTGGACAGTTTCATCCACTATCCGGATTCATCCATAGTCTTACTTCTACTCAAAAACTACTTAGTAACTTCAAAAAATTTACTACCGGGATCCTAAACAAGTCCAAAATCCCCGGTTAACAGCGCACCGTGGCGGGCCGCAATGTCAGCCTGATGGATCGAACTGCCCATTTTATACCAACCTCGTGGAATCAACCGAGTGATTGTTGGTCACGTTGGTCAAACCAAAGATCCGGGGACGATTCCGATGCCCACCAACAACGGCGGACACCTCCAGATGAGTACGGGGGACATAACTACAACGACTACAACCATGGCAATGATATGGGTTCGGCACCTGTAACATTTGGTGGGGGGAGTGGCAGCCATGACTACGAAGGTAGCCAATGTGGTACAGGGACCAACACCCCTCAAAGCTATACGCAAACTCATACAAGGGATACGTACGAGTCTGGTCGTAATTCCCCCGAAAAGAGGAAGAACACGACACTCCAAACCCTGGACACGTCTATTACGACGGATATGGCCATCCTCAAGATGGATCTGGCCGGAGCTTAGATGGGAGAGACAACACGCCTCCATCAACGTTTCCACCTCGTCAGAGCGAAGATGCCGAGTTTAAAAGACAAATGCATGAACTTACAATAGAAAGCCAGAACGAGTACATCCGCAGGCTCAAAGATGAATCTCGCTACATGAACAGGCAAGACAATAACTTCTATGATGTTTATTCAAGCGGGCTGTACTCAAGTGGCATTGGGCCAAGTCAAAGACGTGATACTGACTGAGATTCCGATTAATCATACATGGTCTTTGTGTAATGTAATCCATGTGGATAATGTCTTCATGCGAGAACAATGTTGACTATTTTATAAATTTAGAAGGTCATTTTTTAAGATCTTCAAATTGATGTTTATTAAATATTTCTACGTTGCGGCCATGTCAATGTGGATGATGAATGTACATTGCATGCTACGTGTTTCCAAATGAATTTTATTGATAATTTTTTAGTATAAGTGGATGTGTGGAATGAGAAATTTTATACATTCCAACTTTTCATTCACCTCATAAAAGTTAAAGAGTATTTCATATTATTACATGTTAAACAGTTTTTTTTTTTACAACCTGTATCCCTAAAGTTCCTTGAGTATTTCTCACCCAGAAGTTAAAGCAAGAAGAGAAACGCCGGTCCGCGAAGGGGCCGGCGTGAATAAAGAATCTGTTCGTTCCATCACTAAGACCATGCCCACGAGACACCGTGTCCGGGAGGGCTTGGTTTGTTTTCAATTTTGGGTTGGTGTATTAGAATGGACATGGTTTGTTGAATGGCAACGGTGTTAATAATATTGAAAGTATGTGAAATTTTTTCAATGGAGATTTTAAAGGTATCTTAAAGGATATTTATAGATGGAATAAAGGTGGTGGCACAAGCACCGATAGTGATTACAATAAGCGGGTCCATTTTCCATCCGAGGGCAACGATGTCATTAATAAAGGGTTGTTGGGTTGGTATTCATTTATTTTGTTTTCAATTGTTTCCGGGGAGAATCTATCATTACAATATGTGAATTTGATGAATTGAATGGTATACTCTTGCTTAATGTGGTCGGGTGCAGGGTCATTGTATGGTAGGCCCCGAATGCAAAGTATGTCAGCTTTGAATCTAGCGTTACAGGGACAACGCTAAGTTGCGCATGTACATGGGACTCGGGAGTAGCCAAGGGGGGACCGTATTTCCTTGTGGGTTGTTATCAAAGGTGCCGGCATTCATGAGGATAAATCATCGTGATTTGTTATGGGAGGTAAATAGTTTTCGAATTTCCCATACTGCTTTGTTATGTCTTGTGACAATTAAGGAGTGTATGTGATGGTTTTGGCATTTTGGGTAGAACATGGAGTGATTTGTCGGGGTCTGAGAAAGTGCATATGGGGCATGTTACATATGAGAATTTTTCTATTCCAAATAAGAGTTGTTTTCGGGTGTTTCCCAAATATCGGCTATTACGGAATTTGATGACGCATGTTATCTGTGAGTTCGGGATGATGGGATTTTTCCAAGAATTTGTAGAGAGTTCATAGTCTATTTTGTTGTTGCCAACCCATTATTCTATATTAGGGAAGTTTTCTTCGATTGTGTCAAGGTTGTTATAGAGGTCTTGTTTCTTGAGATATTTGTTCAAGAATAAAACCGGCCCTTTATCGGGGGTATCCTCTTTAGAAGGCCAATCTTCTTTTTGGAAGTAGTATGGGGTAGCATGTGGATGTTCGTACGAGTCTTTGGCATTTTCATGCGATTTTTGCGGACCTCTTTTCCAAGTTTATTTGCTTGTTTGTTTCCATCGATATTTGCTTGAGCAGAACTTTGTGAAGGGTTGTTATATGTGTTCAGTTTTGTAACAGGTGGACCAACGACATTAAAATAGTTTGGTCGAGATGGCTATTGTAGAGGATAGGGATTGTTATTTGGATGTTTAGTAGATAAAGTGCATTGATACAGTCAGTGAATATGTGTGCGGGTTTGTTGTTGTATTGTGTTGTGATGATTTGTCATGTTTTGTGTATGGCCATAAGTTCTGCTCTAAGGATATTTTAATGTATGGAAATTACTCCATAGAGTACACAAAATAGTAGACCAAATACATTATACAATATCAATGAATACAACAAAATTTTCCTATAAGAATTTTTGCTATTCATATTTGAATGCCTCTACAGTTTAATGTATGCATGTTTGTATTAATGATTGCATATACTTCATTGCTTAAAATTGTTATGGTTCTAGATGTCAGAGTAAATATGTCGTAGCAATCTACCTACGGAGTTAGGCATTGAACTTCCTTAAAATGCTTTATAAACACTCACAAGAATGTGGTTTTTGGAAAACCTTCTACGCAATTTATTTTTTCTACTAAATCAAAACCCTACTTAGAGAGCCGATATCCACTACTTATATAATCTGGCCAAATTACAATTTCATCCACTACGGATGAAAATAGTCAGAGGATGGAAAAACAATTCGTGGTTGAAAAAACAGTCTCTAGACGAAAAACAGTCTCCAGAAGAAAAATCGTCTGCGAATGACTATTGCTAAGTGTTAAGAATTATAACGAACACTATCAAGAAACATTTAATGTTTGTAACCCGCTCCTTCTCTAGTCTTCCAATTTTTTTAAAGTAATTTTGAAATGAATCTCTTTCTTAATATTAAATAATATAGAAAATTCATTAAAGTGGTTGTTATAATGCGTTGCAAAACAAGCGCGAACCACTACCAAACTTCTATAGATGCAAATTAGCGGTTGGCGCTTGCTTTGCAACGCATTAGTCCAACCACTATAATGTAGTTCCATATTATAATTTGTTTTAAAAAATTTCATCCGCAGTCTAATTTTCATTCATTGCAAAAATTTAAACCGCAGTCTGATTTTCATCCATGGTCTGATTTTCCATCCGCAGTTTTTTTTTCATCCGCAGTTTTTTTTTCATCCGCAGCCTGTTTTTCATTCGTTGCGTTGTTTTTCATCTGCTGCGGAAATTTTCATCCGCTGCGAGATTTTTCTTCCGCCGCATAGAATTTCATCCACAGTGGATGAAAGTGTTTTTTTGGCAGAATTCACTTAATAGCGAGTTAATAACTTCCAAAATATTCATTTTTTTGGAATTCCAACTTCGAATTTGGGCTTTTTAGATGCGTTTTCATCTTGTAGGCAAGCCAAAAAATTATTACAAAAGTTTTGAAAATTTGACATTTTGGAGTGTATTTTAAAATAACATTTTAGGGACTAAACTTTGGATGTAGATTATGGCTAGAGAATATGTTCATCATATTCGATCTCATGCATGTTTTTTGTGTGTTAGTGTTGGTTGTGTTTTCAAATTTGTTATATATGGCGATATTCATTCACAAGACATGTAAGGTGTCTCATTTGAAATCTCATTTGACACAATAATATGATGATGGACACCAAAAGAATACAATTGGATGGAAGGGGACGTCGCCAAAGCGTGCATGAACCCTAAACATGCAAAGTTTGAATCAAACTTTTAATTTTTCTATCCACCTGATTCAGGTGTAAATATTTAGAAGAATGTACATGACAATGTCATGGAAAACCTCATGAGAAACGATGTTTTTCACCGTTCCTTTGAAAAAACAAGTCTTCTCTTTATTCAAATTTTTTAAAATAGCATACCAACCCAAGTCAAACATTTTCACACATTGTCACTCATTGTCGAGCGAGGTACCAAAAGATCTTATTAATTTTCATATAAAACCTACATATCTTTGTATTTGTTACATTTTATTTTCTCCACATTAATATGTGGTGTAAACCTTCTTATTGACCATTCAGATTAGTAATCCAAAACACATTAAGTTCAGAAGAAAAAAATGTTTGAATTGGCAAAGTTTGAACCTCCACTACTTCCACAGTTGTTTTGAATACGCTACACCTGTCCTCTACCTCAAAAAATTGTTGTCTAAGGAACTAACATCATGCTTAAGGTAGTGGATTTAGACCTTGTGTAGTTCAAAATTTTGACACCAGGTAAAGTCAAAGTCTGCCGATCCACTAAACGCAGTGAAGACCCTAAACCATTTGCTCTACTTGACACACTATAATCTTTCAATTTGTGCGGTCAAAGTTTTTGAAATATTATAAACATATTTTTTAATAAGTCTTAATTGAGATCCAACGGTCAGAACTAGAAATGAAACTTCTGGTTTCCTTCTATGGTCATTGCACTTGAATCCAACAACTTTGAAGTGTTTTCGGTGCAAAACTGTCACGATAACGTTGGGGATATAGGAGACATGTTGTATGAGTAGGGAGTCACGCTTGAGGAGGCGTTTCAAATGGGGGTAATTTCTATAAATGCTAAATTACATTCAAGAAACATAAAATGGTTGAGGTTATGTATGATTTAGTGCCATGGGCACTATGATCTATCCCAAAAATTCGAACCCAAACTCGTAAAATTTGATATACGTCTTCTCTACATAAAACATAGAGATCATCATAACTTACACATTTTGCTTTTTCAACAACATGTAGTGAACACTGAATTTTGAAAACCTTCCTAAACCTAGGTTTGGATTATCATTTGAAATCAAATTTAGTTTATAAAAAAATAAAAATAAAACGTGGAATGGCAACTTTAAACTCTAGTATTTGCGCACTTGATTTGAATAAGCTACAGTTCTTTTCTACCTCTAAAAATTGGTGTGTAGGGAAATATCATCATAAGGTTGGATTTGGATATTTTGAGGTAATTTAAAAAAAATCTGAAATACAAGAATTTTGAAATAGAACACATTGATAAGTTAAAAAGTCGTAACTATGCCACAGGCAAAACCATATAAAATACAAAAAATGTCGGTCTTTGCACGGCTATATGAAAAAAGGTTTTTTTACTTCTTGTGTCCAAATTTCAAAGGCATGCAGTACATATTAATCTAAGACTATTGCTATAGCCACTTTAAAATGTGCATACTATCTAGTATAGTCTAATAATGCCGAAAGGAATAAAGTAAAACCTATGTATTACTAATACGTTGACCAAAAATGCTCATGAGGCGTAGGCTAGTTGTATGTGTCGCTGAAGCGTATAATGATATGAAACAATCCTCCAGCGCTTTCTCGATTTTCGTTGCAAACTCTCTCCATGTACATATGAAATGTATCCGCAAATTCTTGATTCGAGAATACTACGGAACTCCGAGATTTGCGTTGCAGATTCTCGTAGTCTATGGACATTGTCCGCCCATTGATTCGTTGCTCTATTCGGGCGGTAACAAACTCCTCCAAAAGCATCAATAACTTCAGAATCATTTGCACATCCGCATCTGGTTTGTGCAAGTACGCAACCCGCGGATCCACCCACCATCGCTTTCGCAGAGTCTCGGCCATGTCTTCACGCTTTGTGAACGTCTAAAGAGACTGCATTGGTTCGTTAACCTTCGTGGTGATGCCCCAATTGCATACTCCAATATACACTCGCGATTCATCTGGAGGGAAGTGAAGGAGGATATTGTCCGGAGACAAGTCGTTGTGGAGATTGTTGCTCTTATGGACCTCGTTCATGATGCGCAACAACGCCCACGCAAGCTCGGTCCGTTTTTTGCGAAAATGAACCAACTGATGAACTCGAATAATCTCATCCTCGGAAAATCTCCCATAGTTCAAATGTACAATGACATTGTCACCAAACTCGATATCCCGGTTGAACATCTCTCGAATTGTCCCGCCATTCCACCAATACGCATAGCCTTCGTACCTGTCCGGATGAATGGCCACGAAACGGATGACACCTGGATGTGGAATCCTCACCGCCATCGACTCGTTCTGATGCTCCACTTTTGCCAAATCCGGCCATGTCTCCGATTGATTGGACAATTTGGCGGCAAATTTCCAGAATGGTTCAATGCCCGGAGCACCCTCAATGCGGACTTTGCAAATGGTGGCGTATCCACCTCTCCTATTGGCATTGTCCATTTGTATAACCGCGGCTGTTGGCGGAATGGCAATGAGATGGGCTTTACGCAGCAGGTCTTCTTGGTGCCCCTCTATCGAGTTCCACCATCCCACGGAGCCACGCCTGTTTCAATTCTTGGCGAATGGCTTCATCTGGGCCACGAATAAATCCGCCTTCAACAGCATGTCCATGAAAACTTCATCCTCCGCGCGATTGAACCTCCCAAACTTTGTCAACAAGTTTTTGGCATTCTAGAGTGAATCGTGCACTCTGGCATCCAAGAACTTAAAAATCCGCGCTTCTGGGTCTCCGTATTCCACATCGGGGCTTGAAGCGCGTCCATCATGTGCTGTCACTTGTCCGTCCGGAACTTCTCGGGGCCTTCATCTCTGTATCTGACGTACTTACTCTCCAATGATCGAATGGAATTTGTCTCCTAGAATTTGACGGTCAGTTCTATGAGAAAATTCTTGCAAGCCTCAGATGGAATGTCGTGGATTGGATGAAGCTTTACTCCTCAATCCGCAACCTTTTGCTTCTTCTTGTCCTTCGGCATCTTCTTAAACCTGCCGCCGTTCAAAGTTTTAAAAAAAAACTATTTAGAACAAGTTTTAAAAAAAACATTAAGAAAAAAACTGTTTTGAACAAGTTCTTAAAAAAACTTTTAGGAAAAAATTGTTTGGAACAAGTTATTAAAAAAACTTTTAAAAAAACCGCAAAACCTCCTCCCCCAATGTGAATCATTTTTTCCCTCACAAAGATGAGGAGCCAATGGATGAAAAAATGCCAGCCAAAGCCACTCCGCATCCACTCACAAATATATTTCGAGAGGGGAAAGAAGAAGTGAGAGAGAGAGGCGGTGGACGGCCTTTTATAGGGTGGCGGACGGCCATGAGCCCGACCGCCACCACGGCCGTCCAATCGATCGGACGGTTGTCCCCCGATCGGACGGCCGGGCGGCCGTCGTGCGCCGCGCGATCAAATCGCGGCCGTACGATCTGTCCACCGACCATCCGATCAGGCGGACGGCCGAGGTGCGGTCTGATCGCTCCGACGGCAGGGACCGATTGGACGACCTGTCGCATTTTGACGGCTGCGATCTCGCCGCGTGGCACTTTTTTGAATCTGACGGTCTAGAAAACTTTCTATGGCGTTCCGTAAATGCATTTTACCCCCCTGGACGCTGCGTCCGACGTGACGTTAGGATGTCCTAGGACGCTCTCATAGCTCCAAGGACGTCGGATTGGTAACCCTGGAATTATAACAAAACAACTGTGAAATGGCTTTGCCAATAGTTTTAAAGAGCGTTACACGCCGAGCAAGTATACAAAAACTGGCGTGGTTAATTTAGAAATAATTAAACCACTTTTATTTATGACGGAGAAGATTGAAGTGAAATAATTTTATAGGATTCCATGATTGAGGGCATCCTTTTACTGTATATTCACCTACTTTGAATCGTCTAAGAATAAAACCATCAGCAGATCCGGGAAGGAAATTGGCCTACACATATTCAGGTACAAGACAGCGTGATGCTATCATACTTGACAGCCATGGATGTAGGATGTGGCGGAGGAAGTTGTCATCCATATCGCTTGTCCACGAAGGAGGGTGAATAGCATTAAACTCCTCATTCAGGAGATTCTTCTCTAGACTATTGTCAATGAGCAACGTCAAGCTAGGATTGACAATCTCATGGTCCCTTGCAAGTTTAGAGAGGTCCTTCAATATGTACCTCTTGGTAGGATGGTCCTTTCTAGGATATGTGGACTTTGTCGTATAATTTTGTAATAAGACTATAAGTTGATCTTGCATCAATTTAGTATCACAAAGAAGTGCTAGAACCATGTCTTCTACATCACGGGACAGTGTACAATCTCATATGATAACATTAGCCTCACTATGCAACCACTCCAAAAAATGACCGCCGTCGGGTCTAGGAACGCAAATGCCATTGAAGCTTGGCCTATAAATTAGTAATCCATTTAAGTCCACAACAACAATGAATCTCAATACCCTTATCGTGGATTCCTGAGGTGCTCAGGGCTTAGCTAGTCAAATTTTTGCACCTAAAACGAGAAGCATAATCCAAATGTGAGCAATACTCCATTGAAGAAGTGACATCGTGTAGATTCACAACTCTTTCTATTATTGACCCGTCATAGACTTCTGCAACAAAAAACTCCAACGCAATTTTAGCAGGGCAAAAAGGCTGTAATTGTTCATCAAATATGCCTTTGTAAGCTTCTTCATTGACAATCTGTTCGCAAATTGAATCCGTCAATGAAAGGTTACGCCTTGCAGTAGGAGGTACTTGTAGAGACCATAGGTCGGTAAGTGCGGCGACATCCATCGCCTCGACTTTAGTTGGGCCTGCCCAAAGCTGGGTATGTGACTTGCAGTCAAGTTGCTAGATGAAGACTGATAGGTTTGATCTACATGTATCAAAGCCCGCCCAAACACATGTGACTCCACAACTGCGGGCGCACTAAGCATTGTTGGCACACATACGATCCTTGCCTTTATCATTGTTTTAAAATCAACACCTTTTACTCTCATTGCCCTCTTATGATCAAACGGGATGTGAATTGGCTCTCTAGATAGAGATAGAGGTCTATAATACCACCTCTCATCTGCTTCCCATTCTTGTTCCCACTCTCTCTCCATTTTTTCTCCCATTGTCTCTTCCCTTGTTTTACCTTGCCTAGCTCTGTCAACCTGCATTCCATGCCTTGACGACATATCAACGTGCGTATCCTCTATGGAGTGGGGAGTGTCTTAGGTGGGTACAAATGATGGAGAAACATTGCAAGGGTTGTTGGCAATTGGCCGCGCAAAGGACATACATTCAGTGGACGGACAAACCAAAGTGGACTATCATACCCCAAGTCCACAAGAGATTGGACCAAAAGATAAGGTGCGCACCCAATCTAGACATGATGATCGGGTGTGCACCATATCTGAACTACAACAACGCGGGCGCACCAGATCTTGTCGACAAGATCGAAGGCGTACCCCATCCAGTCAAAGAGATTGAGGGCACACTTGATCTCTAAATACCAAAAATATAGTGTCTTCAAATTGAGTCATTACAAAAGTAATAGACGTGGTATTAGACGAAGATTGCGCATTCAAAATAAGGAGGGGGCTATACGAAACTTTAGGACCGCGATCCACTTAAGCGGTAGGCGCAAACACTTCATGATGCCTACAAGGAAGAGGACTACCAAAGATAAATTACCATGCACTGCATTAGATAGGTACATCGTCTATTATTATAGTATTTAAGTCCATGGAAAATCAAAAGTCATTGGATCATACGTTGTTAGCAATGTTAGTGTTGTCCGGGCCATGATGCAACTATCGCTTGATTTCAATAAACAGAACAATGGCTTTGGCATTGGTCTCGGACGTTGAGCATTGAGTAAGGTAAGCTTTGTTGGCGGGTCGATCTTTATTAGGTCGAGGTAGCCAAGCATTCAAAGTGCTCGTTGGCGTGCCTGTTTTGTCCGTATGTGAGCACTTGAATGTGCCACAATTTTAGTAAGTAGTTGTAAGAGGACAAATTGCGTTTTAGTGCTTAGATAGGTGGGATCAGGAGATTAGCAGTGATATTTAATGTTAACTAGTTTAGGCAAGGGCCAACTTAGATGCTGGAAGTGGAAGGCTCAACAAGTGTTGGCCACCCAAATGTTATGGGCAACCAGAAAAAATGATGAATCAATTTAGTACCTTCCATGCGTGGTGGAAGTGATTGCGAAAAGCACGAGAGACATGAGATTGAGTAGTTAGGGTGGAAGGTAGGATTACGGTTAGTAGAAAGTAGAAAAATATTATAAAAAAATTAAAAAAAAATATATACAAATATAAAAATAAAAATAAAAATAAATTAAATAAATTAAAAGATTTTTTTAAAAAAAAAATAGGGAAGAAGAAAAAAGAAGAAGAGAAGAGAAGAAAAAAAAATATTAGAAGGAGGGGGAAAGAAGAAGGAAGAATTTAGAAGTAGAGGAGGAAGGAGAAGATAGATGCCATATTTAACTATTTTTGGACTTTGCAAAGTCCAGAAATAAGGAAGAAGGATTTCAATGTAGTAGAATTGTGGCACCTAATAGATTGAGAGGGATACAAATAAAATTAAACTTAGTCATTCAGCCGGATATCTCCGGATGATTTCAGTCAGACGATACGAATCGATTACAGTGATAGAACCTTGTTCAAGGCGAGGTACGGTATTATCGACAGAAATCCTACTGACTCGATTTTCTTCCCAGGGAGTACTTAGGGGTTGCCTTGAGAAAATGAATTTAGAGCAGAAGGCATTGATATTTCATGGATGCCGTTAAAACAGCCGGAGATATCCGGTCGAAAGCAGGGAAAGCACAAAACAGTTGGTCAGTTTTCAAAAACAAAATTGCTTTTTCGGAAGGGAGTCCGTTTACAAGACCATCACATACTTGATCAACTCTACGAGACAGCAATGACTAGTCTTAGTGAAACTCCTGCATGAAAGAGCAAAACCTATCCTGGCACTACCTCTGAAGACTTCTAAAGATCTTTCCAATGCGCCGGCGCGTGCATGTCCGAATCAACATCAGACCCTATGTCACAACCAGTTTGAAATGGGCTACAGCCGCCCTCCGAAGAAGATTCCTCCTCGTCAACATACCAGAGGTCGTCCTCCTCCTCTTCTTCAACCAAACGACCTCCGAAGACCGACTCATCTTCATCACAGTCGACCTCGTTCTCGTCCTCCGCTTCACAGTCGCTGCCGTCCTCCTCCTCTGGAACATACTTGCTCTGAGCGTCCTCCTCCAATTCGTCCCGAACACGCTCAATGGAACCTATCACCCCTGTGTACCCGACTTGAAAGCGTAGCAGTCGTCCCTTCTCCGAACCCTGAGCGTCGCTCACCATCCTTCAAGACACTCTCCGGTCTACCGAATCAGACTCTTCCCTCTCCCTCTTCCTACTTGCAAATGCCATCTCCTCTCTCTCAACCCTGGCTATCGACTAACAAAACTAACAAGTTGAAAGACAAAACATATGAATTGGTGCAGACCCGAACCCTTTCTTATACTATCCTCCCTACCAACCCATTAATTATAGGTCTCGAGCGTAGGTAAAGGATGAGTCATTGATATAAGTTGCCATAACACCAAGACTGATAGAAATAAAGGCAGCTTCCACAGACACAAATGACCAACATGGTAGGCCACGCGTCAAGCGTGCTGTCGTAACGTGATGTGCAAAGTACAATCTCCGCCGCCAACCTTTAGCATCACATCAATGATAAGAAGGTCCTCGTACAACTGATATGAAGTGTGAAATCGACCGCGTATTATCATTTTAGTTGTGGCATGTCAAAAATCTAAGAAGGAAACAGTCACGGGAATAACCAAAAGGTCTCTGATACATTGTTGAAACATCCATCGTAAAATGAAATGCATTATCAAAGTCACAGAAGATCTCCGGATATGATTCAATACTATTTAGAACACCTAGGTAAGCTCAAAATTGGGAAGCTCAAAATTGGAACCCCATTGACGAGAATGGGGGATGTGAATCTCCTATCCGGAGATCTCCGGCTAGATCTCACCGACTGAAACATGGCAATATACGAACATCCTTAGGTCCACAAAAGATAACTTCCATAGCCGGAGATCTCCGGTAAGCTTTCGGAGAGACGTGAGGGTCCAAAAATATACCGCTGGCAGAATCCAGTCAATAGTAACTCTGTCACTCTTCAATGTACCCAAATTACAGTGAATGGAAGAGCACACTTTTGGTCCTCTTCACGATGACTGGCGGGAGCTGAAAAGAGGGATGTCGAACTCGGGCCCAGATAAATAAAAGCGCCCACAGGGGGAGTCCTCCGGTGGTCTTCGGTGTGAACGTAGCAACTCTTCGAGATTTTTCATGAAGAGAGTTTTACAGAACTGAATTATAGGTAGAGGGACTGATAAACGTATCAGGGATCAGCGGCATTTGCTTTCTCCAAGTTCACAAGCGCTGCTTCTTTCATTTTCCGTGGAATGGACCTAGTAAGTTGGTTAACTTTGCTTGACCAGGTCGCAAACAACACGGAACTCACATGACACCAAATAGGCTTCTCTTGGTCCGCAACCCAAGTGGCTTCCCAACAGTCCTGGTACTTCCTCTTCAGATTCTTCTGTTTCTTATCAGGCTCCCAATACTTAACGAGGAATTTCCCGTAGTTGACATTACCATCTTCCCTGACGACCTCCGAAACTGCTCTTCCCTGCCAGACATGATAGATGTCAGGATCACTAGGTCTTACTAAAACCCAGGAGCCATGACGAATGTCACGCCAAGGATTAAATGTGGACTTGAGGGCTTCATTAGCGGGTCCGCAGTAAGGCTCAAGAACCTCATCCTCTAGAGTGACATCCTCTGGTTGTGGAAGCAGTCCTAGAAGATTTTCACCTCCCTCATGAGGGCCTCTCCAATTATGGGCAGGCCAGAATCCCTCTTCGAGTTTGGAAGGCGTCTGGGGAAGTGGCTTGTCCAGCTCGTCGATGACATCCTTCCAACTCTGCAAGTATGGGCGGATGGAGTCCGCGTACCCTGCGCACTTAGTCATTCCGGATGCCCAGTAGTCAACGTACTACCAAAGCCCCGCCTTTATAAAGTTTTTGTTCTCCGCCGCTTTCCTGGCCTTGTCTCTGGCAACATCTTGGTTTCCAACTGGGCTCTGCTCCTCATTACCCCATATAGGCTTGAAAGGAACGGGCTTGGGAGATCCTGTTGGAAGCATGGGACGTCCGAAGTCATCTACCTTCCAAAGTTTTATCGGCTCTGTGTTCATGGATAACCACTCTGTGTCAACGGCAGATTTCTTCAACTTCATGACCGGAACACCGTCATTGTCAACGAAGAACTTGAAAAGATGCATATCACTAAGTTCCACCGCACGTCCCGCCTCGCTGCATAGATAGCCATCGACATACGATTTGAAGTCGGCGACCTCTTGGATAACTTCCGGCATGAAGGCTAGTTTCTGTGACTTCATGAATGCCTTCATCAAATCCGCTAGGATATATGTACTGCTTTTCTTCAGTTCTTTCGAAAGATGACTAAAGTAAGCATCAATATCTTCATGCGTATGTCCGACAACCAAAAAGCCAACCTGTATCTCCTTGAAAACACCTCGAGCAGTTAGCAGTGATAAGAATGCCATCAAGTATTGGTTCTTGTTATCCTTCGTTGAATTGTCAAGGTGTAGGAACAATTTCGGTGGCAAAGGTTTCGGTCCCTTAAAAGCATTCGGCTCCACGGGCTCTAAAGCGTCCACGCACCTACTCTTTCCCCTCATGAGCGCTGCGAACATCGCGTTTGGCGGAGGGTGCTCGAAGAGCGCGCGCGTCTCATGTAAAGGTGCTCCCTCAAGCCGCTGAAAAAGTTTTGCGAGAGAGGAGATGGTGGCGTTCAAATCTCTAGGCCATAAAGCAAGAGCATAGTGAGCATACGCTCCGTCGACATGACCGTGAGCCACCATTCCAGTGACATTCATGGGAAGCTGTTCGAGACCAAATGTCGCCTTCGTAGTCCTCCACATGCAAGGAAGGGCAGTCTTCGCAGTGTCCATCTTGTTGTGAATGACACAAAGAAAGGTCAGCGGCTTCGCCTTTGACTCCTCTCTCCATGTCGCGTAGAGCTTCCGGCAAGATTGCTGGTGATTCAAGTGAGCCTGCCTGTTGCTATAGAATAGCTCGTAAGCGGGCGTTCCCTTTGGAGTCGTCAGTATGACCTGATTGAATTCATCACAAGTACTGCATTTTGCGAAGGTGCTTTCAGATGGCTTAATAGCAACATTCCCGAAGAATTCCTTTCTTACCCTACTAACTGTGGACTGACTTACAGGAGGAAGACCGTAGGAGTCATTTGTCTGCAAGATGAAAAAAATTTCAAGTGAGAAGAGTATTTCAAAAGGACAATCCAGCAGACAGTGCGAAATATAGAGAATAGCAAATGAAGGTCATTTCATGTCATCGATGACACAGCCGGAGATCTCCAGTTCACTAACTAGGACTTCGGCCGACTGAAGAAAGAGAGTTCTAATCCATATCATTATGCAGGGACAAATAACGTACAGCATTGACGCTGGCTCGAATCTGCTTCCAGTTGTTTCCCGCAAGAAGATACTTGAGAGTGTCAATCCGACGATTCCCGACACTCCGCATTTGGTGAGGCATTTGATCTGCGTTGTCATTAATAATCAACGTCATTGACCCCATTGCTTGTATAGTGGCAAGCCGTGGGCGCTTGATGCCCTTGTTACCGTGAGTTGCATTGATGATTCCTCTACTGAAATGTGCGATGTACGAGTGAAACGTGGACTTCCGAATTCCATGGATCATGTACCATGCAACGGAGCAGACCTCCGTTCCTAGTAGAGTGACGTACTTTCTCTTCCGGTCCCCGTCAATTGAGTGAAACTGCCCGCCTACCGAGATCGCATACTCCTTTCGGTCTTCAAAGGATTTGTCATAGAATTTCTGTCTAACAGAAAGAGTCTGGGATTGTTGAAAATATTGGCAGCATCGTCTGGGACAGCACCTTTCCGAGCTGACTTTGCGAATTTCGTCATCCATAGTCCTCTTGGTATACAAGGATTCTTTCTTGTTGAGGTCTTGTTGTCGCGAAATAAAGTGGTAAGGCTCCTTTGCACGACCCCCAAATAAGCACCCGAATCAGGTTGTAAAGGCAGGGATGCGAAATGATCTATTGTGCTTTTTAAAGACCTCCCGGAAGGAAAACAACATTCAAGAATGGGCCACGATTCATGAGTCATGATTCTCTCCGTGCCCCCCACAAAATCGTCGAGGACAGTTACAACAATGTTATCTTCTCCCAAGCATCCACTTCGGAAATGATCCCCTGGTAACGACGCCATGATTCTACCAGAGCAGAGTACTAACAGATTCCCGTCCAATCGCTGCACTTCAAGTCCAACCCATCTCTCACGTGGAACGAAAGGGGACTCGTCGGACCGGAGATCTCCGGTTGGAATCTTCACATCCGCCCTTCTCCACAGGACCGTCCGCCGAAGTGTTTGAACAAGTGAACAATATCCGCGTTGCAACGGAATGAGTGGAAATTCTTCCGCCAAGGACGTTATGGCTGTTGGTCTGAGTAATACGAACTCACTGGAACCGACTGGTATGTCAACTCCAAGCCATTGACCGACTGGGTGAACCTCGACAATTGATGCTTCTCCAATTTCGCCTGAGCCTGGCCTCAAGAGGTTCACGGACAATCCTGACCACAAAACCTCCAACCTTCCAGTAGACTCCTCGGATGGATCATCTTCTTCCATAGAATCCGCTCGACCGAAATCGGGGCACTGAGCTGCGACCATGGCAAGATCGTCCGAGTCACTCTCCCACCAATCAGAGTCAGACATTCTCCCGGCCTCCGTCGGTGGATGTTCGGCTGGTGGCCGATGGCCTTAGTACATGAATAAGTGGACGTGGATTAGAACTGAAAAACCATGGTAAAAATTGTAGGGTGTGTCTAGCCGGAGATCTCCGGATGACTCGATATTGATCAGCAACGTCCATTCCTCGTGTAAGTGAGGATGTGAAGGGTGAATCTAGAAGTTCTATTCGAATCTTATCGGAGATCTCCGGTTCATCCCAACCACGCTGCCGTGATATGTTTCAATGATCATCTCGCCCTTGAATAGCCGGAGATCTCCGGGAACCCTGGGCCCATAAATGGGACAGCCACATGTTTTTGGAATAGTTGCTGTGGCCTGCAAGTGAGCATGGCAGAATCCAGAATGTCACGGCTAGAACAGCCGGAGATCTCCATTTCGCATCTATGTCGTTATCGAAACATCGGCCGTACGGAATATTCGAGAGTGTGGCAGAAAGATTTAGTCACCAATCCCTGAGAACTGTTCGGATTCACACCCCGATCTGTCACGTCATCCTACTTCTCGAGTCGAAATATATTAGGCGCTCTGGATCTATTTATTAATTAGGAGACGATTTAGTTACTGAATCACTACACGACAGCTTCCGGTCGACTTTGAGGGCAGAGAGAAACACAATTTACACCAATCCTATCAAATTGAATGCCGATATGAAATTATACGAGGATACAATCCTAACACTCCTGGAATACCTACTTTCTAATTGTTTCCCTACAGAATTCTAGCACGATGTCGCGCACGCAAACACTCTCACTAACTGGCTCAGCTCCCACAGTATCCCAAACCTCTGGAGCAAAAAAGGATGAGAGCTGAGTTGAAGGATACTCTTATCAACCTCCTCATCACCTCCTGGTGGGAAAATTCAGGCGCTCAAATTTGAAACGAATCTTGGGCATGCATACACTATTATAGTAACTACTGTACACCATCATGATAGTGCGCATTCTTCGACGTGCCCACGACCGAGGCCACATTCCACTCATGATAAATGAAAGGCTCGTACTCATGGGATGACCGTATTGTAAGGAAACCATCTAGTTCCCAGAGTGCTGCAAATTAGAAAACGGAAGATTAAGTATGCCCCATTTAGTGTAATGGCACGAATAGTGTACTTACCTTTGTACTTTAATTGCAAACAAGTTGACAAATAGTGTACTAATCGCAAACAAGTGTACATTCTAAATAGTTAATTCGATCAAAATTTACTTTATCAATGATAACTTTATCGGAGTACACTTCATGGAAATTTATTATTTTTAAGCTTACTTTTACAAGATATTACTTTTTCAAGTTTTACTTCTTAAAAAGTTAACTTTTACAAAATTTATTTTTCCAAACATTTACTTTTTCAAAACTTTACTTTACCATACAATTACTTTTTCCAAACATTTACTTTTTCAAAACTTTACTTTACCATACAATTACGTTTTCAAAACTTTACTTTTTCAAAACCTTACTTTTCAAAACTTAACTTTCTCAAAAATTTACTTTCTTCCAAGTTTACTTTGAAATAGTGAACTTTTGAAAAAATTTACGTGCACGAGTAAAATAGTTAATATTCCAATCTTTACAAAAGTTCACAAATAGTGTAGTAGTTCACATTTAGTGTACTATTTTGTCACTACACTAATTGCGTAGTTGACAATTAGTGTATGGGTTCGTATTTAGTGTCCACTACACTAAATGGAACTTTTAGTGTAGTGTTGTTCAATTGACACTACAGGACACAAGTAGAACGTCGACATTCGTTTCCAATGTGAAATATCTCCGAAATTTCCTAGTTCGACAGAAGCTATTTGTCTACTTTTGAAGATACGTGCAGAAATATATAACTGAGCAGATGCTTTTAAAAGTACAGCAACCTGGTCCTATAAAAACGGGTACAGCTTCTGTGGTAAGGCAGGATTCTTCATCACGGTTTTAGGGTTTACGGATTTAGGGTCTAGGGTCTAGGGTCTAGGTTTAGGGTTTACGGTTTAAAGTTCAGGGTTCACTATTTACAGTTTAGGGTTCACTATTTACAGTTTAGGGTTTAGGGTTCAAGGTTTCTACTTCACGGTTTGGGGTTGAAGGTTAAGGGTTCACGGTTTACGATTCACCGTGGAAGGTTCTGGGTTCATGAAGGTCAAGGGCTTATATCACCTTTAAATCTATAAATTAAAAATTTATTGATACTATGAACTACAACCTTAAATTTATCGATAACTGTAACTTTAAAAAAAATTGGATTCAGTAGTGTGTAAGAAAATTTAGCGATAATTGAACTTTAACTATTTAAGACTTTGATACATTATAATTTAGTTAGAGGGAGAATAAAGAAGAGAGGGAGGATAATGGATATAATTTTAGAGTAGACTAGCTGTTGGCGCTTGCTTTGCAATGCATTAGCCCAACCATTTTTATGTATTTTTAATATTTAAAAATACTAAAAAATGAAAGGTGGAATGATTCACTGTACAGTTGACACCGCGGTTCAAGTAGCGTTTTTGTAGTTCACAGCATGGTTGACTACGCGATAGTTCACTTCGTAGTTTATTGCGCAAATTATGATTTTAGTACTATGGCTAGGAGTTGGCGCTTGCTTTGCAACGCATTAGTTCAACCATTAATGTAGTTTTAATATCACAAAATAATTAAGAAGAAAGGTAACAACAAAGTATATATCTCTTTGAAACCTATGCATGATTTAATAATGCAATAGAATAGAATAGAAAAAATAATTTTACTATTACAATAGTACAATATTATTAACCAAGGATGGATATTGAGTAGGAGGGGTAATTAAAAGTAAAATAAATTAAAATCAAGGGAGAGGGAGAGTAAGGGAAGGACAGTAATTGAGAAGGAGAGTAAGAGAGTGAGAGTAAGGGAGGGATTTATTTTAAAGTAGTTTATATTTTTAGAATATGCCACTAGGGGAATTTAGGGAATAAAAAAAAAATCAAAATTAGAAAAGTGATGGAGAGGGAGAGTAAGGAAGTGAGGGAGAATAAGGGATAGGGAGGGAGAGTAAGCGAGGAAGAGTGCGGGATTTATTTTTAGAGTAGTAGGTTAATTTAAGAATGTGTAATTATTGAAATCAAGGGGGGCCTAAAAATTACTAGAATCAAGATTAAAAATGAGATGGAGATGGAGAAGGAGGGGAGAGCAAAACATAAATAAGAAAAACAAGTGAGGGAAAGAAGGGAGGGAGAGTAACGGAGAGGGAGATTAAGCTTATTCACTTATGACGTTTTAAATTCAAGTATGATGATTACTCTAATACCCGGTGAACCCGAGTATCTACTGTAGCCATATGTAATACCCAGGAATCCGGGTATCAATACGTCTTGTCACGCATGCTCACGACATTGACAATTCATGATTGTGAAATGTATACGTTGTATATGTACGTGATTAGAGCTGATTTGTAAGTTCACCCACTGTCATCATGAGCCGTCACAGCCCTTGAGCCGTCCAGCTTGTCCCTATCAGGTTAGGGAAACTCCAAGCATCAAACCTTTCTTGTTTTTTATGGGTGTTGTCTTTGTAATGTCGTAGGTAGTTAGCGGAAGTGGCGGGAGGGGTTTTTTTCGTGGTTTGCGCAATAGGCGTCAACGCATTAGGTTAGGGCGGTGTGCGCTGTGAGAGGCTGTCGGTGTGCGAGGTGAGTGTTGATAAAAGTGAGGGACATTGAGCATATCGTCCAGAGGTTGTTTCTGGATATGGACTGAAGGTCGGAGAGCAGGACTGGAACAGAGATACTGAAATAGGTTTTTAAATTTAGAGAGCGCCTCGGTTCACGAGCGAACCTGAAATGACGTTGCGATTGAGGGTGGCGTCTTCACGAACGACCACGAGGAACGGGTGCGCCGAATCGGTCAGTGAAGAGGTATGTACTGTCTCACAGATTAAAATTCAGTGTCATCAAATATCGTAGTTTCCCAGGATTGCTTAGAACCGGCACTGCGGCAGGTGTAGGGTTCGGTAAGCGCCATTAGGGTTCAAGAGAGTCGAGTAATTCTGATGTTGTTAGACGTTGAAGCGGAATTGTAGGGCTTAGGGTATAGGGTTCTGGTATTCAGTGCATTCAGTATAGAAGGTCCGTAAATGAGCATGTTATGCATGTTATGCGTGTAAATGAGCATGTTATCCGTAAATGAGCAGTGTTGAAATTTATTTCGCGGAAATCTTGTCAATCAGATGTGGACCTGAAATTCTAGGGCATCTAAAAAATTATAGAGTTTGTGAAGCTGAGTTGTTGAATGTTGATGTCATCCAGAGCTGTGAATTCGCTTCGATCCCGAGGAGTTCCTCGAGGAGGTTGGGAAATGGCGACTGGAGCTGGAACGTCGAGTGAGACTTCATGGAAAGGAGACCGGAAAGTCCACAACATTGAACTGTTTCCACTGTGTCCGAGCGACTGTGTGTGGATTTTATATTTTATTGTGATTCAAGTTTGTTCATTTGATTCCTAGCGGGTGTATGACAACAAAGTACACTTAAATAATGAAGAGAAACCTCAGAGGATGACTACTAGAATTCAGATATCTGTTAGGCTATAGTCGATTTTATTTTTGATGTCCCATGAACAGAAGTGTGTTTCAATTCATGTATATACGTGTGATTATGGTATTGTACGAACGTTAGAATGTGCTTGTCCAAACTGAGTCTTTCGAGTCCGGTCCGATTTAATGACAAGAGTAATCCATGTGCAAACGTCACATTTGGCATTCCATCGGAACATTTGCAGATTCAATTTCCTGTGTGTAAGGTCGGTTATTGAAAGCATTGTGTGAGCATTTGATACGTCTCAGTGTGTTTTGTAATTTGAAACATGAATTTTGAGTATGTATAACTTCCAGAGTAGTATGTCAAACTTCTCTGTGAATGAATGTGAATATACGCGTGATGGTAAGTTGCGATTAGTGCAATGTTAATCCGTACTTGCTTCAGCCGGAGATCTCCGGTTGCATCCCGAACGGAATACGGAGTTCCAATAATTAGCCGGAGATCTCCGGATAATGTCGAGGTCTGATGAGTCTTGAAATTTTTTCCACGATTTAGTAAATCTCAAAAATATCCGGAGATCTCCGGACGTTACGAAGCAGTGCATATATGCGCGTAGGAAGATGTGAATATCGTGAAACTCGTCATTCTGGTCATCATCCGGAGATCTCTGGTTCAGGACAGAATTGGCTCCGACTGATACGCACCGAATCGTTCCTGGACGGATGCACACAACATCCGCAAATCAGCCGGAGATCTCCGGATACTTTCGCAATGAAATTAAACGAAAATGAACGCCATTGCTGCTCACAATCCGACATAGAGCTGTAGATCTCGGGACGTTTCAAGCATGTATCGATACCCCCTCACGTCGACTACAGATCGTTCCTGACGAACCGGAGATCTCCGGCTGAGCTCATGCAAGATACTTCGAGCGATTTAAGATCAGTCAAGTGTCTGTAGATCTGATAATTGTGCGAAGACCTCCCCTAGCTTGGGCATTAATAAAATGATTTAGAAGCTCGATTTCTATCATCCATCCCTACTAATACAGCCGGTTTTGAGTGACGGACTCCCCATAGGTTACCGGTCAATTGCAGTGATTTCTAACTGCGTTTGTGTTCTTTCAAACTCATCTTGCAAGGATTCGTGGACAACCACACTTCCGACTGAAAGTCGTTCCGGGAAGCTTGGGGCGTTTGTAGAGTTCTGGCTCCCTGAGTTTGTCTACAGAGGAATTTACAATGTTGGCTACGTCTACAAATGCCGAGAGAGCATTAGCCAGTGGGGAATGAAGCTCTTGAAAACCCCTGAAGAACCCTGGAAATACGTCCCCCAACTTCGGAATGGGAAACGGGGACACCCCGACATTGGACTCGAGGTTCTAGAGATGGAGGGTCTTGACGATGAGGTCTGCCTCCTTGTCGTCGAGGAGAACGTGGACTCATCCACCGAGCCTCTCATATACGGCTTGATTCTAGAGACATCTAAGATTTCGGATGAGATGGCGGAGACATGTCAGAATGAGAACTTCTTATACGGCCCTCCCACGACTGATACATGGAGCTCGGCGTACGTTAATAAGCAGTGGAAGTGGATGGCAGAAGCACAAGAGAAGTTCCGAAAGCCCGTTCCAGACCCGACACCCATTCTGTCCCTGACACCAGAATCAACCCCGGGAAGAACACGCAAGACAACCTTGAAAACTTCGACCCCATGTTCCTTGTCGCGGGCAGAGAAGGGAAAGAAAGCGAAGGCCGATGACCCTGGCCTCACGATCGAAAAGTGCCTAAACTTCACACAGGTTGACCTCGTCAAAATGAAGAGGACTGAAGTTGAAGCAATTGGCAAGGTTCTCGACGACGCGTTCAAGAACATTTACATACTCAAGAATAAGCCTTTGACAGTAGAAGACCCTGTCACGAAGAAGGATGTCGTGAAGCTCGTTCATTTCAATAATCTACATAGGGCCCCCCCTGGAGGATTAGTGTACAGGGGCATCCAGAAAGAACGGCTCGAAGGAATCATCAACGCAGTTCGTGCGTCCTCGAAGGCCACGGCCCCAGAGATTCACATTCGAGTCTTGCCACTGAAGAATAAACCTGACGGAACTAAGGTAGAGTTCTTCGCGACCAAACCGACGAAGGAGGACTGCCTTAGGGACACGACACACTTTTACATTATTGGTGGTCAGCATACTGTGGAGGCGTACAAGATCTTGTCACACGAACTGCCATTAACGTGGACGCTCGAAGAAATATCGCACTTCTCTATCATCCCGGTTTGGACCAAACCAAACCCCAAAGACATGACCCTGCTACAACTCTCGCGCGCTCTGAACCAAGATCTAACGGGTCTGCGGAAGGAGCAGAGTTTTACCGAGCAGCTGCAAACGTGCAGAGTAAAGTGGTTTGAGTTCGGAAAACCCGCCCCCCAACTCTATGGTTGTCCACAATCTGACGAATTCTCGGTAAGCTTACATCCTCCACCTGAATATATTTCAATTTCATCAATGAGCTCATTCTTCAAGCAACAAATCCAATCTACCGGAGATCTCCGGGTGCTCACACATTGAGTTATATATTATTGCAGACGTTCCAACGGCAAGTGGTGCCGACGGTTTTCACTCACCTCGGCAAAACTGACCCAGAAGATGCGAAGGCCCCTCTTCTATTCAAGATGGATGACGCGGTGGTCTAGAAGTGGATCGTAATCGATAGGATGTTCGTCGCTGGACTCCTGCCAGACTCGAACGGGAAGACTAGCGACCGAGCTAAGCTGAAGCGGAAGCCTTTGGTGCAGAACGACTTCAAGCCACTCTATAAAATGCGCGCTGAAGACCTTGACTACCTCGCGGAGTTAGTGCTCGCAAAGAAGGTTTGTGTGAAGTCCTCCAAAGCGGCAAACCAAGGTACTATGAAAGGGCAGGCCGAGACACTTAAAAACGCGGCGAACAAGGAGAAGAGAATCCGGGCTATGAAGAATGAACTCATGTTAAATAACAAGTCGCACCCCCTTCCCTCGAAGGCTGTTGACTTCGTCCCTTATACGAAGGAGCAGTGGGACGCCTTTGCGGCAGAGTGGAATATTGGACGGGTTCAGCTCGAGTCCTGGGTGGACGCCGCTAATCACTCTGCCAAGGGTAAAGCTTGGCTTGAGGGTCGACTAAAGGCAATCAACAAGGAGACCGACCCCACCCCGGACGTTCTTGTATCCATCTGGAGTCAATACATCGTTGAGGATGTTGCCGAGGCCACACCCACGGATGACAAGTCCCTGTTCGACTCCAAATACACCTGCAGGGTTATGCCAGAGAGAGGGGGCGAGATCGCTGAAGTACTTATCATGCCGGACATTCAGGAGTGGCGTAACGTCAATGACCCTCACTTTTACTTATTTTTCCTCTATCTCTTGAAAGACGACATATGCCGTGCACAGGTCCTGGATGCGTTGGACTTCAGAACCATTTTCGACCATCTGGAAGTGGACACGAAGGACAGGAGGATGAGGGTCAGATCACCGTCCGTTCTTATCACCGATGTCGCGGGATTCGTTGAATTGAAGAGGTACATCAGTCTTCGGCAGAGAGAGTCCAGGGGCAAGGTGAAATTGTGGGCGACGCATGTGGTCTACTACTTCCCCCACCCAGGTGATTGGTTTCCGACCCCAGTAATCGGGGTCGAGGAGGCAGTGTATTGTGTATTCCTGTATGAATACGACTCGAGCGAGACGCCTGCGAAGTCATTCAAGAGGCTCTACAAAGTCCACGCAGACAAAATGTAGGCCTTCTATTCAGCTGCTCAACATCCAGAAACCATCCAGCGTTGGAAGCAAACCGGTGTCCCATAGCTGAGGATCTCGGTCCTTGATTTGCTATTCACGGGGTTCATTAGAGAGGATATGGTGGTCGTCAATGTCCATGGTGGACCACATTTAACATACCTCGGATTGGTAAGCAGGACATCCTTTCAAGCACTTCAACGTCATAGATTTCTGGTCCGTGTTCAGTTATATGTTTTGGATGACGCCTTATGCAGGTTTTATCTTGCAGACTCACGACGCGCGGGTCCTCGAGATTGTGAGCAGCGAAGATGCCAAACTCAAGGCAGAATCCTGCGCAGATGAAATATTCAAGTACCACTTGAATATCTTAGCCGACGTACCTGACGCCGCTGCAGAGGAGTCAAAGGAGACTGCCATCAATGGGTCAACCCCAGGCGCTGGTGTTCTAACACGGGCAATGTCGAGGATGAACTACAGCGGCGAGGTATAACAGCTAAGAAAACTTCATGACCCGGAGATCTCCGGCTGTTCATACGTTTAGGATGCCCTCCATATTTTAGGGCTCATATTTCTCATGGCCATGCTTAGATATAGTTCACCCGGTAGACAAGGATTACTTTGAACTGGAGATCTCCGGGTGTATCATACCGTTCTCATTTGTATTGCATCATTATGTTCTTCACACTGACTTCGTCAGTGTGACGCAAACGCCTGATGCCACGATGATTGAAGTTGATGTGCGGTATGAACCGAGTTTATCAGCGGCACCCAACATTGGACTCCAGTCCTTGGCCACTGCCGCGCGGATCATCGGTGCGGGCACCCCAATCCACCCCATACAGGTAGACGTTGATGAACCACATCTTCCTATCAGGCAAGCCTCGCCTAGTTCGAGAAGCAACTCTACTCCGGACGCTAGACTCGGTACTTCTGAAAAGGAAACCAGTCGGCATTCCGGCATGCCACGTTCTCCTTCGCCTGATCGGGACGATGACACGGCAATGTCCGATCGCCTGGACTTTGACGACTCCCAAAGAGCACCCAGAGATCTCCCGCTAGCCGACCCTTCGAGGATGCGTCCAGAACTGGAGGTTGTGTGCAAGAGTGCCGAAGACTTGACGTTGCGTGACACCGATCAAACGATGGATGAGGCGTCGGCGCAACAGACATTGCGTGAATTACATGCTATGAGCCCTCTGCGCAGCCCTCCGTGGAGCCACGGGCAGCTGGCTCAAAAAGAGAAGAAAAAAGCAATCGCGAAGAATTCTACGGCGAAAGCTCCTCCTCCTCCACCTACAATTCGGACAAGGGCCCAGAAAGATAAGGTGAATAGTTACTTGTCCATCAAACCTTCTTCATTGTTCTAAGGACAGTTCACTCGATGCAGACCTTATTCTTACCACTTTGTTACTAGTATTCAGAGGTCCGCAGGATCAACACAGTCGAAGGATGTCGGTGACAGAAACCCCGCACAGACTGCTCAAGTTTCTGGTGTAGCTCAGACTTCTAGGGATACTCCACCTACTGTCCCAGGTGCCTAATATGTACATTCATATTTATGTGCCATCATCTATATAGTGCTCATTTTTCCATCGAGCAATTCTGGATTGTGAGTGCAGAACACTTCTATATGTATAGTTGAAATTTCACTTTGCTGAACAACTTCCTCATCTCAGTCTACATACTCGTATTTTGGGTTCAGGTTCGACGAAGCGTACTATGATCGTCCGAGAGCCTCCAGCCGAGGATCAGGTAACATCTAATCGGGTTTATCATGTCGTGTTTGACTTAAATGGAGTTCTTGTGCACAGGGGGGAATTCAAACAGGGACAACCGAGAGACATCAAAGTAAGGCCTGGTTCCACTGAACTCCTGAACTTCGTGGGAGAGAGGGCTACTATCTCATTCTGGAGCAGTGTGGTGGAAAAGAATATTGTGGATATTATCAAGGAGTTGCGCAAGAAAGGTGATGTCATTCCGGAAGGTGTCACAATCCTGACGCAGGCCCATTGCACAAAAACATCATAAACGCTCCCATCCCATCCATCGAAGCCAATTTTCCTTAAGGACCTGACAATTTATAACACCAAGGCGTGGCCCAGGTCTCCCAAGGATGTCTTGCTTCTGGACGATACTCCACTAAAGAACGTCCTTAACGATACATTCAGCGCAGTTCATCCGCAATCATGGACTGGGAATTCGAAAGAAACCTGGTTGTCCACCATTTTTCTCCCATGGCTCTCCAGATTGCTAGCGTCAAATGAGGATGTTCCCGACTTTGTTAGACGTCATCCTTTGATGTTTGCCAGTGATCCAGTAGACAAAAATTCCAAAGAGGCCCGGTCCGTGGTGAAGGGCATAATTTCCGCTTCTTAGCACAATGAATTATACTGGATATTATAAACTCTATGCTTTGTAAATGTTAAGTCAAGGATGTCTGTGGGATTTTGACCATTCAATTTTGAAGATAAATGTTGTTGTCAGTAACGTTATTTGTTGAGGTCCTTCTTTATATTTGTTATTGTTAGTGTCTTGCCCCCAAGCTTCACCTTCCAATATCTGTGATCACTTCTGAGTATTCTCCTGACCATTTCGACTGCCGAATGTTGGTCTGGGAGGGTCACCCGGAGATCTCCGGTCGAATTCGTGTCACTTGAACTCCTCCTACCATATTTTCTCCTCATTCCAATGCTCTATTTCTACTTCGATGGTCTTGCCTTCTTATTTGCAGGTCATAATCATATCTCTCCGTGGTCCTCTTTGCTCGGACGAGGTCCTTGACTCGGCCAAATCCCGCTCCACGCAGCTGCCTTCCTTTGATGACACGGCAGATGTTATTCAAATACTACTACGGTATTTCAATGTCGGGATCTGGTCTCCTATGCGTCCAGATAGGCTCATGGAGGCGGCCCAAGTGTTATTGCCCCCAGACATCTTATCAGATATTCTTTCTTGCTATGCCAGCAAACAGACTCGAAGGCCCAGCTATGTTAGGTTTCTCCACATCTTCAAGAAGGCTTCATTTAATCCTCAAACAAGGCATTATTTGTGGCCCAAATGTGTTGTTGTTGCAGATCTAGATCCATTCAAGAATCCTAGAAAGGCTATAGTTCATTATCTAACTTATGGGAGACACCATACTGGACGGGTAGAGGGCATCTGTAAAGCACTTAAATTAGAATAGTTGAATTGATTTTCCATAGATTACACGCGCCTCTTAGCAACGGCTACCCCTCATTTATTATATGACACTTTTTTATAATGAAACAGTTTAGTATTGGACTCTTACTCTGATTTCATCCGGAGATATCCGGTTGCATGTTCTATCAATTGCGAGTATTTTCTGTCCGCAGCTCTGTCCCAATTTTCCCTACCACATTTTTCCCAACCACACATTTGTAATGTACAGTATGTCCATCAATTTCTGTTCTCAGGACTCGGTTCTTCTTCTGAATTCCACCTTGATATTTACCCGGAGATATCCGGCTGCATGCTATTGTCTAAATTCAAATTTGGTCGCTCTAGCCATTTCTTCCTTCATAAATGTCATTGGTGATGCATTTAATGCTTGAATAGTACTCTAAACTCCTCGACTTTTATGCTTCACTATCTTTTATGAGGCACATCTCTGGATCTATCTTTTAGTCCTTAGTCCAAAATTCACCTCATAGTCCAGAAATAGTTAAATATGGCATATAGACTTAGAAGATTTAGGAGGAAATAGAGATAGAAGAAGAAGAAAGAGAAAGGAAAAAGAAGGAGAAGAGAAAAAGAAAGAGAAGAAAAGGAGGAAAGAGAGACCGGTTGATAACCGTGGCTATGGCGGCATGGCTGGCCATAGCCAGCCATAGCCATGGCCACCATGGCCGGTTGAGATTGGGTGTCTATGGGGTTATGGACATTGAAGGCTTCAAGGAGGGTATCAACAACAAAAAGGGATGTTGAAGCAAGTGGCATGAGAGCTGGACTAGAGTGGCGTCCAGCCAATACTTGGTTGTATGAATTTGGGAAGGTTGGCACGGGCAGCTTGGCGCGACGCGTTGTGGATGGGAAGGAATATGTGCGCAAGCTGCGAGCTGGATGCGAGGAGGTCGTGGGCGGTGCAGCAGGGAGCGCCGAGTGCACAGAAGGAGGAGAGGCAAAACGGCAGCAAGAGAGGCTGGTATGGGCCGGCGACGGGGTTCGGGAAAATGTGGTGTGTGTTGATGGCTTGTGAGAGAGCAGACTCGGGGAGTGTGTGATAGGATTTGGGATGTGTGTGTAGGGAGAGGGTGTGAAAGAAAAAGTGTGAGGGAATTTGGGGGAGTATGCAAAGGTCTGTGTGGTTGTGTGCACGAGGGGAAGTCCTGATTAGAGTAGGATTGTGGGTGGAGTGAGTTAGGGAGAGCCGCTAAAAAAATAACGTTGGTTATTGTAAGAAAGTGGGGAGCAAAGGCGTGTGGAGAGAGCCGGACCTGCTGTAGCATGGTGTTGGTGATCGTGTGTGTACACACGGATGATAGATGAATGTTCAGGGCGAGGTTGATAGAGGAGCTGGCTACACGGAAACCGTGAGACAGAGAAGGGTTGAGGAAATTTTGTCGGTGCTGGGCAGAAACAAGGGCGACTGTATTTGAGGTGGTTGAACAAACTGTGAGCACAAGACCTCCATTTTTTAAGGGTCTTGTGGTCAAAAAGGCAGTTGGTGTGCATAATGACGTGGTGACGTGATTGAGGGTTGTTGCTGTGATTTGTAAGAGACAGTTGTAGGCACAATACTGTTACCTTACATGCCTGGTGGTTCGGGAGAGTAGCAACAAAGCTTTGTAGGTATAATGTGTGGGTGTGAGCGGAACTGACATGTGCGCGGAGTTGGTTTGTGGTTGATTTGGTGGGTCTTGTCGACTTGCAATGGCATTGTTGGTGTTGGTGGAGACGGTGGAGTTCGGTGGGCGCACGTGAAGGAAGTGACGGCTGAGTGAAGATACGACTTTCACGCAGATCGGGGTGGTTGCTTGAGCTGCGTGAAGGCGAGGGCTGGATTGAACATGTGCAATTGCTGGCGAGTGCATGGCAGATCATGTGTCTACGCGCGATAGATGAGGTCGGTGACTGAGCACTATTGTCTGTATGTGCGTGGTTTGGCTGTGGTGGTGAGCACGGTGGAGACTACGCGTGACTCAGGTGGTCAGATCCAACTCGTGGTTCGAATCACGTTGTGGTGGGCCAAGGCTGCGGCCACGCGAGAGAGCAAAGAGTAGGGCTGTGGTCGATAGGCGGCTGTCAAAATCAGTGGCATCGATGGGAAGCTCGTGATTGAAGGGTAAGACTAGAGGCGGTGGCGAGTTGTTTAGTGTGGCAGCATAAGGATTGTTCAGAGTTGCTAAGGAGAGGATTGGTAGTTGAGGGGTTTCGAAAGAATGGTGAGCGGTGTAAGGTTGTAAGTACCGTTGTTGGTTTTTGCGGTGACTTCAATCCCTATTTGATGTGTGAAAACGTGAGTTGCACTTAAAAAATTGTGACATCAGCTCCTTGTTGCGGTGGTGTGTGGCAGTGTTGTGGTTCTGTGAGGGAATGTAATAGTTGTGTCTTGATTCCTCCTGCTTGGGTGTCCTGGAGAGTGGTGCTGCTGGAGGTTCGGTTGAGAGTTAGTGCGGTCTGCTACGATCAGGTGAGACTGGGTGCGGTTGAATTGGGCAGATTGCGGAGGAGATCTGAGCGAGAGAAGGGACGCTGGAAGAGGTCGATTTGCAATTGTGGAGTCAATGGTTTCGGAAGGGGAGCTCGGGGTTGAAGGGCACAGCAAGAGCACCGGCAGCGAGGGTTTGAGGGAAATTGGCCGGACGCCAGCCGTGAGGGAAGCCGGAAGGTCACCGGCCTCACGAGCAGGGAGTTTCTCTCAAGTCCTGGCTCTTGCCTTGTCCGGGTTGAACGTCCCTTGTTGTTGTAGGTTCTTCTTGTGGTAGTTGCCTAAGTTTCCTGGTGTAAACATTTGTGCGGAAGCGCTGCCGAGTTTTGGTGGAATTAATTGTCCTTGAATCAATGATGAGCCTTGCACATTGCATGAGAAATAGACCCCCTATCAACTAGTTCTTGGATAGAAGTGTATTGCATGTGAATGGCCATGGAAGGTCGGTTAAATGTGTGTTTTGTGAATTGAATCACTGCTGATTGTTTTTTTTTTGGGGTCAATACATACGTCAATTTGAAGTTTCGAATTGCTCATCAAGTTGATCTCGAAAAAACAGTAAGAATAGGCTGAAAAAACGTGGAATTTGGATAAAAACACTAGAAGTTATTGAGTTCCAAAGTTGTGCAACAATTTGGGATGAGAATTAGTGTTACTAACTAAGCTTAGTGTTTGAAGTTAAATTGAAGGAAGTAAGACCAACTAAAATAAAAATAAAACAAAAAATAAAAATAAAAATAAAAATAAAGTAAAGGTAGAGTAAAAGTAGAGTAAAAGTAGAGTAAAATTAAAGAAAAATAAAAGAGAAGTAAAAGAGAAGGAAAATTTAAAGAAAAGTACAAAGGTAAAAGAACAACAAAAAAAAAGGTAAAAAGAAAACTAAAGAGAGAAGTAAAAAGGGATAATACCTCAAGGGACCTTAAGAGGTGTTAATTAAGATAATTGTTGGTTTCAATCGAGGCAAGTTACAACAATTCATTGGATTGTAGACATTTAAACTATTATCACCTTGCATATATGCGTGCATGAGTCCATCACGCAATGTTACATGAGTGAAGTACGACTTGTGCTCACAATAAACTCTCCCACTAAGGGGAGGGTTTATTTTGCTCACACCGTACCATTGTCGCTGATGTCCTTTAGTTGGACGCCCTCTTGATTGGCCTTTCGTCATAACTTCCTTCCCTTGTTGACGTTCTCGTTGTCCTCAGTGTCTGATGACTTGTCGGCTTCTACATTGTCGTCCTCCTTGTTGCTTTCAAGGCCATGGTGGTCAATGTCGATGTCTTCTTTCATGGATTCCGACAATGACTTCTCCTTTGGTCGTGCATTCCTATCGCTCTTTCCTCTCTTTGGCTTCAAGAGTGTAGGTGCGCGTATTACAACTATGGACTTCTTTCTTGCTTTCTCTACCTTGGACAACCTCTTTTTAGCCAACGGAGCCTCAGACTTGGCAATGGCTAGAACCTGACGAGCATCCCATAATTTCTTTGCATTCTCAACAGCGAAGACTTTGTTGGGTGTTGAGAACAACAACCTCCACGATTCTAGCACTTTGGTTTTGAAACAAAAGACCGGTGTCGAACATAAGGTACAAGATCTAACAATGAACCACTTCGATAAAGACTTCAATGGCAAGAAGAATAATGCAAATGATGACATCAATCTCACTAGGGATATCTAGATAACTACTGAACCAGCTCAATGTTAATAATAACAACGTTGCCACAAAAAAAATACACCAATCAATTTGTCTACCGCGTCAATACTGACATTGCACACTCGACCAGATTGCACATCGACGGACCTGTCACGGGACGTGGCATCAAGGGCCTCTCTACATCGCAGTGTTTTAGTGTAGATTAGTTTGTTACTAATCTACGGATTTAAGGACGTACGGCAGTGCAACACAACCATCCGTGGATGTTTTCCATCCATATAGGATTGTGTGTCTGTGCGTATAGCACTGCGCACGTCTTTGTCAAGTCAAGCTTTGTGAGTGAGTTAGAGAGTGTTTAGTGATTACCTTTGCTAGTAAGTGATTGTTATCATTAGTTAAGGCTCTGCATTCTCTTATATTACCTGCACTTGTTGATTCTCCCTTCGTGAAGTGCGAGATGCTTGACTACCTTAGTGATTTACTAATCACTCACTTGACAAAGAGCTCCATTTATTTCTCTCATTTCTTTACCACTTTTGCATGAGAGCAGTTTGTTGAAAATGGGAAGAGTAGAGAAGAGTGGGTTACAAAACATAATTGTCAACCACAAGTGTTAATGGTGCTTGAGCTCAAGGAGTTGAGCAAAGTATTAAAGTTAGTTTCTCTCTGTGAAGGTGTTGGAGTTGTCAAGGCTACGGACTCGTAAGCCTTGTGTGGATCATAGAGGAGGCGCTGAGAACTCGGGGAATGTCTGGAACTTGCTAGAAGCTTGCTTGAGCGGGCTACGTGAGCCACAGGCATTGACTCTGGTCCCCGCGGAATCAAAGCTCAAGCTGATAGGTGTGGCAGGGGATTGACTTTGAGTCCAACCGAGACATCAAGCAAGAAGTGGGAAAGAGCAGATTAACCCTTCAACGTCGGGGCAACCAATATCTAGTTGATGGAAGAATGTAAAATGCTGCCAGGTGATGATAAAACACTACTTTCATCCAAGTTATTGTGAAGGTGTCGTCAATGAGTGCATGTACCACGTGCACTATAAATACCCTTCATAGAGTGTGTAGCTTTTTCTCTAAACAAGAAAATGTTTGAGACATGGAACTCAACGTTTTGTATTTTAGAAACTTCTAGCTTTAGCTCTAAATCTGAATTTGAGTCATTAAAATTATATTTTTTGAAATTGAGTCCAAATTATGAAATGAAGTTTATCAATTCTAGTTTCCAACCCAATTTGAAAATATGAAAAACACATAAAATTGAGTAAGTTATTGCAATTTGAACTTTGGGCCTATAACCATGGATGATCAATTTCCTAATTTTAGCTAAACATGGAAGTTTCATCTACACAACAAGTTTTAGCACAATAATATACACCTTCAATGAAATTATCATATACTAGAGAATCTCGTGTACTCGAGACACAAATTTTTTTTGTGTTGAGTCCCCACTTCGCCGTTCCTAAGCCCTTTCTTCCTTATCCATCGTCCCGGTTGTCCTTGTCCTCGTGCCCTTGTCCCCCATTCCATCCCCGTCCCCATCCTTTTTGAGAATGTAATTATAGGATCTTCTAATTCTTTATGAGATGAATGATGTGGTATATAGATAGTGTTGTAAAATATATATTAGTATTTTTTATAATCTTTCTAAGTAAAATTTAAAAGTGTCATACAGTAAATTTCTAAAAATAAAAATTGCAAAGCAAAAGTTTGTAAAATAAAAGCATGAAGCATGAAATCTTTCCAACACTTAGATAAGCTTGACGGCACGGACGGGAACCAATTCTGTTATACACAAATAAACACACATCTAGTACATCTTCCGTTGTCATCAATTGGCTAGGGCAATCCCAAGTTAAATAAACATATATAAATGCAAAAATCAAATTTACCCATTATATACGCATTATGTACTATATATATCTATCATTCACTTTAATTACCCATTATTTATTTCGTATATGTGTTATTGTCTTTAGATAACTATCATTTAATTTATGTACCCAAGGTAGTATATTGTGTAGTTTCAATATGTTGGAAATTATGATTTTATTTTTCTATTTTTGATACACAATACAATTTTAAAACTCAATATGCCAAATTTGAATATAAGGGCACTATAAAATATTCCTTCAAAGGGCACTATAAAGGATTCCTCCAAAGGGCACTATAAAGGATTCCTCCAAAGGGCACTATAAAGGATTCCTCCAAAGGGCACTATAAAGGATTCCTCCAAAGGGCACTATAAAGGACTCCTCCAAAGGGCACATATAGAGGATTCCTCCAAAGTTCACATTCAATTCAAAGGGCACATTTGATTCAAATGGCAAATCCAAAGGTCACGTGATAGGGAGCGGCAGATAGACTGACGCCTATTATATTGGTAGATTTTACGCAAAATTTGTATTGATATGAATATTCTTCACTTTTTCTTTAGAAAATCATAATAATTTGAATCTTCACAAAAAAATCATGTGTTTTTTTAGACATGAACAAAACATTCCATGTCATCTCTGAAAATATAATAAGAATACTTCCGCTTATATTTGATGAAGAATTATAACACATATTAGAATGAAAATTGGGATTGATGCCACGGTCATAGCTCCATCCTCTAAGGGTTAAGTGGAGGCTATCGGATTAAAGAGCCGGCGGAGACGACGTGGTTAGCACGTCCCACTATGAAGAATCATGACGAAATTTAGACAAAGATTGTGGGTAGCTAGCCGGCTACTCAAAGCCACAGGCGTGGACCTGGAGGTGCGAGAGCGTAGGCTCGATAGACGGACTTGCCTTGTAAGATGATTTGAAGGAATGCGAGATGGACTGGCCCCACGAGCAACGATAACTTGGGACCTTAATGCGTCGGCAAGGCATACAACCATGAGGGACTCAATTTCACGCCGAAGTCTCCACAACCATTAGTTTTGATTGAAATTTAGAAGTCTCTAGAGTAGCTGCTTCAAAAACTCAACTTTTGGAGTTTTAGTCATTTTGCGATTCTGACTACGGATTCGAGTTTGTAGAAAAAATCCAAGAGTAGTGTTGTAAAAATTTTCTTTTTAAAAAAAAGTAAATTAAAAATATTGCTAGTTTACAAGACATCAAAAAACAATTAATGTGTAAGTGAACTTTCAAAAAGAAAAGTTAGTGCTAAACTTTGGGAGTAGATTACAAGGACATTGTTATTTGGGTGTGAGTGACATTTATGCTTATAGTTAGGGATTATTCCATTTCATCTAATTTTAGTGTTAGTTTGGCATTTGTCGTGAGTATCCACTAATGTATGTGATTTCATTGGATGGTTAGTGCTTTTGAACACCGCTATCAATCTCCACTACTGCCTTAGTTTTAGACGTTGGAGAAGAAACACCTTTTACTATTTTTCTTTGTATTGGAGTTCTGTAACTCGGGCCATCCACTACAGACGTGTGCTAGTGGCTCAAACCCCTTGTCTTCCCTATTTTATGCTGTTAGGGGAGAGGATCCGGTTAGGATTTCCTAAAAATTTTGTGTGGTACCTCCCTCGTGTTGCGGGCTATGAGCCGCAAAAACGGCTCACGGTGACGAATGGACCACGCATTGTGTCCATTATGGTTAACAAAGTAGTGGGAATAGGTTATCCCATTGGTTAGTTCATGGTTTTTGATCAAGATGGCTAAATAGCCTTTCCATGCGCTAATTCTTTAATTAGGAGCCACATTGTGGCAACCAAGAATTTTATGAAGTTAACCAAAAAATTGAATAGAAAGGAAAAAAATGAGAAAAGGTAGAAAAAACAAAAACAATAGAAAAGAAGTAGAAATAGAAGTGGTGGAGAAGAATTTACCTCCTACCGAGTCATGGACCACAATTGGCCACGATGAGGAAATCACGGAAGAAAAAATTAGGAGAAGAAGCGAAATGATGGTGAGGGGAAGGATAAAAGAAGGAGGCTTAAAAAGCCCTTAAAAAAGTAGTTTGAAAGGTCCAAAAGGCTTGGGCAAACCCCTCACCAATTACTAAGTAAAATTAGGAATTATCCCAAGCAAGGGGAATTCAATCTAGGTAGATTAGTTAGATTTAGCATCCTTGGAATTAGCTTAATAGCTCACTTATTGGAGATCATGCGCACCCCATGTGGCATGAAATTAAAGTAGGAGATTTAGATATTCCTTGGTTAGTGGGACACCCACTTTTGTTAATGCAAGGGTGGCACGGAGATAGGTAGTCATAGGTTAATAGTTGTTTTAAGAGGAAAGTCATTAATGAAAGGTGGAAAAGGCGGCGGGGAACATCCTTGGGAACGCAAGGAGAGCAAAGGCTTGGGGGGATTACCCCCTGGAGAGGCTCATTCGGTAGTGTGCGAGGAATGTGGTGAGAAGAGAGAACAGGGAGAGAGACTGAGGAATTGAGAGAGAGCGGGAAGCCTTGGCCACGAACACGAAAAAAATTAGGTTAGGAGCACAGGCTGAATCACTAGAGCGAGAGCGAAGGCGAGCGACAAACAAGAACGCCGAATCACAAGCAGGATCACGAGAGCTGGAGCAAGCACAAGAAGGCCGAATCACAAGCAGGATCACGAGAGTTGGAGTAAGCACAAGAAGGCCGAATCACGAGCAAGATCACACGAGCTAGAGTAAGCACAAGAAGGCCGGATCACGAGCAAGATCACATGAGCTGGAGCAAGCACAAGAACGCCAAATCACGAGCAAGATCACAAGAGCTGGAGCAAGCACGACAAACAACAGGGTGAAGATCACGAGAGCTAGAGCTGAGCACAAGAAGGCCAAATCACGAGCAAGATCACAAGAGCTGGAGCAAGCACGACGAACAAGAGGGTGAAGATCACGAGCTGGAGTAAACACAAGAAGGCCAAATCACGAGCAAGATCACACGAGCTGGAGTAAGCACAAGAAGGTCGGATCACGAGCAAGATCATACTAGCTGGAGCAAGCACAAGAATGCCGAATCACGAGCAAGATCACAAGAGCTGGAGCAAGCACGACGAACATGAGGGTGAAGATCACGAGCTGGAGTAAGCACGACGAACAAGAACGCCGAATCACAAGCAAGATCACACGAGCTGGAGCAAGCACAAGAATGCCGAATCACGAGCAAGATCACAAGAGCTGGAGCTGAGGACGACGAACAACAGGGAAAAGATCACACGGGCTGGAGCTGAGCACAAGAAGGCCGAATCACGAGCAAGATCACAAGAGCTGGAGCAAGCACGACAAACAAGAGGGTGAAGATCACACGAGCTGGAGCTGAAGTTTGACGGCTAAGGACGGAGGATGAACCGAACTAAATCAGGGAGCCTCTCCTCTCCCTTGGACTAGTGAACAATTCCTCGTGCATGATAGGAACCCTAATTTTCTAAATACAAAAATCACGCGGAAGCGCTGCCAATTTTTTACTAGAATTAGGGTTTGCTATATGTTCAACCCAATAATGGATTTAACCGTCATTAGTAAGTGAACGGAGCTCGAGGCTCATGCATGGTGTAAGTTTTGAATAGGATCACTTGTGCAAATGTATGAGGTGTACACGTGAATGTGTGGTGCATGATCTTGAATAAACGCATATGTTAAGTGTACACTGCTGGTCGTTGGCTGTGGGTCCAGGATTGAGTCAAACGGTTAATTGAAGGTAGCCATCGTGTTAAGCAAGAAAAACTAATAAGAATACAAAAAACAAACATAGAAAACGGAGTCATAACCACGAAGATAATGAAGAATTAAACTTTGGGAATAATAAGAAGAAACCTGTCTGCTGGCCACTGCCGTCAGGGTCGCACTTAATTCTGGAATTGGTTGTTGAGGTTCTAATCAAGTTCACAAGGTGGAATTGAACCTGCTCCAGCTTTAAAACATTGAAAACGGAGCTTTGAGGTGGAACTTATGCTTGTTTAAAAGTTGGGTTTAATTTAAGGCTGAATCTAGCCATCACAACACTAATCATTAACGAACCTTCTTGAGTGACCACACCTTGGGTCACCGTGCTTGTATGAATGGTTGAAGGATGTTTGAACAAGGGGCTGCATCCCACACTTAGGGTCTTGTGTTCAAGATAAGCCACCCGTTAGGGTGTGGTTTATTTGGCTCACACGGGCCTTGTTGCCAGAGTTATCCGGTGGCCCTATTATCAAATGTATCTAGATTGTAATAGGGTACCGTAGGGGTGAAGTCAAGTTTATGACCCGCAAGACCATTCTATGTGGAGGGTTATGGTTTGACCTATGCTAGCTAGAGGTAATGATTGGTGAACCACAAAGTTCGGTGATTTTGAAGGTGCAGGTTTCTCTTTCGTACCCATAATCTTTAAATAGTACCAATTGAGGAGTCCCGGGGTGGTTTTTGTTTATGGTGAGTCTCAGAGTCGGTATTACCGCTCCCCCTTACCAGACCACCCGGAGAGTGCTTCCACCGCAGATTTGGGCCAGGGCCGGTGAACCACAAAGTTTGTTGGTTTTGCTGGTACACATTGCCCGCTTGTACTCTTACCCTTTAGATGATACGCGTAGATAGGTCCCGAGGTGGTTGTTGTTTATGGTATGTACAGGAAATTGAAATTACCATTCTCCTTCACCGAATCATTTGGAGAGTACTTTTTTTACAGACTTTAGGCCAGGGTTGGATACCGACAAGGCTTTTGAGCATGTTTTGGCGTTGGATACCAACCGTAGGCTTTGAGTCTGCGGCGTGGGCACGTTTGACAACATGGAAGACAATCTTTGTCATGTTGTGCGAGACAGATTCTCTAGACGCGCTAAGGGCATATCCCTGCCTGATTGACGGCTCCAATTCCCAACCAGGATGAGGAAAAAGCCCCAACAGATGCTATTGTTTAACAACCTGTTTGCGTAGGAGCTCTTGCCCCAACATTTGAAGTTGGAGGTCTTATAGTCATATGAGAGGTAGACAACGCAGCACGATGCACAATTGCGCCCTGTTGAGTAGTACTGGCGCCAGCGTGTAGAGTTAGTGATTGCCCTCAAGGAGAGTGTGGTTGCCCAATCCTCGACTTCTATCTAGGAGCCAAAGGTGGAAGAGGGCTTCATTCGTGAGGACTCCAGGAACTAGGGCGTTGCCGTTGTGATTGAACGGTCTAGCATCGAGGACATCTTACGTTTGGTTGTGGCAACACGCGCGGCATTGATGCCAATTGGCGATCCGTCAGTCCGCAATACGTTGAAGCAATTCATGGCACACTTGGAGGTGGAGTACGGGGGGTTCAAGCGTGATCAAATGCAGCTAGTGAAGATCTTCATCTCCAAACTGGATAAGCGGATGGTAGAGTTGATTAGCCCACATCGTCTTTTATGATATCAACGGAATGCCACTTTGGTGCAAGCGCTTGCCGAGGTAGAAGCGCTTGAAATAGTGTTGGGCATGAGCGAGGCAACGGATTTGGTCACGTGGTTGTTAGATGCATTTGAGCTCTAGAAGCTTGCCACCGCAACTGGTAGCTTGGAGGGGCACAACCTGAAATAATTGTGCATTGTTGGGCTTGTGGGGAGGAGGGTTACACCAAAGGGAACCCTAATTGCTCCAAGAAGAATGGCGCACACACCGTGAAGGCCAAGTCCAAGATGGAGGCAGCGAAGACTGCAGAGAAGGCTCAAGGCAAGGGGAAAAAGGCTTTAACATGCTCTCACTATGGCAAGTTGGGCCACAGTGATGAGAATTATTTTGCTATTCACTCGAAAAAGCGCCCAGGGCCTGCGGCTGCTCGATCGGATGTCGTGAAGACACTTCAGGCCGAAATGACAAAGCTGAAGTAACAGATGAGCGCGATGACTTCATTGGAGCAAGTGGCCAACACACAACTTCTAGTGAGAGGTTAGGGCTCATTTTCAGCTCTAGATTGCTATTTGTATGGCGCTGCAGGGGAGGTAGTGGTAGCATTTGCCACTCGTGCTCATACTATTGTACAACTGGTGCCACCTCCCTTTGTGCTAGGTGGTAGTGGCCGTCCACGCCACACGGGTTTTCTAGACCACATTGGTCAGTCTAAACTACATCTTTCACTCAGCATTGCGGAAGCGGCAACTTCTACTCCCGCTCCCACTCCAACCTTGGTCCCACCAATTACTTCTAGTTGAGGAGATGCCGCACAAATGTTGGTATATAAAGTGTTGCAATTGTTGGTGTCAGCCGGTGTGGACTTTCTAACACCAAATTTTCAACCATCTGGTGTATTCCACTTGGCCGGTAGAATGTTAGAGGGCACGGTGTCCATGCCATTATTATAGGTGTCCTAGGCAGTGACAGCTCCATCCTGCAAAGAGGATTTGGTGGCAATGCGGGCAAAGGTGGCGGTAGAGGCCTTTTCCGCAATTGTGGCCACACTTATGGAGCAGTCATCGGAAGATCAATCTTTGATATCTAGAGTGGCTTAATTGTGTGACGTTGTAGCCAAGTTGGCAAGGAAGCAATGCAGTGTGCATCTAGGGGTGGCTCGTTTGATAAATGACAATGGGATCATGGTGGTTGGCCGTACAGACGGCAAACCCACTCGAGCTACCTCCTACGTGTTATGTTGGACTTTGTAGCTCATCTAGTGATGATTGGCAAGCAGCTAGCCTAGGATTTGGGTCTAGGTCCTTTAATCCTCGAGCCTTGCTTATTTACGATTGTAACGTTGGTGGGATCAAGGCCATGGTCTACAACCGACATCCGTTGCAATTGATGTTCGGCATGAGATATAGTCCATTGTTCTCCCACGTATCTATCTAGTGCGTTGTGACTAGTGCCATCAACTAAGACATTTTTGTAGATGAGCAGGTGCTTTATCCTCTCTGTTTTGGGATAGATAATTGGACGGAGGAAGCTTGGATTAGGCCAGGGTCGTCTACCGGTGATGATAGAAAAGCACTCATTTTTCTTGTCTTTACTGCTAGCGTAATGATTTCTAAGGAAAATGCTATGTTTGGTGCACTGCATTGGCATGTGGTTCAACAATTTGCCATATGGTTTTGCGCTTTTGGAGGAGACATATGCATTTATATTGGGGTTAGCGGAATTGCATGAGCACTGACCAGTGGAGATCCCTGCACATCATTGCAGGGATCCAATTCCTCCTTCGGAGACGCAATTGGATCTTACTCGTCGTAGTCGGGAGATTGTAGACGCTATTGATGCTCTACAACTTTCACTGGACAATTCCACTTTGTTGTTGGCTCGCACTATTCAATGGCAATTATCAAATGAGGGTACTATCCTTCTAGAAACACCATATTTGTTATATTGGGAGATTTCCATGACTTTGAAGATATATGATCTTTGAAGTATCAATATATATAGACATTCGTAGGTACAAAGCATAAAGACAATGTACCAAGACTATATTTCATTCCATGGATGGACGAAATTAGCCGAATGTCCAAAAAATTGGTAACGGTAAAAGAAGCATATACCATTAATCCAAGCTTTATTCAAAACTTCATGAAAAAAAGTCACACACAACACTCATTTACCCCGAAGCGCATAAACACAATCGTCCTATCACTAATAAAATGGTCTAGGGAGTTCTTCCATAAGCCTCTATACGCGTCTTCAAAAAAGCCCTTTGACGTTGCCTAGTCCATGTTGCGCCATTCTCTTGCATTAATGGACTGTAGAAGACGTTGCAAACCCCGCCTACGCACCTCGTCAATGTTTGATTTGGGCTCCAAGTGGCGGCGGGTGGGAGCTGAAGAAGAGCATTTGTTTCTCGCAGTATTTCCTGAGAGAAATACGGGGGCAAGACATTTTCCAAATAGTTCCTGCACAATAGGCACTACGGAAAATCGAGGCATCAATGACTAGCGATTTTAGTCATTGTTGAGTCATAGATGACCTATATTACTATGCAATGACTAAAAAAAATTTAATTCGGCCACAGTAATAGTTTTGAGTAATAGATTTTTGTGGTCATTCTTTTTGCCACGTAGATTTCTCATCCATTTGCCTATGTGGCCCATCATCCTCGAACATTGATGAGTTGGCTACTGACTTGGATTTGAGTGTGACATGGAATTTATGGTGGATGATGATGTGGATTTTTGTATGACATAGAATTAAACGTGGCAGTTGACCTGGACAATGACGTGGACAATGATGTGGACAATGATAGTTTTTTTCTGAACTGCCTAGATATTGTTCAGTCATTGTGCAGTGTTAGTTTAGTAATTCCTTGATTATTCAGGTAGTATAAATTATCCGTAATAGATATGCATTTACTAATTTTAGTTTTGGTCTAGTTATTGTTTGGTTACAGTATGGTTTGAATGCAGTCATCCTACAGTTATTTGATAGTTTTTTTGTATATTGTCTAATTACTGTTTAGTCATTATGCAGTTAATTTTCAGTCATTATGCAGTTTATTTTGAGTCATTATGCAGTGTTAGTTTAGTAATTTATTAGTTAATGTGGTAGTAATAAATTGCCTATTATAAGATTGCAAGCACTAATTCTACTTCTACTCTAATCATTATTCGTTTGTTGTGAGGTTTGTGTGTAGTTATTCTATAGCTATTTATGTATACCACCTAATTATTGTTTAGTCATTGCGCGGTGTTATTTAGTAATTTCTCAGTTATTGTGGTGGTTATTAAGTTGTTATGCTTAGTCATCATATCAGAGATGTAGTAGTTATTTCATAGAGTATATGGTTACCACAATTATGCAAATAATTCTTGTACAATTACATAATACTTTTTTAAGACCATAAATAATACCAAAGATGTCTCGGTCATGAAATACTTTGAAATAAACAAAATGGTGACTAGGGCAATGACTACAAAAGCCCCTCCAATACAACGCCCAGCAAAAACCATAAATTAGCACCCAGTGTAATGCATGCTCAATAAAAACCAAACATAGAACAAAGTCCTCACTCAATTATCTTATTTGAACTTCATAATTTTTTCTTCCCATATAACATTACCACCACAAGCATCTTGGAGCTTGAACTGGTCAGCTGGCTCGTTCACGAACATAAGATTAATGTTGTTGTAGACACCACCAATGTCTACCCAGAACCATGATTGTGGGATGATTCCTTCATGCCATTAGTCCCCTGCAATACCACTCACTCTTCCCCAAGTCCCTTTCTGTCGCTTATTTTTGGGGTTTAGCAAATCCACCAATATTCCCTTTGTAACTACAAGCCCACATCCATACAAATTTATTAAACAACAAGATTTCTATACAATGACTAAACAAGCAATCAATAGTTACTAAACAATGACTTTAGTACAACTATAGAATTGCTAGAGAAAGCATAAATAGTACATGAAATGACTACAAATCCTTGATTACACAATTACTAATCACAATTAAATAATTACATGAAAAAAACGACTGATAATACTTCTAAATGAGTGCAATATTACTATATTATGAGTTTAAATTACATCGTAACAAGTATAGAATTTACACATACCAACTTCCAGAAATCACTGTTGTTTAGTGCTTACTGTGAGCAATCCACTCCGCAAGATGAATGTCATAGAGATGGGCCGGTGGAGTATGTATGTGACCTAAGTGCCTCCAAGCAATGGACTTCTAACCAAGAAATTGAATTCCACATTCACATGTACGTCACGTACATAACTTATGTACTTCACATCTATGACAACATACACATGCACGTGCATATATCATTCACTTAAATTCACCACACAAGCTAAGATCATACATGTAGGTAATAGCAAGGACATTGAAAACAATACTTGCAAGTGGAAAATCAACACCAAAAAGGGGGCAACACACCCCCTGGCTTTAAAACATACGCCATTTCCTACCGGATACTCCAAATTTAACAAAATAAACTTTTAATGAAGGCTGGCTGATATACCCTTTAGCTCGTGAAAAAATCACTGGAAAAACCCTTAACAATTAAATGTCACAAGCCTCCAAAGTAAGGGCTTCCCAAATCTTGCGGCAGTCAATCCTCTTGCGATTGGTTGGCCGTAACTTTGTTGTTACTTACCCCAACCGTAGTTGTAGATCTAGCCACGGCCTTCTCCTATCTCACTGTAATCCTAATTTACTACCCTTTTTCACTTACTCCACACACATACACCTTGGAAGAGAGAGAGAGAGTGAGAGAGGGAAGAGGGCAGCCCTTGCAAGCCACTCCCTCAAACCCTAGCCGCCACCTTTTGTCACCCTAACTCTAACATTCATCCGGTTGGGCATTTCCGATTCCTGTCTTCTTCTTTCTACCTAGTTGCACACTCCTATTCCTTTTTTTATCTATTTTTCTACCTATTTCATATTTCACTTGTATTTCTCCATAGTCTAACTCATACTTAATCCTTTAATTCTCCCTATTTCTATTTTTCTACTTGAAATCTTTCAATAATCATAACATAGTATGGATACTTCCCTCTTGCCATTCTTTGGCATACATTTTTCATTGATTGCTTCTACAAAGTTTACTAATTCAATTTTGTGGGCAAACATTCAAATATTTACTTGAAATTTGACACTAACCTATTTGACACATCATCAATGTCAAACACAAATAGACATCCATCTACGACAACAACTAGAAAAAATATACACGAGTAATTTTTTAGTTATAAATATATCACTAGACCTAGTTATTTTTTAGTGACACAATAATTCTTTTATATGTATCACTAATGAATGACTTAGACATAATCCAAGTCAACAGTATCTGAAAAAACCTTGCATTCAGCCACATCAGCAAAATGTCTAAAGTGTCAACATTTTAATTGGAAATTATAAAATATATTAATGTGTTGAGTAATTATCTAGTGACGTAGTAATATGTCCCAAATGTATCACTAAAGAATTACTAGCATACAATCCAAATCACCCCTGATTGCTACATCAGAAATGTCAAATGCAAGTGGGCATTCATCCACGTGAGTAGATTATAAAAAATTATCCACTAATTTTTTAGTTATAAAATATATTATCGCGCCGAGTTATTTCCCAATGATGCAGTGATTTGTGCGAAATGTATTACCAAGGAATTACTGGTATACAATCCAAGTCACCACCTACTTGCCACATCACTAGTGTCAAATGGAAGTAGACATCCATACACGTCTACAATTTTTTTTAATACCCATGAGTTATTTTACAATATCCATGAGTTATTTTTGAGTTATACAATATATAATTGTGCCAAGTTATATTCCAGCGACATAGTAATTTGTGTCAAATATATTACTAAGGAATTAATGGAATACAATCCAAGTCATCGCCTATTTGCCACATCAGCAATGTCCGATGGAAGTAGATACCATCTACGTCAACAATTTTCTAAAAATACTCATGAGTTATTTTTGAGTTCTAACATATATTACTTTAGCTAGTTATTTTCTAGTGAGAGAGTAATTCTTTTCAAACGTATCACAAATGAATCACCAAGGCACAACCCTAGTCACTCACCTTCTTGCCGCGTCAACACTACCAAATGAAGCATGGATGAAAACACTGGGATGACGATATGAACAATGTTGGCCGTCACATGGTTTTCATCACCTCTTTACCCGCAAAAACTTAAATTACTGTAAAATGATTAGGGCAACTAACTAGCTAGATCCGGGCAACGTCTGCAAATCCTGAGTAATTCTGTAGTAATTGTTTTCTGGCTAGTCATTTGTGCTGTAGTCATTTATAGGCCGATATCCCCTAGTGAGGTGCCACATACAATCCAAACAAATAAACTTTAGGACGAATACTCCTACACGGCACACATGAAAACTATATCATTAAGATCCACCCAAGTGCACTTAGGTTGAATGGAGCTAAAATGCTGAAGGGTAAATTCACAGAGCACATTTACCATCCAAAAAAAAAATATGAGCTCGAATGAAGCTAGATTACATTAGTGCAATTAGCTCAACAACAAACCAAGATTGCCTAGGTAAGAACGACTCAATAGTGCAGGGGAAAGCTGCTGCATGAGCCTAGAGCAGAGAGCGGGGAGCGGGGAGCAGGGAAAAGAAGAGCAGGGAGCGTGGATTCATATTTTTTTTTAACCCGAAGAACTCTAATAGGTGGAAGAAAACACCAAATGGATAATAAAGGTCCTATCACCGTGAAAGTGGGTTTAGGGTTTAGGGCCAGTTTTTTGAAAATAACAAAAGAATATTGCAAAAATAAAATGAAGTTACGGTACAGTTTCTAAAATATGAATGCATATTTGTGGCAAAATAAATAAATGCAATTAAACACATCGATAAAGTCAGAAATTCTAATTCTATCCTCTACCATCAATTCAGCTTAAACTTTACTAAATTTTGTTCTAATCATATATCTATATAGTCTATATAATTAAACTATTTTAAATAAAAAACTAAATGATGTCTGTTCACGGTTGATCTTAAATCATGCAAATTGTCAAAGTATATGCGAAAAAACTTATGTAGTACTCAGTAAATTTCAACTATTGCAATCCTATTAAATAGAATGGAAGGATGACAACAAGAAACTGTAAAACCAAAGTAGTGGCCCTTGTAGTCTCACTACTACATTATAAATATATATGTATGACGTACATCACCGTAAAGTCACTGGCGAAAGTCAAGTCACTAGACAAGCACAAAATACTGTATTCATATTACTACCTAGAAGAAGATGAAGTTGAAGTGCCGTCGTCGAAAGCAGTAATAGATTCATGAGGAGATAATGAACTAATACTGGTAAAAGACTGCGAAGAGAAATCACAACTCACATCTCCACTCACAATAGAAGGTTGTAGAACCGGAACATCTTCTACAGCTGACACATCCATAAATTCTAGTACTCTAGGATCTCCAGTGAAGCGAGAAGGAGCGATAAAAGTTGGCGAGGTGAATAAAGATGCTTGAGCCAACGCCTTTGCATATACTGGTAAGTGAAACGACTTCTCCGGAGTCAAAAACAAACGATCAGAAAGGATGCGTTGTCGATCTCTAGGTGTCCTCACACGTGAGCTGTTGAAACAAAATTCACAAAACCAAATGAAGATCAGAAAAATATACAAAAATTACATGAGAAATGGTTAGTCTAATAACTAAATTTCAAGATGCAAGACTTACGCATAGAATCGGTTTCGTGGAACAATATCGATCATAGGCTCGTCTTCCTCTATCAGGTCCTCATCATCATCAGCACTTGTCTGCCCTGCATGAACGTGTTGCTTCTTCAAGCCGTCGTTCACCCTTTGGACAACAAGTGGCTGCAAAATAGAGTTAAAAATCTCTCCATCATCCTCCAACGCCGTAACATGGCCACCGGCCTTACGACAAGCATGAATGGAGGCACCTGTAAATAAAAATGCCAGTTAGATGAATTAGAGAAAACATCCCAACTACACCTAAGAGTTTATATCAGAATAAGTAACGAAATGACAACATACCAATTGAAGCAGTACAATCCAGCACAATGTCTCCAACATGAGTACTCGCTTCAATAAGCATCTGAAGAAGAATGGGGTCCTTCTCCCGTGCTCTTCTCCATGAAATAGTGTCCCGAATAAGTTGTGAGTCTTTTGTAACGAAATTGTGCAGCACATCATCAGCCAGAATGTCGATTTCAACAGCCTCCAACTCGTCAAATGGTTTCAAAGAAAACAAAGACGGTGCGGAGTTCGGGATATTTCGAACTAACAACTTGATGCAAAATCGAAGTGTCTGCAAAGAAAAAAACATTAAAAAATGAACTGACTAACAATATTTAAAATCCAAATAGAAGGATTAAAATGTCTATATAATTTAGGGTACTTACAGTTTTTGATGGATCCTTGGCACTTGTCAAACGCAACCGATTGACACCTATCCACTCCTTGAAAATCTTGAAATGATAAGCTCTCATAAAGCCCTTCAACTTGGAGTTCAGACTTTGATCATCAATATGAAAGAGAAGTAAGCCGCCATCGTCATGAATGTGATTGTTGGCAAAGTCAAAAATCAAATCCACAAAGCTCTCATCCAAAACATTCCATGCCAGAATAGACGTGGAAATATTGGGAACTGGCAAGTTCTCCGGAATATCCACAACCATCAAATCAACACCAGAAGTTTTCTCTGGACAACCTGAGAAATGTCGAGGGCGATCAAGCTTGTGCTGGAATAAAAATAGTAATTAGATTGACTATCAATTAATGAATGGACAAAAATATAATAGAAATAATGAAAATAAAGTACCTTATCAACGAAGGCCTGCAAGTTTGTCCATGCCGATGGAAAAGACTTGAACTTTGAAAGGTGTGCATCAATGGACAGTAGCGAGGCATTAATAATGCACTCATCGACAAATTGTGTATCTTGCACAATGTCTTTAAGTGCATGAGAAGTACCTTGAACCAACCATGACATTGATAGCCCTGCAAATGTAGCATCTCGCTTCAAACGCAGACGAGATAAAGAATCTGAGGAGGTTGGACTCACACCAACAGTTGAGGGGCTATCTCCTAGAGTGCCAGATCTTGCTGAGCCAAGAGCTACCGCCTTTGCCTCTGCCTCCTTTGCCTTCGCAGTAGCCAATTTGGCAGCCCTTCGAGCTTTCTCCACAGCCCGCCTTGCTTCTTTCTTTTTCCTTTGATCTTCTCTCTCAGCCTCTTTGGCGCGCTTAGAAAGGACCTTCAACTGCTACTTCCCAGACAATGTACTCCCGCTAGCGGTGTCCATATCCTCATCAGTGAGGTCAACAGTGGTTTGAGTGGTGGCACCAACCACTCCAGATACCTCGGATTTGTCATGAGAAGCCTTTGCCGCTTCCTCCTCAGATGGACAAAAAGGCTTCGTGCAATCGAGATACCAACATCCATCATTTAAATGCAAAGTTAACCACGATTGAAGCTGAGTAGGAGTGAACATACAATGCGATGAATTTTTATCAATCCATGTCTGAAGAAACAATGGAAGCTGATGTCTCTCAAGGGCACCCTTAACAAAGAGATCTTTCATATAATACCTGTAAGTTGCAATAACACATTTAGATAAATAAATTAAAGGCAATGATTTGTAATTGATATCACTAAAACACCCCACTCACCTCCAAACAACTCGCTTCACAGCCAAGTCAATATTCTTGTGGTTCTTAAATTCCTTTGACCTTGAGAATGTGGTCTTGCTTCTTAAGAGTGTTGGAAAGGCATGCACCCAAAGTTTAACCCTCGATGCTTCCACATACTCTTGTGGAGATCGAGGTCTCTCCGGTAGGTCCAACTTCAGCGGCAGCTTGTCAGCTTTAAGTGCACTCTCAAACTCCTCAGATACGGCGACTTCAAGCTACAATGATCAAATTTTGCAACATTAACTTACTCACTTGGGTTGAAAGCATTTTATGAACGAACTGATTCCAAAATATGATGAACTAAATTCACAGAAATAAAAAAATTTGCTAAACAGAACTTACTCCGGCCCAAAAGGATGCCTTCTTTAACCACGAGTCTAACTCCTTATCGCTGAATCATTTCGGAGGAAAGTGGAGAGCTTCCCTAGTGGCATTGCTAGAATTCCACCACTGAAGCCATCGAACTTTGAAATGGGGTGGGACATTGGAAGTTGCAATCAATTGTAACTTATCCAAAGTCATCTGTGGCTTTGAATTCGAACTCCAATGCTTTGTAATCTGAAATTATAAGGAGAGAAATTATTTTGAATAATCACTCTATGTAGGTGTATCACTTCAAATGAAATATCAAATATACTCAAGAATCATTTTTACCTCTTCAAGGAACTGGTCACCAAGCTTTGGATTTGCAACGGCCAAATATTTGGACCATTGACCTTTGTACATCTGAATTTTTGCCTTTGCTGCAGCTAGCATAGAAGTGGTAATCTCAGAGTCAATCCGAAGTTCCACAAGAGTATTTTTGTGGTACACTGTGGCAGCCTCATCTGATGCATCAGCAATCTCTTGCTGAGGTCCAACAACAATTGGTAAAGAGGTGAGAAATGGTATAACTCCATATCAAACATAATTAATAAGTAAGAATAAAAGAAATTACCAGTAAATGCATACATTTACAACCAAAAAACTTGAAAGCGAAAATACTTACCTGAAAGAGTAGAGAGACGAAGACATCGACTGTTAATGGATACCATGACTTCCCTCTCCGAGGATTAGCCAAGCACTTGTGATAATCCTCTGCAGTCAACAAATCCTTGAATGATTCAAGTGGTTGACTTCCAATCGCCTTAATTCAATGGAGTATGTGCACGAAGTTGGTCTTGACGTGTGAGTTTTCTGTGGCTCTACACAAGGACAGTAGAATCAAAAATCAAACAATGAATCAAAGATGCAAGTACCGAATGAATATTGCAAGGACTTAGTGAATGATGCTCACCTATTAATATCGTGCATAGCATGAAGAGCCAATCCGACACTGCCTTTGATATCCAAACAAATGCAATCCACGGAGATGTGCCACTTTACATCAGCATTGTGCATTCTCTCAATATATCCCATCCATGCCTTGAACCGATGATTTCCATCACATATGAAGAGTTTACGATTCTTCAAGAAGCTCAACTGGGGAGTAGCCAAAAGATTTGACTCAAAGCGATCATTGGCTGCGTTCCACAAAGGGCCCCATTTTTCTTTATCCTCCTCGGTGACAAAGGACTCCTCACCGAGGTCATTGGAAAGAGAAACGTAAAACACGGTAGATCCAGGACGATATCCATGAGTAAATTCAGCCTCCAACCGCTTAATATCCGACTCCAGTGTGGGTTGGACAAGTGGCATGTACACAAGCCTGTACAACGGCACATCAAAGCGAGAGGAAGCCTTGGGTGCAATGCTTAGGCTGTCTATGGCAAAGATACAATTTACCCTTGGTGTTGACAAAGCTCATCTTCGTTAAGATGTAGGTGACAATCCACCTCATCCGCCACCGAAACATCTGCGTCCGGATGTGAACTTGTGCCACCAGAGAATTTGGGTGATCGGGTAGACCGTTGAGATGATGACGGGTCCATGACCTGAATTTTGCATCATATCAAAATTAGTTTCTAAGCAACACAATTCGACAAAGGTTGACAATATAATGAGACTAGAGCAAAGGCAATTACCAGACAAGAATCAACCTCAACCTGAGAACTCTATCAAAATTATTCCAAATGTTCTTAGGCAATCCATACACAGTTCAAATGGGTATGCATGGGCTGCAAAAAAATAGCGTCGGCACCGACGCTACTCCGAGAGCGGCCATATACTCTTTATTCATTTTTCACGTACTCCGGGAGCGGCCATATACTCTTTATTCATTTTTCACGTACTCCGGGAGCGGCCATATACTCTTTATACTTTTCATTGAATTAATTGTATAAATGTTTGTGCTTTCAATCCGGAGATGAATCAAAATGACTACGTCGGCATCGACGATCATGGTGGTGCTTCTTACAATCAATTCATTTCAACAAAATATTCATACAATGAAAGTAGAATCAGCATCTTGACGGAACATTAATGTGAACTAGAACCCTCTAAAGCATTTTCAATAATCCGGAATCATTTCTTGGGCATTTCTGATCTGATAAGGAAGATTGTCGGTATCGACGAGCCCATATGAGGCTGACTAATGATCATGAGAAAGAAAACTTACTAACCAGATGATCATATTTTGAAAGAGAACTACTCATTCAATGAAACAACAAATGTATCTAATGCAATAAATCTATTGAGTTCCTCACTGAAATAAATCGGGAGGGCAGGTGCGTTGGTGCCGACACAGCGATTCACTTTAAGAAACCCGTGTTTTTTGTTATGTCTCCATTCATGTCAACATGTTTTGTTGATGTCTTGGTGTTAGCCAGTAATGTCCCCCCGAACGTGAGGATGTCCACGCGTCAATAATGAACAGTGGAGGTGGGAGGGTACCGAAACACGCGTGTGAAACATGAGACACGACGATGTTTCCGGCAACGTGTCCGTCTTCGAGGACGTCACCAAGGACATCCAAAGGGGCCGCGAAACTGCCACGCAGGCAGCGGACTATCGTTTCATCTGAGGTAAGAACGTGAAAGTTACTGCTGTGCAAGGTAGAAAGCTGCCCAGCAGTAAAAAAACAACAAGACGGGCAACAGTGTGGAGGAGGAGAACAAAAAAGGCACCACCCTTTAAATTTTTTTTATTTTTTATTTTTTGGAAATTAATTTTTTTGATTTTAAAATAAATGGAATATTCTGATTATAGTCATTCTGATTTGTCTACTTCATATAAAACTTTTTAATAATAAAATATACTTTTTTGAAATTAAAAAATATATATATATATATATATTTTAATAATATATTATTTAAATTGATTATTTTGTAATATAACCTGACATACTAAATTAAGTACTGTATATTTAAATATTTTAAAAAAAATTTATAACTTACTATATTATTAAAGTGTATTTTTTCTACAAAATCCAGAATTTAAAAAAAAAAGGAATTTGCAAAGTTCTAAGTGGCAATACCTATGTGGACATATTCCGGGATGTCCTTGAGAACGTTGCAGAAACGCGATGATGTCTTTGCAGATATTCTAGAAGATGTTTTACGAGACGTCCCACCTGGGTGTCTCTGTAGTCATCCTCGGAGACATCACCAGAAACATAAAAAGGGACATCCATATGCGGTCATGTTTGAGTGGATGTCACCTGTGTCTCGTATGACGTGGCTGTTGGCACCAGTCCGAACGTGTTGTAAGACATCCCCTCAAACATTTGCATTTTGTTACTAACATGTCCGCGGTGACATCCGCAACAATGCGACCCGTGTCTCGAAGAATGTTTTCAGGGATGTCCACGAAGACGTCCCTGAAAGCATCTACCATAACATTCATGATGCAGCATGGCGTCTTGGCACAGACATTGACTATGACACAGTAGAGGACGTGAGAGGCCGTTAGCAAGAACATGTAAAATGTCCTCCGATACATAGTAATGTCAGCATACACGTCCGCGGGGATGTCCCGGCGGATAGATGAAGGGGGCAGTAAAGTACGGTACTACGAGCAAAATGTCCAAAAATCACTACTCCTCCTCAATCTCAACTTGGTTGTTGGTTTCTGTTTCGGTTACGACATAGCTCCCTCCCGTCGTAGCAGCTCTCTGAATTGGGTCCATTTCCAAAATCGGCGGTTGCAAGCCCTGGAAGTCCTCGTCGTCACCAACAGCGATAGCGTTGGCCACTAGATGCTGATGATGGGGTGTGTTTCGCCTCCCTCTAACTTCTGTTCTTCAAACAATCTTCCAACCGAGTCTTGTAGGGTCATCACAGAAAAACACCTGCTGACAATGCAAGGGGAATGCAAAGGAATCCGCATGTACTCTGTTGTCCATGTGGTTGAAGTTTGCCACGCTGAATCCGTACTTGTCACGTTCAATGCTAGGAACTCGCACATCCCGTGACGCTTTAACCCACTCGCATAGCAACACCGTTGTACAGTGATTGCGGTAATCCAATTCCAGTATCTCCTCAATGTACCCGACATACTCGGCAGTATGGTCAATGGGCTTCCCATTGCGAATCCCCCAACGCAATTGCTGTGTATAGGTGGCCACCACACAGGAGTCCCGAGTTACAAGGCCTCATTCGGAAGTCCTAACACGCAAATGCATTCCAAATGCATACATTTGTCGGTGGGAGGCTGCATAACGCTCCGGCGGACATGAATATTGTATCACGTCTTGGTCCAAGAGAACTCCAGCCTGCTTTGTTGCCTACACCCGCGCCTTCAGCCAATCAGCAAAGCTTGGCAAATCACTCAGTTCGGGTGGGTATGTCACCGGTCTACAAGGTCGATGACGTCGTGACAGTACTCGAAATGCCTCTCGCTCTTCCCATCTGCGTCCCTTCGCTGTGATGTATTCCCTGAACAGCACATCCACCTTTGTTCTTAGACATCAGACATGTACGGTAATCATGTAGTGTACCTGTGACGTTGGAATTTATCCCCTAAGACGTCTCCAGTGACATCCACATGTTCACGTGGACGTTGCAAATGACATGTGCACGTCCATCATCTGTACATCCTCCAAAATTCTACAATGTTATGTACAATGTCAGCATAGACAGGCATGTAACGTTCACGTGTCCCCTATTTTGATGCATATGAATGATGTCAAGAAGAACATCAGAAAGTACTTAGAGAGGAACTCACTCTCGCCACGGCTCCAAGCAAGGTGCGTTGTCAATTACGAATGCGTGTGCATAGCCGCGGACCTCATCGGACATTCTTCGCTTCGTGTGTTCATTCAGCCTCAATATCTCGTCGTTCATATTGGCATCCTCGTTCAGGTCCCATACACGGTGGGTTGTCGCTATATGCCGCTGCATGTACTCTGTGCAGAACCCAAGCGTGTCCTCTAGTCTGTAGCCTTCTGCTATACTCCCTTCTGGATGTGCATACGTCCGTACGTAATCTTTCAGTGTCTTCATGTATCTCTCAATTGGATACATCCACCTGCAATGCACCAGTCCGCATATGAACAGTTGTTCCACGAGATGCACGGGAAGATGAGCCATCACGTTCAGGAATGTGGGCAGAAACTCCTTCTCCAGCACACACGTTGCGATTACCACGTTCCGCATGAGAGCATCGAGGGCGTCTTCCCGTACCTCTTTCTCACATATACGCTGGAAGACTCTGCACATTTTGATGATAGCTACGCGCACCTCTTCGTCCAGCAAGTTCCGAACAGCCACCGGGAGAATCTACAGGAGGTAATACAATCATCATGTTCGACTTCTGAAAACGAAAACACAAGGTGGAAATAATCATGGCTGCGATCACCTCTGGGCTCCTACGCTGCATATGTCTCGACAGACATCAGCATTGTCTGGCCAAACATTGAAATGTCATAGAAAACATCATCGTGTCTTGCAGAACATTTGTTTGTGTCCAATTCAACGTCCACATGTTTTGCAAGACATGGCTTACAGGAAAGGGTCCATACAAGAGAATCCTCAAAAACAGACATTCACAGTTCCCATGCAATGCACTATAGCTGTTACAAATAAGTGTATTCTGACTGAAGGTAATTTAAGAGTAGTACCCATACCTGTTGCATGAGGACATGATAGTCGTGTGTCTTCTTGTATTGCAACTTTCCGTCCTGCAGCCGCTTGTGAATTGCTCCCACGTAGTTTGTGGGAGTGTGGATGCTGGAAACAATGTGCACAAACTCTCGCTTCTCCTCAGGCTTAAGTATGTACGGTGTCTGCGGCATGTAGTATTCGTCACCTCGGCGTCGGGGGGGCTGCAGCCATATCTCCTCATGTATGTTCAAGTCCTCCACATCTTGACGACTTCCTAGGCTGTCGTTCATTCTAAACAATGTCTTCAGAATATTCTCGCATAGATTCTTCTCGCAATGCATGACGTCCAATACGTGTCAAACCTTGAGATGCTGTTAGAATGAACCATGCATGTTGATTAGATTTGTAATATTTCATGTGCGTTTCTAAGAACACTGCCACGCGGTTCTAGAAACATCCCTCTGCTGCTAAGGATGTCCTAAAGTATGTCTGCACGAACATCTTCCATAACAACATAGACATCACAAGTAACGCTGCGACGTCTACCATGACAACAACATTGACACAATGCATCCGATATTTGTTCCAACAGCCAGCATATACGAAGTGTTCACCTGCCAGTACGGAAGTTCGAAGAATGCGCTAAGACGTTTGACTCCCGTGTAGTATACACGGTCACTTGGAGATCCTTCCCTGCCACCAAGATCTAAGTATGACTGCCGCCACACTGCGTAACGGATGACATCTGCACCTGACATGGTTAGAGGCACTGTCTGGTTCTCACGCTTCCCATTGAACCTAGTATTCCTATGGTACGGATGGTGACGAGCAAGGTACCGACGTGCTCTTCCATACACTATCTTCGAACCTCGTGTGATACGGTCGGGACGCATATCCCCTGTCTTCGCCATCCGTGCATCTGTCTTCGGGCCACATTCAGGACATCCTTTATATCCCTTATAGCATAGGCCTGAGATTAGCCCGTATGTAGGGAAATCCGAAATGGTCCACATCAGCAATCCACGTAGATTGAAGCGTCGAGACCCCACAGGTAGGGTAAAATCCTGTGCGGCGACTCCTCGCCAAAGTTGGTGTAGCTCCTTCAACAACGGGCGCACAAACACGTCGATGTTTGTTGCATTTGGGGAACGCTTCCCTGATATCAATATGCACATGGATATGAAGAACTTCTTCGTCACAAACCAAGGCTCCAAATTGTAGATTAAGACGAGCACTGGCCACGTAGACCAATTTGTGTTGCTCAACTTGAAAGGATTGACACCATCCAGTGCTAAAGCAAGACGCATGTTGCGGTCCTCACGTCCGAAGCCGTCAAACGCGACGTCCGTGTTGATGTGTTTCCATGCTGGGCTGTCAATCACGGATCGCATCACGCCGTCGTCACTAACGTGCTTTGTGTGACCTGTCAACATCCCCGCAATTTCTGGTGATCGCCACATCCGTTTCAAGCGGGGAATGAGAGGAAAGTGCCTTATCACCTTGGCTGGGATGGAGTTAGTGCCCTCCAACCATCGGGACTTGGAACACTTTGGGCATGTCTGCAACTCCGCATGTTCATCCTCATAGACTACACAACCATCAGGACATGCATGGATGTTGTTGTAGTTCAATCCCAACCTTCGAATGGTCTTCGATGTGGCGTAATGACTATTGGGCAGCTTGTTGCCTACAGGGAGCAAATCCTCTGCCAAATACTGCAGCAACTCACTGGTGAACGTGTTGCTCACCCCAAAAGCAACACACATGTTCATGATGACGATTGTAGCGGAAACAACGCTGGTTCTGGATCCCGCATACAGCGGTGTGGTGGCTTCCTCATACAATTGGTGGAGGCCATCCACCGTATCACTATCAATATCGTCGTCCTCTTCCAAGTATTGCTGCCCCTCTGCATCCCTATGCAGTGCATCACCACGGTCAAGGGCCTCCATGACCTGGCGCTGGACGTCGTGATTCTCATCCAATGCAGTAACATCCGCTGTAACATGATTACGTCCGGAGATGTCGTCGGTGATGTCCGGCAGGACATTAGAAGCGCCAATGTCTGGTGCCTGCTCTACAACGTCATCGTCATATGCAATGTCCTGGACCCAGATACCGTCCTCTGGATATCCAGCAGGAGGATCCCCACCTATCATGGAAAACGATAAACAAGGATGTCTACCAACTCTCGTGTGGTGCTCTCGAATGACGTTTATACGTCTGCGCTGACCGCGGTGACAATTTCGGCAAGGGCAACGGTATGACGCTATATTCTGCTCCGTTGCCACTCGTAGCTCTGTTTGTAGTATGAGATCAGCAAGAGGGATGTGACGTAGTGTACGGCCGTCGTCATCGATCCGGACTCTTGCGCCGCTGCGACGCCTGCCCGTACGCATGGTTCACGTGGCTAGCAAGACATATACAATGTCAGAGATGTTGTTCAAAACTCATACCTGATGTGAAATCACCTATTATATTAGGAGTTAACTATACAGGTGGTGGTATGATTTGTCATCATGTCCTTCACAATGTCTATGACCATGTCTTCGAGAACGGAGTGACGTTTAGACAGGCATCCCTACGGACATTCAATCGGACGTCCCAATGCCCAGCCCAGTGTACGTCACTCACCACTGCTTCTTTTGCCTGTAGTCGATGGCCGGGCACGTGAAGATGGCGTTGTTTGTTTAATGTCACTACTTCAGTACAAATGAAGTGTTCATCAACGGCTCGACATAATCACGCATTCCAAATCAAGAAGCTCCCAATTGCACTTGCAACATGCTCTGCAATGAAAACATAATGATGATTCATGTTCCGAAAAAGGGGATGGGATACGTTACATTCAATGATCGGAAGTGAACAGAACTGAATTTCTGAATGAGGATGGGAGGAAGAACGGTCAACAATGTGTACATTACATATTTGCAAGTGTTTACATAGTCAAAGTTCACAGGGAGTGAAGCCTTGATCGTACAGCCAGTGGTCGTAATCATCCTCCCAAGTGTCAAAGGGATAACAATCCTCGTAGAACCATGACATGCTGAACATGTTCTTCTGGTATACATCATCCACGGTCTCAGCCAAGAAATCCTGATTGTTCATCAATCCACGCTCGTATAAATACATGTGTTTGCTATGTAGAAGCACTAGCCGCTGCAAGTACGCGACATGCTGTACATCATAATCTTCGAAAGGATATGGTTCATACGGATGATTGCACTCTCCCACAGATTGGACATCCGACCTTGCCTCCTGATGCAATGCCATGGGGATGCATTGACACGGCTCAATGACCCTGTAATTGTAGCACAATAAACATGATGTGCATGTACACGTCCATGTCTAGGGGGTTACAGACGTCGGATTTACCATTGACAACGTTTCAGAGAACTCACTGACGTCTCTACAGATGTCTGCAGAGACATCAACAAAGACATCCACCAAGACGTCTGCATGTAACGCACATTGTTTATGAACACTTACTAGGAATCAAGTGTCTATAGTTTTACAGAGCACTACCACTACACAAACGAGGAGAATGGTATTGAAGTCATGTATATCTTCACGGTATGTAGCTCACCGGGTGTCACACAAGTTGGTATTTGACACATACTGATGCATGGTATGAAAAATTATGTAGTTAGGGAAGTTCTGTTTATGTACTCACCCAAATAGGGTAGTGACCGCTGAAGAGTGTGTTGACTTGGTCTTTGTTCCGCCGTGAGAGGATCCCTATCATCACAGAACACTGTCAGTATTCGGCTCTTCAAAAGCAAGACTCTTGTCTTAACGACGCTGAACAAAACTTTAAGTCGTCCACGTTGACATTCTCTATGACGTCCCGGTTAATGCTTAGACGTCTCAGAGAACGTGTGGATGTCATTTCCTAATTTTAGTGCAGTATGCTCAAAGATGAAGGCAACATAGAACTCCTGCAAATTAACTAATTCAGATAGCGCACACATGTCCAACTGTACGTAATTCACACAGAAATGACAATACATATATACATTTTATAACTTCTTCAACAATTTATGGATTCTTCTAGGGTGCTCTCGTACACAGACGGACCCAATTGACATTACAGAACGCCTGGGACATTCTCATGTTACACGTTACGTCTACAGAGATGTTCTTGTGGACGTTACAGCGTTCGTAAGAATGTCATTTGAGATGTCTCCACTGACATCTCTAGAAACGTGGGGATGTCCACAGGGATGTTCATGGCCGCGCATTTGTCGGGACGGCCTGCACTCATTTACTAGTCCACGTGTCTAACATAGTGCAATGAATATCGTACAGACAGAAGAGGACAGCGAAGGTGCGTGCGGGACATTAGGATGGGGTCTTTGGAAACCCTATTGTGGTGCATTTCACATGAGTGATGTAATTCGAACATGGCAGTTAGTAGACACTTTGCAGTGCAACCTAGGGTTTTCGTAGTGAGAGACACCATACGAGCACAGGTTCGAGAGTCCGACCTCACTGAGGCCGCTCTTCAGGACTTCAACAATTTTGTAGAGCAAATTGCGAGGGTGTCTCCCACAACTGCAAACATGAGGGAGAAACGCCAAATTCCATCGACTCAAGTGAGGAGGAGCGAGCGCTTGAGCAAGGCCATGGACGCAGTGGAATCAGCTCCACCGACAGCACCAAACCCCACGTCGCAAAAGGTATGGACCACCTCCACAGCACCGCAAACCCTAGGAAACACAATAAATCTTGGCGGCGTTCTCAGTTCTTCCGCTCCGACACGTGCTTTGTAGAAGACTGCACGAGTATACACTACTAGAAATATGGTATTTGGAGAGGCTATGAGTGCGGTGCCTGGGAGCAAAACACCCAGGAGTCCTAACTCCCCAAATTTCATTTTCCGTGAACCAATGCGGTACTTCTGTTGCCTCCGAGGAAGCCCAACTTCCGCCTTTTTTTATGGCGGACCAATAGTATTGTCAGAGTTCCCTGGATCAGAAGGATGAAAATGAAAAGGACGGCATTCACTTCCCAAAGTAAGTCCGCTCCGCCACGCGTCTATTTGTGGATCCTTCACTAAGATCCTTCACCTTGTCCTTGGTGAGAATGGCTCATAACTCAGTCTCACGTATTACCATGGCACGAGTTCAGCGGTCTGTGACAAGTGTCCTTAACTGTCATTTTAAATTGTGGTGTGAATACGTCAACACCGTAGGCAGATCATCTCCCCTGTTGCATTCGTAGAAAGCATGACAACATCCGAAATGCTATTGCACAATATACATTACAATTGTAACACTATATTGATTATGCAAAATCTTTGATCTATTACTTCAAAGCAACGAATTCATCAAATGGAATGAATAAATGTAAGGGCTTTGAGGACGTCATACTGTTCAAGCACAACCAAGCCATTCACAGACTTCGACATTAAATCTATAATCCTGAATTTCTTAGAAGCCGAATACATACACAGAAATTCTAAATATTCCCGCTCAGACAACAATGTTTGATTTGAAGGAATACTGAACAAGTTTATTTTGTAAGCATTGCAAAATTGTTGTAAGTATATCGAACATGCGGAAACTCGCGAGACGCTGGATATTTGGCACGCGTAACAAATATCCTATAAAGCAAAAGAATTCCTACATATTTTCAAAAGACACAAATGCGATGTTGTTCTACGGTGCAATGCTACGTCTGAATACAATCATGCTTGACAAATTCCATGGTTAACGGGTTTCGGTCTTTTTTAAATATTGCACAAGAAGATACTTGCATGTAATGGAAAAAGATTAGGTTAAGGTGAAGAACCTGGGTTATCATGCACTGACGAGACAAGTTTGAAATGTCTGAGCTCTGGAATTCGAAGCGACTTCACCACAGCAAGCTCCCAGTTTTGACTGTTTGAAACAACATAAGTAGAGTCATTTCATTGACTGTGGCAGAGAACTATGGTCACCAAAATTTTCATGAATTTAAAAATATGAAAGGACCATATGTGACGATATTCCTGAAACCCTAATTCAAGAATTGTATAAGAAAATGAGACTAACGCATATACCGGCTACTGTAGTGATGTAGATTGGAATCTGCAAGTTGCTAGGTGTCTACTGTGGGTGCTGAATCGAAAAGCCGAACATCTATATCTATAAAAGAATACAGGATGAGAAATGAACGCGCCGAATGGATGAACGCGTCGATGAAAAACCGCAGATAGGGATGAAAATGGTCGCAGTTAGGGTTTGCAAGATTTTTCACCTTGGAAGCCACGAAGGCCTGAACCTCAGCAGGTGAAATGAAGCAATTAGGCTTCAGCACGACGCACGCTGCAGGTATCTCCCGAGCTTCTTCATCTGGAATTTTGCACATTCAGTATCTAAGTAAACAAGCCAAACTTTATACACAAGGAATCCGAGACGCTCATACCAAAAAAAAAACAGAATGTTGATAACACATCAACCAACCACAGAAGAAATGGTTGCGGTACTTACGACATGACTCCGGCATCTGCTATTGCAGGGTGAGATATGAGGATGGCTTCAAGCTCAACTGGCAGAACCTGCACATTCACACATGAGCTTACAAACTAGCTGTGATAGTTGGATGGAACTCCCGTGGTTCACTCATAGTACCTGAAAGCCCTTGATCAGTTTGTTTTCTTTTTTGTGTTTGTCCGAAGTAAGGGATATTGGAATCACGGGATTTCGGCATGTGCTGTGTGCGACGGCATTGCGCCCATCTTTCGGAATAAGCCGTTGGCGGTGATTGGCGATGGGACTCAGCGATGGAGGAGGCGAATTTCTTGACCAAGTATGCGTCGAAGGTGTATATGATTCATCGGCGGGACTCGTTCTGGGCGAGCAGGATCATGCAGGAATGCGCGCTGGCAAACTCTATGATTGAGGTGGTGTGGAACAGCACAATGACGGAGGCGAAGGGAAACAAATGTGGGTTGTTGTTGGAGTTGAAGGTCAAGAACCTGATGAGCGGGGAGAAGACGATGCTGGAGGTGAGCAGTATTGAATACTTTTTGGCCTGCAGAGCCATGGGGACCCTGGTGTGCAGCAACACTCCTAGCAGTGATGGTGTAGAGTCAAGACAGCGGAAATCCTGAGGCATTCCTTGACAACACCTGGTATGGCCTTGGTAACCCCAGTCATGTTATTGATATTGTGAGCTTAATCCCTAAATGTCAAAAGTTTCTAAGTAAGCTTTTGCAATATTCTGGCACATTCAAACGGTTTCATTTTATATTTATAATTTATGAAATTTGTTCAAAGAAATAGAAGACCAGATTTACATTGGAATATAGTTTTTATTCTAATCAAACATATTGATAAAATTTATGCCAACTTAACCCTTGAAGGCCCAACAGATCCGTAGCGGCAACTCTTGGAGGTTGGGTCAATTTCCTATGGTGTCCATATATAATTTTCATCTTTGAAATTTCTGCCATAGATGGACATTACTAAAAGGTTTGTGTGAGTACAATTTTTTCCCAGAATCCAACATTTAATGGAAAACTTATAGGGTTTTGAATTTCAAATGGGGAAAGTGGGCACGTCGGGCAACTCCAAAAACTTTTGCTACAACACTCTATCAAATGTAATATTTTCAATAATAGCAGGTAATATAATTTCCTTTGATATTGTCCAAAAAATACTCTAGTTGTTTGTGAAAAATAGCACATAAACCCAAGTCAAAGACTTTCATACATTACAATTTTCTTGAAATTGCTTCTCGAAGTGGCAAGCTAGGAGGATTATGGTGAATGACCATGTGAGATTTAAAAACGGAAAGAAAGAGAGCATGAGGAATTTCATATTTCTTTTCTTCTACTCTAATGAAATGCTTGACAATCAATGCTCTTGAGCCCTACTCTATGCAAGCAAAAACTCTCCAATAGTACCCTAAGTTCTCAAACACTTGACCAATAGTTCCCCCACACCTTTCCCAAGCCAAGTCACCATGTGCATGTGGTCCCATCTACTAAAATAAGACCCTAAGATTTTGGGTGACTATCTAGTGTATTTTGGTTACTCTCAAGAAATTGGAAATTCAAGGATTACAAGGATTCTGCATTTTGCAAAGAATAATGGCACATGTTGATGAAAGAAAATATAATAAAGAGAAAATACTATAAATTTATGCAAAAATCAAAACAAAAAAAAACTTAATTTAATTTTTTGTAATTTCTGAGTCACAATTTCTTTCACTCCACGTACTTTTATATCAACATTTTTACCTTTCTCTTTCTCCATGACTAACTTTCTAATTCTTTGTACCAAACACTTGTTCATCTGAACACTTGTACCCAATCTAGTAAATCCAGATGCAGTTTTGGAGGGGAGAGTAGCATGAAAGTCGGTTTTCGCACGCATGATTATTTCTACGACTCCATTGCAAGCACTAAAATCTACAAAACACTTATATGAGGGTACCACAAATTCACCACCAATTGATTCAAAACCTTCATCCTTATTGGCTAAACCTCCATTTTTTTGGGATATTGGAGCCCAAATGCCATAGGAATAGGAATTATGATCATTGTCTTGATGAAAACAATTACTAAAATCATCAGTTGTAAATGTTAGGTGACTTGCAAAACTATCAGACGCTTGTTGTAAATCAGAAAACTCAGATTGTGATAAATCTGGAATATTCGCTTCGATAGCTTCATTTCTTGTGGTTTCGAATAATACCGGAGCAAGTTGATTAAATCGCTTCTTGTAAAAATCTGCTATCCATGAAACAACTTCTTCCTGATCATTCTCCCATTGATGAATCTCCAAATTGTTTTTGAAGAAGTAGGGATATATCGTCCCAATGAATAACCCTTGTCCATTCCTACACAATAAAATTCAATTAAAATTTATAATACTAAAAAATAAATACAAATTAAATATAAATATATTCAAAAAAAAATTCAACAAGTCTCACCTCCTCTCCATCCAAGCGCAAACATTTTTCCTTTGCGATGAGCTGTGTTTCCTCTTAAAACTGCTGCATTTTTCTTAAGATTACATAAACTGGTAGTTAACAAATGAAAATCTTCTTTCACATTTTCGGACATTGTATCAAATGGGGTACATTGTACCACAAAAACAACATCTTTTGTTGTTTTATCCCAAATGGCAACTTTGCCTTTGTGAATACGAAAGTAATCATCAAGACATTTGTTCCAAACAATTCCTTGAAAATTCTCTTCCACTCTTCATTTTGGTAATGAATAGACATCGCCTGCATATCATTTTCCAAATATATTATTCAATTTTTTATTTAATATTACAAATAAATAGAAATCAATAAAATATTTAAAACATTAACTTATAAATACATACCTGAAAACTCTTTACATATTTTTAATATGTCTCTTTGTTGTCTTTTTCTTTTACTAAACCTCGCGGATTCTTTCCACTTCTCCTTGTCGACCATTGTAATAACAATGGTGATCATTGCAATAAATATAACCTACCAATAGCCATTCTAGAAACATGGAAAACAAAGTAGATAAGTAAAAACCAATATCGACAACAAAAAACCAATTTTACCCAAAGATGTTACCCAGGAGGACTAATACCTCCAGAAAAATGTTACCCAAAAGATGTTACCAAAGAGGACTAATACCTCTAGAAAATGTTACCAGAGAGGACTAATACCTCTAGGAAAATGTTACCAAAGAGGACTAATACCTCTAGAAAATGTTACCAGAGAGGACTAATACCTCTAGGAAAATGTTACCAGAGAGGACTAATACCTCTAGGAAAATGTTACCAGAGAGGACTAATACCTCTAGGAAAATGTTACCAGAGAGGACTAATACCTCTAGGAAAATGTTACCAGAGAGGACTAATACCTCTAGAAAAATGTTACCAGAGAGGACTAATACCTCTAGAAAAATGTTACCAGAGAGGACTAATACCTCTAGAAAAATGTTACCAAGAGGACTAATACCTCTAGAAAAATGTTTACCAAGAGGACTAATACCTCTAGAAAAATGTTACCCAAGATAGATGTTACTTAAGAGGATTAATACCTTGGAGAGAGGTTACCTCAAATTTGATGCAATAAGTTGTAAGTATAACTACAAAACAAAAGTAGATACAAACATTATTGTCAGTAAATTCAGTAAATTGAATCATAAAAGTAATATGCTTGCATAAAAATCAAGGACATAAAACTACACACCACATCATTACATATACTAACATGTACATTATAAAAAATTACATTGCAAACAAATGAAAACAACTCACTAAGGGCAAAACTCATCAAAGATGTTAAGATGAAGCTATATACTAGAAGGAAAAAAAGCTACAGACTTTAGGGAAACCAAAATATAAGAGAGAGAGAGAGCAAATAATAGAAATATATTAGAAATATATTATCTATGAGGAAGTGTCTTCAACTTTGTGGGAGAGTTACCTTATATACTTTCCTCCCATCATAGAAGGTAAAGTAAAAGACAAGTTCACTTTACTTTTAGCCGATATAGAAACATCAGTTCCTTTTATCTTATTCGGATATATAAACTATTGATTGTTTCTAAATTTAGTTTCTTTTCGAAGTTTAGAAAATTTTAGTTTGAACCTCTACTGATTCCAGTATAGAAATCACATGAACATAATAGAACAATTGTTTAATCCTAAAAACCTCACCACCTCAAAAGAAAAGAAGACCAACCACTCACTGATTTCAGAAATTAAGTATGCATGACACTGATTTCAAAAGTTAAGTATGCATAATACTGATTTCAGAAATCAAGTATGCATGAGAAGAGAAGCAAACCTTGAGCCAGTGTTGCCCTCAAACTAACAATCAGTGCTCACTGATTTCAGAAATTAAGTATACATGACACTGATTTCAGAAATTAAGTATACATGACACTGATTTCAGAAATTATGTATGCATGAGAAGAGAAGTAAACCTTGAGCCGGTGCTGTCCACAAACCAACAATCAGTGCTCAACTCCAATCACAAGAAACACCAAGCGAATCTGCAAACAATGAAAGAAACTCCCTTAAAAATTGACAGAACAAATCAAGGAAACAAACCCAAGTGACACACAACAATCTATGACAATCTCAGGCTTTCATCCCACGAAAAACAACAGCTCTGTTCATCACAAAAGAGTGATGTTCACGTGGCGCAGACGTACGATGGGGACGGATGGGGACAAGGGGACGTGGATGGAGGACAAGGGGATGGGATGGGGACAAGAGGACGGGGATGGGGACAAGTGGACGATGGATTGGAGGGAAAGGGCTAGGGGATGGGAAGGTGGGGACTTAACACAAAAAAATGTTATCCCTAGTTTGAAATATAAATGTTATCTCTAGTTTGAAATATATTATCTATGAAGAAGTGTCTTCAACTTTGTGGGAGAGTTGCCTTATATACTTTCCTCCCATCATAGAAGGTAAAGTAAAAGACAAGCTCACTTTACTTTGAGCGGATATAGAAACATAAGTTCCTTTTACCTTATGCGGATATAGAAACTACTGATTGTTTCTAAGTTGACTTTTACTTTAACCCCTAAAGGACCAAAGTGCCCTTCGGAGGGATTTCTGATTTTGGGCAAGTTCCTAAAATGAAAAAAAAAATCATTTTTCTTTGAAATTGTTATTCTAGATTGCCTCTGATAAGAGCTTCGTGGACATATTTTTATTTTATTTTTTGGATTTGTGGTTTGAAAGTTAGTACCACTTAAAGCCAAAAGTGGGGACACTGGGCACCTCCAAAATTTTTGACAAAAGTTTCTATTGACATTGAGATTTTTCACATATATAAAGAATATTTCCTTTTTTGGAATTTTTAAAAAAAAATTCTTGTCTTTAGTGTAAAAAGGCATTTTATTCCAAGTCAAACATTTTCACACATTGTTGGGCTATGGGGGAAAAAAATTTCATCTTTTCTACATAAAACCTAGAGATCTTTATATTTTTCACTTTTTATTTTTTCAACAACAATATGTGGTGAAAACCTTCTTATTGACCGTTTGGATTATCATTTGAATACATACGTAGTTCACAAAAAAATAAAACGTGAAATGGCAATTTTTGAACTTCCACTCCTTGCACACTTGTTTTGAATATGCTACACCCCTTTTTTACCTCTAAAAATTGGTGTGTTGGGAAATAACATCATGCTTAAGACAATGTTAAAAGATTTAGACCTTGTACGATGCAAAAATTTGATACAAAGTGAAGTCAAAGTCTGTTGATCTACTCAACTCAGGGAAGAAAATGAACCATTGTTTTGACTTTGAACACTAAAATCTATCAATCCGTGCGGTGGTTTGCAACCAAAATTCCATGGTATGTTTATATAGAAGTTTATTTTAAGATCTTACGGTTGAAAATCCAAAATTCACTTTAAAATGTGATTTGCATGTCTATTTTTGGTAGTGGTAGTTTTGGACTGGTTTTAGAGCGAAAGGTTAACAAAAGAGATGTTAGATATATCAAGAGCCTCAATCACTATAGACTAACTTTAGATGCATTGTAGACTAAGTTTAGATGCACCGTAGACTAACTTTAGATGTACTCTAGACTAACTTTAGATGCATTGTAAACTAACTTTAGATGCATCTTTTTATATGATACAAAATTTTGTTTTATTTTATGTAAACATAATATATCTTCAAAAATGTTTAAATCTCAGAATTGATATTATGATTTTTGGATGGACAAATTGGAATTTTATAAACTTCAAAGTCACAACAGGCTCCTCCAGCAACTCCAACACATGTATGTGAAATTTAGGAAAGAAAATAAAATTTGAATCCATTCACATTCAAAATGTATACAATAATGGTTCAAGTCATATACAAAGCAAATTTCTTCATACTCTATATAGTCTATACATCCCACTATACATTTACATTATCATTTAACTTAAGCAAAGCGTCTAAACAATTTTTTTTTAAATGGCACTATAATACATGTCATTAATATAGAAAAGATCACATAATATTGATAAAATGAAAATTATGTGGCACTAGCTGTCACCTTTCGATTTCCATGTAGTCCATATTGTCTTGTAGTTAGTCAACTTCTCTTTCTCCCTCAATGTCTGGTTCACCATCAGAAAGTTGTAAAGGTGTTTCATCGTCCACATCAGGTATTCCATGTTCCTCCTCATCCAAAAGTAATGCTTCGTCCAATACATTTTCTTCCTCATCCTCCCCATCCTGTTCATCTTTTGACATATTGTCTTCTTGAATGTAGACCTGCCATTGTGTGTCATGCTCGTCATAATCACCATGATTAGATGACTCTCCTCTCTCCATGTTGAGAGTCTCCTCAGGATTTATTTCATATACCCGTGTCTTTCGCACCTCCGAATCCACAACAATTTTCCAATGTGCTTTCATACGGTCATCAACCAAAAAAACTTGGTTGCAATCTGTGGGGTAAACAAATGGTTCGCTCCTCATGCTTTGAGAATTCATAAATCCTCTTGTAAGTACCTTGTTGTATCCACACTCATCTTCGATCATAGTTGTACTACTTTTCCTCCTACTTTCGTCGTTCTTATACCATTGTCCACGAATGAGGGTTTCTCTAAAAGAAAAGTAATCCAATTGGATTATATGTTCTACTTGTCCGATAAACTCCACCTTATCCAGCAATCCCATGTCAAAATTGGCAGAGATAAAAGAATCTTGTGTAGTTTTGGTGGTATTGTCCCGTGTTGCAACTCTGAAATGTCAACCCTTGCTCCACATTCCAGCATAAAATCGGGCTTTTACCAACGGTCCAGCAGCCAAATCTAACACATTTTGTGGTACACTAGAACCAGTTGCAACTACAGCTAGCACCGTTCCATGTAGCCAATGTCTGAAAGACGGCAATGTATTATCACTGGCCAATGCCCACTCATGATTAATTCTCCAATCTTCTAAAGCACAATGATTGTTTACAACAAACGTGTGAGCTTGCTCATAAGTGACATTATCCGAATTTTTTTTAACATAAGCGTTTGGGAGTAATTCATCCTTCATATCAATATCTTCTTCAATTTTTCACATTGTTGGAGCTGTAGGATTTAATAAAGACACGTATTCAGATAAAGCTCCCATAGCTTCATGAGCTATATAGCCTTCCGCCATGCTCGACTCCGGGCGTGCTTGTTGGCGCACCCAATCCTTTAAGCGCTTCATGTAGCGCTCAATAAAATACATCCAACGGTAATGCACCGGCCCAGCTAGTTCAACCTCTCGTACCAAATGAATTATCAAATGCAGCTAAATATCAAAAAATGATGGTGGTAGTGTCATTTCTAAATAACACATGGCCTCATATCCTTCAAGTTCCAACCTAAGTAGATCCACTGATTTGAACTCTTTAGCACATATGTTTTTAAAGAAATGGGATAATTTATAGATAGCTGTCCGTACCTCATGTGTCAACGTCCCGCGAATGGCAATAGGCAAAAAATCATGTAGTACATTATGCCAATCATGGATTTTCATCTCCACAATCTTGTTAGAAGCGAATTTTTGGGCCATTGATGCTCCATAAGTGGTAGGAGTCCTAGTCTCTGCAATAGTCAGGAAAGTTCTGTTTATGTACTCACCCAAATAGGGCAGTGACCGCTGAAGAGTGTGTTGACTTGGTCTTTGTTCCGCCGTGAGAGGATCCCTATCATCACAGAACACTGTCAGTATTCGGCTCTTCAAAAGCAAGACTCTTGTCTTAACGACGCTGAACAAAACTTTAAGTCGTCCACGTTGACATTCTCTATGACGTCCCGGTTAATGCTTAGACGTCTCAGAGAACGTGTGGATGTCATTTCCTAATTTTAGTGCAGTATGCTCAAAGATGAAGGCAACATAGAACTCCTGCAAATTAACTAATTCAGATAGCGCACACATGTCCAACTGTACGTAATTCACACAGAAATGACAATACATATATACATTTTATAACTTCTTCAACAATTTATGGATTCTTCTAGGGTGCTCTCGTACACAGACGGACCCAATTGACATTACAGAACGCCTGGGACATTCTCATGTTACACGTTACGTCTACAGAGATGTTCTTGTGGACGTTACAGCGTTCGTAAGAATGTCATTTGAGATGTCTCCACTGACATCTCTAGAAACGTGGGGATGTCCACAGGGATGTTCATGGCCGCGCATTTGTCGGGACGGCCTGCACTCATTTACTAGTCCACGTGTCTAACATAGTGCAATGAATATCGTACAGACAGAAGAGGACAGCGAAGGTGCGTGCGGGACATTAGGATGGGGTCTTTGGAAACCCTATTGTGGTGCATTTCACATGAGTGATGTAATTCGAACATGGCAGTTAGTAGACACTTTGCAGTGCAACCTAGGGTTTTCGTAGTGAGAGACACCATACGAGCACAGGTTCGAGAGTCCGACCTCACTGAGGCCGCTCTTCAGGACTTCAACAATTTTGTAGAGCAAATTGCGAGGGTGTCTCCCACAACTGCAAACATGAGGGAGAAACGCCAAATTCCATCGACTCAAGTGAGGAGGAGCGAGCGCTTGAGCAAGGCCATGGACGCAGTGGAATCAGCTCCACCGACAGCACCAAACCCCACGTCGCAAAAGGTATGGACCACCTCCACAGCACCGCAAACCCTAGGAAACACAATAAATCTTGGCGGCGTTCTCAGTTCTTCCGCTCCGACACGTGCTTTGTAGAAGACTGCACGGGTATAGGTCCCCTTCGGAGATATTACTCCCAGCGACGGCGGAGGACGTGCCTGCGTTGGGTGGGGCGATGGATCACCTTTGGGCTCCACTTTCCTGCATGGGGGTGCAGCCAAGGACCGCAGATCACCTTGTGGGAAGGAGTCACTTCGGGTGAGGGACGTGAGAGGAATTGGACGTGGGAAGGGCCGCGCAAGATTCTTGTAGGCTGCAGTTGGAAGCCGCACCTTCGGCACCGTGACAGCGGGGTTTGATTCGTGCTTTGCTTTCGCTTTACATCCTATTGAAATTGGTGCAATTTAGATCAATATCTTTTGTTGGTGGGCTCTGTGCATGATGTGGAGCTTCTAAGAGGTAAATCTGTTTTGGGTTCACATTTTGTAAGCCCATGATGTCGATGTCTGGATGTGTGGGGTTGTGCGTGCTGTGATTGTCCAAAGTTTCACTTGTGTCTATTTCAATTTCGATGTGGAGCAAAGTGGAGGTCGGCCGAGGTAATGCCCACAGTTGGGAGTGCTCTGTTGACGTTGTCTAGGGTTTGTTGACCCTTAGTAGGGACAGTTGTTTACATGGCTTTCAGGTGTCGCGCCTTTGGCGCTCTAGGAAACGTCTTCGTGTTTCAGCCTACGCAAGGTCACTGTTGAACATGTGTGTTACATTAGGTTTATTTTATCATGCTGTCGAAGACGTCGGCATGTCCCGCGCGATGTCTTCATGTTGTTGGAGACGTCCACCGGGTTGCGGTCCTGTTGTCGGTAACGCTAAGCGAAATTGGAGGTTTCTGGGTTTGGGTTGAAATATTCATTTGCCGTATTCTAAGACGTCTTCATGTTTTAGGTTGGGCCCGGAAGCTCTTGAAGAGCGTACCTATTCCTTGTGATGTGACTGCGCTGTTGGAGACGTTAACATGTCTTGCAGGACATCTTGGCGTTGTAGGCGACGTCTGCAGGGTTTTGGTGGTAATAACGATGTGGTTTGGGAAATCACCGGGAAATCACCCTCGTGGATTTTAGTGTTTTGTGTATGTCAACGCCAAGCCTTGTGCTATTTATGGATGATCTCCGAACTTGTTGATTGGGCATTCAATTTTCTTGACAGCGTATGTGTTATGGAGTGATTATGTGGTTAGTGAATATGTGATAAATCTGGGAGCATTTTTTTCCTTGGTGAAGTTCTACCCACTGCCTTATTGGTAAGAAAGAGACTTGGTTATACAGCGTTCAGCAGTATCTATGACTGTATCTAGGCTGGTTTTGGTTTTTTATTTTTATTGTGTGGAAGAAAGAGCGTGCTCTTGTATCCTTTGCTAGAATTAGTCTGCTCTTACTGATAATGATGATTTTAATTTGGGATGTGACTGCGCTGTTGGAGACGTTAACATGTCTTGCAGGACGTCTTAGCATTGTTGGCGACGTTAGAAGGGTTTCGGCGGTAATATCGGTGTGGTTTGGGAAATCACCATGAAATCATTCTCGTTGATTTTAGTGTTTTTTGTTTGTCAAAGGCAAGCCTTGTACTGTTTATGGATGATCTCCGAACTTGTTGATTGGGCATTCAATTTTCTTGACAGCGTATGTGTTATGGAGTGATTATGTGGTTAGTGAATATGTGAAATCTGTGAGCAATTTTTTTCTAGTTGAAGTTCCATCCACTGCCTTAAAAATGAGCGTTGGTTATCCTGCGTTTAGCGTCGTCTACAAATGTATAGGCTGGTACTAGTATTTTTTTTATTTCACTTCGGCGTGGAAGACAGACCGTGCTCTCATATCCTTTGCTACAACTAGTAATGATGCTTGCTGATTATATTCTCATTATTATGGGATGTTACTGCACTGTTGGAGACGTTCGCATGTCTACAGTGATGTTTCAACGTTATTGGAGACGTTTAGGATGTTGTATTCAATTTGTATGTTCTTCTCTCGGTCGTTGACTTGTTCTGCTGTTGGTGTGCGATGGTTGCTGCAGAAAGAGGGGGAAGCCTTCGTGGAGTGGCCACCTCATCGGGTCAAGATGCCAAAGTTGCACGAGAAAATGAAAAAGCGCAACCGGTTGCCTCCAACGCAACTGGACAGTCCGTCAAGTGATGGGGATGATGGAGCTCCACAGGAAGTTCTTGAGCGGCAAACAAAGCAGAAGCTTGATGTGGGTGGTAGCTCTAAAGGGAAAGGCAGGGCCCAGGACACACGAGCAGCTTTGACAGCGAAAGAGAAGGCCACACTATGGATGAAAGAGCTGGTGATGCAGCGCAACTTCCGGTGAGTTTCTCGCTTTTTATTGCACAATGGAACTTAAATTCATTGATTCCGAAGTCCTTACTGACAAGTAGAAGTTTGTTTTCTGACGTCCCCGGCGACGCGGTAGAGGACATGCAGACGTCTCTCCAGACGTCCTAGTAGTCACGGCGATGTCTTTTAACGTATGACATAGTTAAAGCAGTCGGTTTAAGGGTCGTTGTTGCATACCTTGTTTGTAATTTCAATATTTTAAAATGCAATGTCGGTAATGTTTGGAGTCATTTATTGCCTTTTATGTTGTGTGTTGTATTCCACTTTGTACGCTTTGTATGAAGTAAATTTTAATCTTCAATTCCGAGTACGTAGTGGAATTCAATGTGAAGTCTGAGGCCTCTGTATGAATTTCTATTTTGAAGACTCGTGGATAAGAGTAGTAGAACTCTGAGGATCTTGTATATTATTCTTTTGTAACGCTGACACAGGCGGGGACGTCAGTGAGGACACAGTAATGTTACACGTGACGTGCAGACGTCGTTGTGGACGTCCGTGACGCCCTACAATGGACGTGCTTGGGGCTTTTAACATTTAAATAGGCAAGGGTTTCTTTTGTACTACAGAGGGTATGAAGACGAAGACGACGAAGAGGAGGAACAGGATCCAGAGGATGAGGAGGTGGAAGACGAGGACATATTTCAGGACACAACACCGCCTTGCCATAGCAACAGGCACGCCTCGGTGGGTCGCGAGAAGATCCTGGAGAAAAAGCCCATCACAGTTGATGAGAAAGGTGAGCCTTACGATGCCTTAGTGGGGGCCTTCCAGGTGGATTTGCGGGCCTTGGCTACGAACTTGGATCCCTGTTACAACTTTGCTGAGCAGGACGAGGCAACCAAGGAGCGATTTATCAAGTGCCTGTGGCAAGGTAAAGAAATGTTTTATATGTGTGACATTGAATCCTGATTTGTTTAGAGTGCTTACTTCGCGTATTGCTCTCTCAGTCATCCCCTGTCAAAGTACCACAGATTTTAAGGCTCATTATAATTTTGGTCGCCTTGCAGTCTGTTCTTGACATGGAGTTGTTTTTGGTGACTGCTGTGGATCACGCTGCATTCGCCTTGCAGCCTATACCTGACATGAATTGAATTTCCGTGCTTTGAGACTAAGTCGCCTCCATTGCAATGCTGTGTTGGTTGCATTTCACTTCTTCTCGTCCTTGCTGTACCATGTGTATTGTCTGATTTCTGTCGTCTCATGTTGGTCTCGCGACTGCTTTGCTTCGCCTTCCTTTGGGAGGATTTTGTCTTCGATGTCGGTATTTATGTATGATCTTCATCTTGAAAGTGTTGCGGTCTCTCTTGGATTTTTGCTTTGCAAGTTGCGTCTCTTCAGATCGAAGTTGTTCTCGGCACTGTTGTGCCGTCCTTCGATGATATCTTAATGTGTCTTGGATGTAGGAGATGTCCACTGAGATACGATCATGTCGACGAAGACGTGGAGATGTCCATGGCGACATCCAAGGACGTCCAACCCTGTCTCACCGCTGGCCTTGTCCACATATTTTTTAGTGTGCATGGTCATTTGCAATTGTAAGATTGACCGTCTTAATCTGGATGATATGTACTTCTAGTTTTTCGAGACGACTGACCACGGTCCATTCATGATTTTCAGTTTTTGCAGGTTGGGTGGTGTAGGGGGAAAGGAAAAACATGGAACCCGAGTTCATTCGCATTAGGGTGAACAAGATTTTGATCAACCGCCGTTTTCGCCTCAACCGGATGATCGACAACAAGGAGCGCAAACCACCTGAAGTTACCAATGCCCAGTGGAACAGGCTCGTGCAGAAGAGGGCCACTGAGGAGTCACGTCTAACAACAGAGAAGATGCGAAAAGTCTCGAAGGGGAAGGGATCAAAGTCCAAGTCTAAGATGGCTTCACTCCGTGAGGCGGCTGTAGTAAAACTGGTATGATAAATTCCTTCTTGGCACCTTTATTTTGCTGTATGTTGGACTTTGGATTGTCTTCTTTACTTATAAAGAACGACATGTTGTCAAAGAAGATGTCCTGTACAGTCATATTCGAAGCTATACGTTCGGTGTGGGACACTGCTGCAGACGTTTATGGACATCTTCGATAACGCGTGGACGTCTTCCAAAACGTCGAGACATCCTCGGACGTTTTGGTTGACGTCTACACGTCTCGGACAACGTCTACATGTCTTCATCGTTGTGAAGGATGTTGCATAGGACATCTATGCATGTCTTGGGAAACGCGGATGTCTGTCCACTGTGGGTCTTGATCGTCGCAGAGTTTGGGTGTACAGGTCTGTTGTTGTTGTTTATCATTGACTTCTCATGTTCTAACGATGTTTTGTTTGAATCGTGCGAGACTCTTCGCCATAATCGAGAACCCTGGGAGTCTGAGATCGTGGATGAGATCAAAGAACAGATTCAGGAGGAGAAGGAGAGCGCAGGTGGTACTGCGGAGGATGACCTCGAAGACTTGCAGAGCCGCTTGGTTGAGTTGGAGGGACAAATGGATGCGACAAACGAGCGTCTGGAGGCGAAGATTGAGTCCTTGAACAAGCGACTGGAGTCGAAGATTGAAGACTCCACACAGCGCATGGAGGCCATGTTTCGGGAGCTCTTGGCCGGGAAGACATCGCACGCAGACTCAACACTGATCCAATCCACGGATCTCCCAGAGCGTGTCCATTCTGTGGCTTTGCAGGAACCTCCACCACCCACGCCCATCACAGAGACAACACGCCCAACCTCGCCAATCCATGCTGCCTCTGGCGTCTCACATCACAGGGGCCACGAGGATGTTGGAACGGTGGTTGGGCAGGATGTTGGGGGAGACCCTTCTATTGAGGCCGTAGAAGGAGAGGGCACCAGGGAGGGGGAAGATACACTTGGCTTCACAGAAGCACCGAACGAAGGCGACAAGGCTCAAGAGGATGATGTTTACACAATCTTAGATACACCGGTGTCTGCAGAGCCTTCCCAGCAGGTAAAGTGATGGAGGATGTGCTTAGAGGAACTTCAGACGTCATCACGTTGTACAGGACATCTGGACTAGCATGTTGGAAACGCGTGGACGTTTTTGGTAACATCTTCGCGTCTGTGTGGATGTTGTTGGACATGTCTAGGAACATAGCAATGTTTCAAGCGACATTGTCGTGATAATTTAGCTGTGTTTAATTTTGATCAGTATATGTGCTGTTATCGTTTATGTAATCACTACGAACTGTAAGCCATTCATATCTCAAATCGTGTCTATGTCATATTACTATGAAGTTGATAACATGGGTGTACATGGGCTTGTAAACTTCTCTGTTCTACATATAGCAGGGCTAGTGTTGATGTTGTGACTAATTTTCGAACTTGTGATGAATTCAAGGTGCAGGATGACATGGAAACACCCGGGGGGTCTGCGGGAACTGAACGACGTAGAATGCAACCAGGTAACATGCTAAAGGCATTGTCAAAGACACCTAAGCCTGTAGGATTGTCAAAATCAGGGAAGAGCGACACGCAGAAGTCAACGGGAGCGTCCAAAGTGACAAAGGTTGATGCAACAAAGGCAGCCGAAATGTCCAAACAGGGCAAGCCGCTTCAGAAGGTTGGAAATATGTATACCCACTCCATATTTGGACTTGTATGTAGGCATATTTCTTTTTGGAACTATGCAGTGGGTAGTAATGTACATTTTCCAATGAGAGAGTGTCAGAAACTATATTATCCACAATATACCTAGACATTGCATAAGTATAGTTCGCTGACATTTCACAAGTACAGGTAGGGACTTCAACAAGAGCAGAGGCGGCCAGGAATAAATGACATACGGGGCCTGCAAAGAAATGGGTGAGTGACTTCACCCAAACCTTAGAAGTTGTGAAATCTTGATGACTGTTACAAGTCGAAGTTGGATTAAAGCAGGCGGACAAGAAGGACGTTATTGCAAATGTCATTGAAGACGTCCGCGGAAACACGTGGACGTTTCCATGCCAGCGTACGACGTCTGGTAGAACATCTCTGCGAACGTCTTGGCCCATATTGTAGCATGTATACCAAAGTGTCAGTCATCCAGAACGTCGAAATAGTTCATGATTAAGGATATGTGTGCATGCACGATTGGACCATGTATCTTATGATGGTCCTGCGATTGGTAACTAATGCAATAATGTATACTACTCTATCACTAGTTTAACCGAAGGCACTGTTGGCATGTTGAATAGGTGGAGCAATGGACAAGCATGGAAATTAATGATGCACATATGGGAGCATCGACAGGCTGCGAAGCCATTGGAGCCAGTGGAAGACGTGGTTACCTGAATGTTAGAAGATATGACATCTAGATTATGACATGGGGATGTCTGGGGGGACGCCATGGATGTCCTAGTGAATGTATGCATGGTCATGTTAGTATGCTACGTGGGACGTCTACGTATATGCTTCGATGTTCCCTGGAAGACATTGTCCATGGCGTGGGAATGTTATCCTGGACGACTATGTAATCATGATGATGTTTTTTATGACAATTTTTTATTGACATGAGGATGTTCTTTGCGACGAGTATGTGTTGAGGACGATGTTCATGCCCCCTGTTAGACATGACGTTAGAATGTTAGCGTAGACGTCTGCGTCATCACGATGACATTCTGCAGAATTATTCTTATGTGACAAGTGGATGTTACCTACATCGGCTGTGTGATGAGGTTCATGTTCATTTAACGCGTTGGACGTGATGTGGTCATGTTTTTCTGGATGTCTACGTGAACATGGTGATGTCTTTCATAACAATTGTTCTATGACAAGGCAATGTTTTTTGGGACGGCTATGTGATATGCATGATGTCCATCTAGGACGTCCAACGTGACAATAGGATGTTCTCTAGGACGTCTGGGTGATCATGATGATGTCTCTGAACGCACTTCTTTAGCGACATGGGGATGTTTTATGAGACGTCTACTTTTCAAGGGTTCAGTCTCTTTCTCGGATCAGATAGACGTGCGGACGTATTCTCGGACGTCTCGGTCTACGTGATGATGTCTTCAGTAACACCTATGACATGGCGAGTGGATGTCTTTCGCGACGTTTACATGTCGTCGTTGATGTCTTGGTAACACGTCACACATGACGCACAGATGTTTTCAGGGACTATTGTAGGGTCACGACGACGTATTTCATAACATCCATAAATTTGAAGTAAATATTTTCAGAGACGTCCTGAAGAACATTATGACGTCATCTAATAGACGTCCGCGCGTTCACAACGACGTCCACATAGACAGTACTCGTGTCTTCTACAGCACGTCTCATAAAATTATAGAAGGTGTCATCACGGATGTCTCATAAAATGTACATGGATAAGCAACGTACCTCTGAACTTGGTCATGTCTATGGACATGTCCTGTGCAACATGGCAATGTTCGACAAAACAAACATCCACAGCCAGTACGCGTCGCTGTAGACATCCACGTCGACATCTCCACGTCAATCTGGGACGTTTTGTAAAACGCAGCCATGTTCCCAGTGATGTCCCAGCAAACGTGAATCTGAAAAAAAAATGACGCAAATCTCTGCTGACGTGGCACGCCACGTCACTCTTTCCCGGGTCCGCATCAGAGGCCACGTGGGTCCACGTCACATGCCACGTCAGATGCCACATCACCAATGGAGAGGATGAATTTTCCGGCCATGTGGCACTGCCCGTCATCCTGCCGCTTAGGTGTCGTCTACGTGGCGCCCAGTTGGCACCATTTCCAGCCTCCCAAAATCTCCGAAAATCGTCCCTGTCGCAGGGATGTCCTCGCGTTTTTGGTGATGTTCCCACGCGTTATAGCGTGTTACAGGCGTTGGTACGTCAGAGGGATGTAAATTCGGATGTCTACATGTCTCTTGGGACATGATTCAGGACGTGACAAAAAACACGGGTTTCTTATAGTGATTTCTACTCAACGATTTCTACTCAACTCACATAACAACTATTAACTTTGAATTGAAGTCGTGAACTCATATTGGTAAATAGTGCAGCCGAATGGTGGAATACATTCAGCGTCAGTACCAACGCTGGATCAAGAAATTTGAAAGAAACATCGCCAGCGCAAGAGGCCGTGTGAATCGACAAGTAATAATGATTCACCGCAATACCAGGCAAGCCCGCGTCGGCCTTTTATCAAAAAAATACGTCCCTTCCTAGCGAGCCGAGTCGGGAGTTTGTGCACGAATTAGCTCTAGAATTACTACGGTTATCCGGGTAGCAAGGTACCATTAATGCAACTATAACTGATTTAATGAGCCATTCGCAGTTTCACAGTACAAAAGAGTTTATACATACACATGCACGGCTTTATCTTTGAGACAAGCATATGACTACTGGCAGGATCAACCGGGTGCTGACCACTGTCATATGGTCCCCCACCACCACTGTCGTCGTAACCGAGGCCACCCCGAACCAACACACCCAATCCGAGGACTCATGTCCCACCAAGTGGTGCCCTCCATCATGTTCCAGCGACACTCAACCGTCTACACCGTCACCTTCCAAAAAACACTCACTCTCCCGGTCAACCAGTTCTGCGCAACCAGTTATCGTGAAGTCGGCGACACTCACGAATCCACACTCACGAGACTTCACGACGCACGAATCCACACTCACGAATCTGAACTCCTACTGCGCACATTCAGTCGGCACTCACGATTCTGAACTCACGAATCCACTCTCACAAATCTGAACTCCTACTGCGCACATTCGGTCGGCACTCACGAATTCAAACTCACGAATCCACTCTCACGAGATTTCAGGATCAAACAACGTTGGCACCGACGCAGTCAAGAATTCAACCTAATCGACGACCCATTCACGCTGGGCGGCTTCCAAGTGATAGCACGTGCCCTAAAGCGATATTCAGTTATCAAATGTACTTAGCCCGATCAAACCCTAGCATCAGACCAAGTTAGCTTGAATACAACTTGCTGTTCAATGTTTGTGAGATAATGTACCTTTCGGAAACCGCCGCTCCTGATTGCAAAGTCCTGGCGGTAGTCAATATGCGTTGCTGCCCAGTCGCCGCGATTACTGTGACCACACTCCTGCATCCCCACCAATCCAATCGTGCATGAGCATTCTGTTGAGAATCACTTAGATCACAGTTCATTTCATCAGCAAAGAAATGATCAAACCCTACATGGAAGTTGAACGACCATAAGACCACCAGATCCAAAAACAGAAGAATAGATGAAGCTGCTTGCAACCTTTGGGATTTCCACGCTCGAGATTAGATAGGAATAAGGCGGTGAGCGAAATCTGGGGTTTCGTCGCTCGAGTTGAGTAAGTGAAAGAGCATTTAGCCTGGCCAAGGGTTTTCGGCTCGAATGGATGACGACCATTCAGTTCAGTATTCGTACTATATTCAACAGGTACGAATGTCACAGATTTCGTAGGCCCTCAAGTACGGTCCAATATTGTTACCTGTCATTTTGAAGATTGGTACATGGCAAACTGAAATGCATCTAATATTAACCCGCAACAATAACGAATAGTATTCTTTTTAAGATCCTGCAGAATTGAATATTCGACTCCCCTTCCAAATTTTGAGAAGTCCATACTGATGATTAGCTAATATCAAGTTATTCTGATGATTCATAAATTATTTTTTGGAATCAAAATTATTATACTGGACCATGGAACTATGGTGTTATGCATAGTTTAGTTTAATTTACTTAATCTTCTTGGTCAATGAAGCAGTTAATGTATAAGGACAATGGACAAATTATGGGACATAATTCAATCACTAAATGTGCGTTAAGGTTATTGTATTATCTAGTATTATCTAGTATATTTATTGCGAGCCTCCATATACATTAAGGCCACCCTCTCAGTTTCTTGTAATCTAGTTTCAAAATGGAATAATCATATTCAGCTTCTTATCAATGTTTATAGTGTTGTTACTTCTTCAATACTCTAAATTGAAGTCCATTTAGCAGAATGGTGCACCAATGCAAATCATTAGATTTGTACAGTATAATTCTCATTAAACAATGAAATAATTCCAAAAGTACCAGGCAATCGACAAAACCTACCTCAGCCAGTGCAATATGTTGGGATCCGTGACTATCTTCCGATGCACTTGATTCAAATCTCAACTCCTTCACCGTAGACATCAAATTTGATATAATGGTTTCAAAAGCTCCACCGTCATCTCCATTGCTCTCTTCAATCCTTTTACTTCTTTCACTTGTGCTTGACCCCTTTGAACACTCTCCAACTCCCTGACATTCCCTCAACTTGAGCTCTTTCTGCAATCTATATCTCGTTATGGTCTTTCTACTGGAGAATCTGAATCCGGTCTTCCTTCTTCTTCTTCTTCTACCTCGTGTTGATGGCGACCTAAACTGCCCATTAAGCATTTGAACTAGAGAATACCAAACCCCTCTGAGTGCGTATATTTTCAATGACCTACTTAGACACCCACCAACATGATCACAATCACCATCTTATCTCTCTCCATTGAAACACCACAACTGTGGGTCCTTTTATGGAGACTAACGATAGGGATGATGAATCTGTACAACTGTGTAACTATTCGTTCAATTCTCATCTTGATGTACTTAGCGTGCTTTAGTAGTCATCATAAATGGAAATCGACTAACAATACACTCTATATAGTACACGAGTACTATCCTATTTCAAACGTCATTGACATCAGTGACGGCGTTCAGTCTAAGTTATTTGGCTTTTATTGACCATTCAGTGCACTCGCAAAGCTATCAATCTTGTCGATTATCCTAATATTATTGCTTCACTAGCCGCCAATCAGGTCCAGAGATCTATTTCATAGATATCTTTCAATTCTTTGTCACCAAGTCCTATTATACTACAGAAATAGGAACCCGTAATATTCATGTTCATTACTGGCTTACGATTTACCACCTCATCAATCTCTTGCATCACAGCTGTTGCTTTACTTAGTGGTCATTTCAATCGTTTGATCTCTTTCAGATTTACTTCCTCTCAAAGGCACTGAATATATTCATTGACATTGACTTCTAGAGTCCTTTCCAGATTGCAATTGTGTGATAGTACCTCTAGCGGAATGGCCGCAAAAGAGATAGATGAGTGTCACTACACTATGGCTGTCATACGCGCTTTTCATGATAGTTTGCCTTTCACAATCCCTCTCTCTGAAGATGGATTTGCTCATATTTCTGCATCACGATTGAGCCTAAGATTTCATTTGAAAGTAGGCTCTTTGTATCTCGACGAAGAAATGTTTGATGGTTCCTCTAGACGTATTACTCATACGCTAGGTCAACATCATACATATATTGATAATGAGAAGCAGTGGTTGCTTAAGCCAGGTAGAATCAGAGTCTATGGCGTAAGTTACATTGCTGAGAACCCATCGACAGAGGACGGTACTCCTCATTGTTCAAATGCTCCCAGACTCTCTGAAGTGAAGGTTGAGCTTGATTCTAACTTTGTCACTATCATAAGTGATGACTCCAATGCTGACTCTTCTGCTCGTAAGATTCCTTCGTCGCGTACCACCGCTGATTGCTCAAGGCCAGATTCATCGGTTGATCACATCTCGAGTAGAAGTGGATCTTCTCCTGCGAGCTTTAGTGACTCTGTTAGTATTATTGACTCACTAAAGCAATTATGTGATGGAAAAGGATCTAGAAACATGCTCAAGAAGCTTGACTATAGTACTGTTTGTATTCAAAGAGTACATAGTTTACCCCCTGTTTTCTATGAGGATGTCATTTTTGAATTACCTCCTGTCCAAGCCTCTAGAATGCTCTCGCAAGCAAAGTTGATGACAGGAATGGACAAGCAATACGACGGCCACGCTTGGACAAAAACAATTACCTCGCATATCAAGAATGACGCGGGACTGACATTTCGCACATCCAGTTGTGTGGGCCATCTCCAATGCAATAACCGCAACTGTGCCTACTTGACTCGTGTCCATCGAACATCTTCCATTAACAGTACGGAGTGGGACGGCTCGACATCAGCAAAGTTTGGGGTTGGTTGTCTTCCACCAAACGGTTCATCACTGGTTTGTAAGATTTGTAAGACACCCCCTTCTTGCCTTGCTAGCTGCGATTCTAGAATATACTATGTGTTTGGCAGTTCAATTATGACTCGCGCATGTGTTCATTTAGGGGTTCAGACATCCTGTCAAAGTTAGTGACTATAGGGAGTTGACCGAGAGGACCAATGCCCTTCTTTAAGAGCATGTTGAAAGGACCCCAAATGCTACTACCTCTGCAATTGTTTTGGAGGCAAGTAAAGATATTCTTGGAGAGCTTCATCTACGGCCTGAAGATGTTCCGTTGAAGACCTTGAACCTGGAGGAGTTAGTACTTGTTTTGGATATGTGCAAGTCCATCAGTTCACCTAGTATTCGAAATCAGGTCACAAGTTTCAAGTACCTACGACGGTATGGCATCATGGATAGTATCACAAAATTGAGGGGTTGCAACAATTGGGCTTTCATTCAGGAAAATAAATTTCTGGGCCAAGGATCCAATTCAGATAAGGTATTTGTCTTCAAGATGTTTGAAGTGGGGCCAAGAAGTGGAGTTGACTTGGTAAGATGAATGCAGCCCACTGGCGACCTCAAAGACGCATGGTTGATGTTTGACCATGTCAAGCGTGTAAAGCAGTGGACCACGATGGCTTGCCATGTGTACGACTCAACTTTTTGTAGGGTTATGACTCTGGCGGTTTGTGATATGCAGTCTGAGGATGCCGCTGCTCAATGCATTTTTTGGAAGAATCTAAATGCAGTAGCAGCTAGGCATGACCTATCGGATCCTATGTTCAAAGGATTCATGGTTGATAGCGCGCAAGCAAATTGGAATGTAATGCGGGTCATCTATGGAAGTGGCGATGCATCCATCCCAATGGCCAATCAAGAACGAACATGCCTCTTCCATTGGACCCAATCTCTTGAGAAGCATACGAAGGCCACATCAGGGCTGACCTCCAAGATCAACATCGACTGCTTTGCAAGCAATATAAGAATGCAACAACATTTAATGAGGCCGAAACTCGCTACCATGCCATCGTAGGATGGTGGCATTCTTCAAATGCCGCAACGGGGGAGAGCTTGAGTCGTTTGGAGCTGTGGCTAGCATTTTGGCATTTTCGATACCGCCAGTGGGGTGGCTTTATGCAATTGGTAAGCGAAAGCCGTAAACATGTTTTATAAAACCATTCATTTTTGTGCCCAAATATTCATACTCATCAATTTTCATGTTATTGGTTGAATAACACCTTTGTTCCTTCATTCCATGGCATGTGTGTAGAATCTTAATGAGGCTGAGCTTGCCGAGATGCCCTCATGCAATCTTGTAGAGACAGTCCACAACAAATGGCTCCAGCAGTCCAGAAATCGAGGTAATGACTTGTATGTGGCCACTGTGGATGAATTTGTTAGGGCATTTATGCAAGTGGTGAAGTAATATCAATTTCTTAAAGAGGAACGTGGAGGCAATGGGCCTGGAAAGGAGGAGTTGCTATTAAAGGTTGCCCAACGCTCTGTCTCTCGCTCTGGAAACTCCAAGGTTCTCAATGAGGCTATAGCAAGAATGCTTGGAGCTGCTGAATTTTGCACTCGTCATCCCCACATGGAAGGAGAAGAAGTATTTGGTAGTCAGAAACGCAAGCCCGACATGCCTTTAGGTGACGAGCATGAGTCCCATCGGCTTAACAAGGTAAACTATTCCTATCCAAGAATCAATACCAGAACATCCACAGCTCATACGAATGCACCTAGTATGAGTAATGTTCACAAGGAGTTTCTTTCTACCGTACCTGAAGAAGAAACTGTTCCCATGGCAACAGAGGTGATTCAATCTCCATTGAGATCTCTTTCAAGCCATATTACTGCCGTTCAGGAGACTGTATGCAATAAGTCGCAATGGCACATTGCAAGATTGCCGAAGACTTCTGCAAAAGCATGTTTTGCATTACAGGCAGTTACCAAGAGGAAGTGTATTGCAAGAATTGTGCAAGACAACAAAAGCACTGCTGCTCCTACCTATGTTGGAATTATGGACAATTATAAGAAGAACAAGGTGGAGCGCATGCAATTCTTCTTTTGCAATGACGACATCGAGCGTTGTGTGAAGGGCACCAAACGCAAGTGGGTCCTCTCGAAACCTGATGTTCCAAGTGTCTGGCCAGTTAAAATTGGAACTAATCTTTTGAAGAAAGAAATTTGGGCACTCGAGAATGCACGTTTTCAACTACCTCAACGTGTGGCGATGTCTCCAAGACGACTTTTTGGTAGTCAAGGTCCTACCCTTGATATGAATTTTCATCCCACTATGGATTCCCCTAATGAATATCCTAAGATCAGATCTCGGAAGAATATTTGCAAGAATATGAGGGCTCCTACAACCAAACATCTCAACAATTGTACATGAGCTATCACCCTCAAGTATCGCATTCATCAAGTGACCATGGTACCTCATCCAGGATTTGGATGTATTGTTACTCTAGAATCTGGTATAGTTCCCAATTCTCAACAATACCTGATCACTATAGGTTCATTTCCAGAGTGTTCATGTCCATACTTCAAAGAGATGTTGACAAAGTCCTTAGGCAAACGAGGACAATGGACCCAATGCAAGCATCTTTACTACATCTTTACTATTATCTGTAGTTTGGATTCCGCAGTAGATGTGTTTATCCATGCCCCGAGCTTTAGCTTCAATAAAGTGAAGCGTGTTCTAGAAACTGGGGTTTTATGCCACATATCACCATGATGTAGAAAGTAATTTGTAGTTTCCTTTATATTGTAGGGTTTGAAATTGTGTATTAAGTTCGTTGAGTTATATTTGAATATGGAGTGCGACGAAAAGGGCCACTACCAAGTTTTTGAAATCTTCCGTAGCTTATTTTTTCAAGTTTATAATTTTATCTTTTCACCAATTGATTAAAAAAATAAGGTAGTGAATAATAAATTCTAATCTCCTCAAAGTTTTGAAATTTTGAATTTTTTCAAACCAGATTCAACGTCTCTAAATGTGCAAATCCATATTTTATTCGCGATTTTGGACCCCCTGAAGTACACGGTCATAGGCATCTTTTTGCTAATTTTTAAAGAAATATAAGTTACATGATTTTTATATTTTAACAACCGAATTTTTAAAATCTCAAGAGAGATTTTTGCAAGTTCCTGCTCTTTGCTCCCATTTTCCCTGCTCCCTGCTCCTTGCTCCCTGCTCCTTGCTCCCCACTCACATACTAGCTTCGCTCCAACAATGCAATAACTAGGAGGCGAGCATAACACGCACCGTGAGCGAGCGTGGGTAAGTAGCATCCCTTAAACCGTCATAAAGAATACGCTTTGCGAGAGTACTATTATCCGGATTCAGACGCTAAGACCCTAGAATTCAACGAGGCCACTGTGGCAAAGGGAAGTTGATCCTATCATGAATTGGCTCCTGCGCGACAGGGCTTTCAACAACTCCGTCGTCCACTGCCATTGTCGAATAATCCATGGTTGACTGTGCGGTTGCTGCAGAGTGCAACAAAAGCCCTTTACCCCGAAGGGAAAGGGCAAACTTCTCTGGGCCCAACAAGGAATCCACGGTCGCCCAACAATCACAGTCTTGTAGAATATTCAACCAAAGTGACGCTCACATACCTCAGAACAACAGATGAAAATTCCAATCATTCAAAACATGAAGACATCAGTAGTAGATATCCAATCCGCACAACAAACAAAGTGGTGAAACATCTCGGTTTCATTTATCAAAAAATATATATACACAAAAAATGGTCCAACAAAATTTACAAAATCGAGCTACAATTAATCGATACAGTTTAGCTCTGTCCGACCTAAAGTGTGATAGAGATCTGAGCATCCCCAACGGCATTAAGAGCGTAGATTCTGAGATGCTTGGATTGCTTTCCAGATACTCGCAGACTAACCACACGTCTTCTGATCATTATAGAACATCTCTCGGCCTGAGGAATGTTCGGCCCGGTATTGCGCTAGATGACTCGGAAACACATGAAGGTCAGAGAGATATGGCAGCAATTCCTCCAGCAGTACATAATCATCTCTCGCGCCATCATGATTGTGCGACCATGATGGAAGTAGAAGGGCATTCTCGGCAAATTGAGCATGTGCTTAATTGGGCTATCGTCAATGACAAGCGTAATTGCCGGAGTATACTCATGACCCAATCTATTGAAGAGATGATTCGATAACTTCTTCAAGAAGATGTCCTTCTGAGTGCCAAATTCCTTCATGTAGATTGTTCTGGTATCGACTCTACGCTCGGGAACCCTATCGCAACTCTCATGACGAAAGATCTCGAGAGGGTACGAAGGACAATGCTGAAAAAGATGTTTACATATCTGCAAGGTTGTAGATGTCAACATCAAACTCCAGATCGTGATGATGGCAAACTTAGACAACTTCGTGAGGAATTCAACACAACCTGGGCGCACTCAGACTAGTTAAGGGCCTACTTGGGTCGGCAGCCAAGCCGAGTGTATGGATGAGTCAGAGTTCCTGAATCCTTTGGCCTGCCACACAAGCTCACACGTGCATAGAATCCCATTGAAGTCCAGCACAACATTCAACCACCTGCCCTCGAAATCTGATAGGACTCTAGGTATTTCTTCTAGATTATTGGTTCCACTTATTGATGCCTCGCAGACCTGGTTCGAAAATGCCAGGAGAACAAACAATATTACTACACATTCATTAACGACGACAAGTCAACGAAACGTAGTACAAAAGAAGCAAACGAGGGGAGGCGTCATGGAGAGATTGGAGAGTGGAAAGTGTTAGAAGAATACCTCGAGAACTTCATCGCCTTGCAGGAATTTGTCTCGGACCTCCATCGATCACAACAAACCCTACATGTTGCCAAGGGATTCCAAGTGCCCCCAAACCATTTTGGGGCCCGGTACCGGGACAAGAAGAGGTGGCTTTGGGATAGCAAAATTAAGATTGATCTCTTCTACGAGAATGGCCGAAGCTCGGACGACCTCTTCTACGACTCGGACTGTAGTTTGGACGACCTCTTCTATGGCTGGATGAGCGATCGGGTCATCATCAAAACTTAGATCTGGAAAATTCAACAACTTCAATATATCAGCTCATGCGCACATAGGACGGTGATACAAGACAAAGTTGTCAGATGTCAAGCAGTTTAGCTCGAGTCGAGCTGAAGTGCTCCCTGAGCACTGTAATATTAACAAAAAAAAAATTGGACTACAAAATTGGACATTTACAGGAAGCGATTGAGTCCCCATGGAGACGAGGGAGGAACTTGCTGGAGACGGGAGCAGTAAACCGCAAGACTGACTTCCACTCCCTTCTTTCGCTAGGAGGGAAGGCTGGGAGATTGCAACATTAACCGCAAATGGTGTCGTGGCGTCAGCAGGTACGTTAGTCCCCATGAATCTGTCTAGCAAGAGCATCATGTCGGCATGCCATTGCTCTTATTCCCTCTTCATCTCTTTGTCACACCTCAACTCCAGGCTCTTAAGCTCCTCGTCACGCTCCGCCAGACACTGCTCCATCAACCTCCGCTAGGTGGCCTACTCTTCGAGCTTCTTCTCGAGGGTGATCAACATGATGTCGTCCTGAGCGTTGCTCGCCGAAGCCAATTGAGAGCGGCCGCTTGCGCTAGCAACCTTCCTCCTCTTGGCCGCGGGCCGAGCGGATGACCCGTCCAAGGTGGGGGCTGAATGAGGCGTGTCCAAAATATCGAGCGAATCCAACTCCGGGAACTCGAGAGGCTGCCGCGAGGAACCGATTTTGTCCCCTGTTTCATATTGGGAGCCACTCTGAAACTCCGGCGGAGTGGCGTCATCAAAGGTTTCAAAGGATTCATCGCTGGCAGAGGCCATGCTCGAGCTTAGGCACACATCCATGGGGCTCGGGTCCTCATCTTCCTCCTCATCAACAAGGTCAATACTTGCTTTTCCCTTCCTCTTGTCAACAGCCTTGCCAAGCTCGGGGAAGATCTCCCTGATGACGTGATATGCACCAACGACGAAATCGGCCCGATCCAAGTCAATGCGACCATTGCGGCGTTGTCGAGGTCCGACTCATCGGTGTCGTTGAAGATGTAGAATGCCTCCAGATCCAACATCGGCACACCAATAGATTAGACAAGTTACACTTTAGGTCAAATCGAGCTAAAGTGAATGCAAAGGAATACAGATACTAAACATCAGCTATATAAACTTCAAGGGATACGATGCGATTGTTGACACCTATACAAAAGCATACAAGTCTAAGCCGGCACTTTAGCTTGACTCGAGCTAAAGTGCTACTCTACAAATAGAAGGACGAACTCTCTGAAACAATCCATGAACTAGTCATCAATGAATAGACGGTTTAGCTTGACTCGAGCTAAACTACAAGTCAACTTACCACGCTTGCAGAAAGTAATTTTGTCCCGCGGCAGAGCTGGACAATTGCCTCCCCCCTCTTGCAGAAGAGTTCCAGGACCTTGATGAAGAACTCCATCCTCAGCTTGTTCATGTTCATCGAGTACGCCAACTCGTTGTACTTGCAAAGCTTTGTGTGCATCACATGCTTCAGAGCTGCGAAGGTCTTTTTCACGGCTGGGATTTGCGTGAGCTCTTTCTTGAAGAAGAAGAGCAGGCCAAAAGGGTCCAGAGCGTTGTTGCTCTTTGGGGGGAATCCCCCCAAGCGCTTGTTCTCGGAGGGAACATACGTCGACTGCAACACATCGTACGCATGGCACAACGACAGGCCCTCTGCAAATGCCTTCACTTGAAGTTGGGACTACGCGTCGCCGCAAATGAAGAGCCAGGCTGGAAGATTGGTGAGGAGAGGGTGCCCTTTTGATGCGATCATCGTCATGAACTCGTCGAAGAAGGGCATCTCCAAGGACGACCTTGCCTTCCCAAAGAAACCAAGGATGTTGCAGCCTAGAAGTTGTTGATTTTGAGCTTCACGTTGCAGCCTAGGTTGCGCCCGGATTTCGAGGGCCACGTCCCTAGCGTATTTGTCTGCGCCTTGTACAAACAAAAGTGCAAGCCCCCATGTGGTGGAAATTACTGCGATCGCACATGGACGAAGACTCTAAAGAACTCCTTCGCATACGGAGAGAGATCTTCACATTTGCAGTTGCAAAAGTGCGTCTGCCTCGTGTTGGCGTAGTATGAATCCGATGGATCCCAATCTAGAAGGGCACGCTTTGAAGCCTTGTTAACGTTGTAGTCCTTCTTGAACTTCGGCATGTTGGCCCGATTGTATGCTCCTGAGCTGTTCAAGAGGCCCAACTCTGGCTTCATCACTTGAAGCTCAATTCAAGCGATCTCCTTCCTCTTCCTCCGATCAACCGAGTCCCGGGCGGTGTAGCAATCCTCAAGCACAAAATTCGGCTGCTTTACAACCATTTTAGGGTGAGGCAGTTTCCACAATGGCCCTGATCGATTGAGAATGTGCTTACACATTTCTGCGTGATCGCCCTCGGTCATGTTGCCAAGAAACTTGAAGAACTTGTCCAACAACATCCCATCTTTCTCCGGGATCTAAGACGTGGCGTCCTTGAACATCACCAAGGGCGCCAAATTCAAATCGACGTTGATTAGGTTGCCGTGCACCGCGGGAGAGATGACCTCCGACCAGAGCTTGAAGGTCTCATCGAACGCGGTGATGATCTTCACCTCGTTCGTAATCAAGAGATCCTTCGCCTTTTCGACTTTTTTCAGCTCTGCCTGGCTCTTTGCAACGTCGATAATTGCCAAACGCTCACAAACAACGTTAAAAAATAGCTGCATGTAACAAAAATGGGGTCAAATCAGTTTATCATTAGAAAAGAAGGTTATGAAGTCAAGCAGGGTCCGAAAATTGCAAGTTAGCTCAACTCGAGCTAACTTGCAACTCGAGTGTATACAATATAATCGATTTGAATCTACATACAATACTATACAAATATGGTGCAATCTTGCACGTTAGCTCAACTCGAGCTAACTTGCCTCAGCTTGGTTTAAATTTCTTACCTCGAATTTCTTGTCATTTGCAATCTCCACTGCCGTTCTCCGCCCTGACCTGTGAGATCCGCAAATGCCCGCGGCGGAGTGCTTCGGCATTAGTCTCCCAGCGTGGATCCACGAAGCGCGAGAGCCGAGGATATTGGTTGCCCACGTTGACTTGAATTGGACCAAGTGATTTACGCGATTATTGAACGCGGAAATCTTCTTCAGCTTCTCCGGATCCTCCGTCTAGACAATGAAACACAGCCATGTTCGGAAGTGCTTCCTTATTATCTCCAAGACGTTGCCGTTTCTCATGGCCTTTGATGCTGCAATGCTATGCTAGCTGTTGATGATAAAGAAGTTGCAGTCGTTGATGTCGTCAACCTTTGTTGGCATAACATCAAGCTTAGGCATGACGCAGAGAGTCTACTTCTGCGTCTTGTCGGGCATTTCGATGTAATAATGCATCAACTCCTCCATGCCCCAAGGTTCAAATGCACGGATCGTCCACTTTGTAGGTGCATTAAAAAGCCTCATGACGTCAAGCTCGAACTTCTTCCCTTTGTCTTCGAGGAAGAAGCAGCCCTGACACTCCGTCCAAAATTTTTGGTAAATCTCTTGGACGTTGGTGTAGTCGACTATCTCTCCATATCCAAGCGCATGAGGGATTTCCGAGAGTGTAGAGGCCATCGAATTGGCCAACTCCTCCTCTGATACGAGCTTCGTCTTCTTCCTCGAAGAGCTCTCCGCCTTGTTGGCAGCGGAGCGCTTCTTGACAGGGGAAGCGTACAACGTGTTGCGCAGGGTGCTTTGACTTGTTCTTGTGCCTGGTGTTCTAACCGGTACCGACGCTTGACTCAACTCTTGGCTACCGGTCTCGGCCCCTGACACTATCGAAATCGAAGTAGCGCGCCTATTCGCGATTGTCTTTGCCTTCTCTAGAGCAGCAAAGGTATTCATTCTCAATAGAATGACGCGGAGTTTATTGGCTATAACCTTTTCTTTCAGCGGCTGACCACTACTAGTCTTCCATTTCTTTAGTGAGATTTTGTGGTCGACCTGAGCCACTACTTCTTCAAATTTGGACGCCCTAAGTGAATCGACACAATCGTCAATAGGGAAGGGAGATACAACATTGTTCACTACAATAGTAAACATATATGGCTCTACGGACTCAGTGGTTGTCACACAAGACAACTTAACTTGATCATTATCTTTGTAGACTACATCAGTAATCCTGTTCGGGTAGTCGATGTGCTGGAGTTCAACGACATCACCAGCGAAGGTCTGACCAAACACAAGATTATCCGTATAGGAGGGCCAAAGAAGCGTCCACTTCAATGTCATTGTTGGGTCCTTGAGCTCTTGGCAATCCAAGTGTTTGTCGTCGTGTCCATTGTCATCATCAAGGTCGACGGGCTTTTGCTGGAAGAAGTGCTGCAACTGAGTCACCATCTTGTTCCGCTCATTTCTGCACGCATGCAAAATCAAGCACAAATATTATATCTCTGAATTGATAATCCAAATAAGTTGGAGAGGTTACCCTTTAGCTCGACTCGAGCTAAAGTATACCCAAATACAAAGTATGTCAGTAAAACTTTGCAACATTATATAGTCATTTGGAAAACTTCCCAAGACCCTATTAATCAACTCTTGTCTATATCTCGTGCAACTCCTCAAACCTCGGAAAAGCTTACAAACTGATCCAATCACTCACGAACCTCATGCTTTGAAGTTCTCAAGTGCTTGGAATGGCACTCAAGCTCATGCAAGATTCAGGAAGGTGCACAAGAAATAGACATGAGTTGAGATCCCAGACTAAGATTACATGACAATAAACATGGCTGTATTTTAGCTGATACTTTATCTTTAGCTCGACTCGAGCTAGAGTGTGACCAATTACTTAGTTTTTCAGTTCAATTTAGTTACGTTCATACAGTAATTCAAAGAACATCAGCAGATCCTATGAATCAACTCGCGTCTACTTGTTGTGCAACTCTCTAAACCGTGGAAAAGCTTACAAACCAATCCAATCACTCACGAACCTCAGGCTTCGAGGTTCTCAAGTGATTGGAACAAGACTGAAGCTCATGCACAATTCAAGAAGCTGCACGACAAGTAGACATGAGTTGAGATCCTAGACTAAGATTACATGACAATAAACATGGCTGTATTTGAGCTGATGCTTTATCTTTAGCTCGACTCGAGCTAAAGTGTGACTACAATACATAGTATGGTTGTGCAGTTTTGCTATGATATGTAATCATTCGATTAGCATACATTGACTCTCTAATCGAGACGAGCATTGATAAACACAATGATTATACTTGTACCGAGTCTTATTAACCGAGCAGCAACTCATTAACCGATCTAAGCACTCATAAACCTTTAACAATATTCAAGTGGTTGGATCGGTGAGCAAGTTCATGCCCAATTTTGAAATTGCACGAGAAGTTGACACGAACAGAAATCTTTGTGTTATTGGTGTCATCGGTGAATTTAACTTCTGATATGTTTATAGCTACGTAAGTAGTGGTGTTTGGGTTGTGGTTTAGGTGATTTGTTTCATACTTTAGCTCGATTCAAGGTAAGTGTATTGGCTTAGATGAATTTTGGAATATTTTCTTCAATAGTTGGGGTTTGAGAGTAGATAATATCGTCACTTTAGCTCAAGTCGGGCTTCAGCGTGACCAAAGACGCAATGAGTTGATACATTTTAGCACAAGTCGAGCTAAAGTGCAAACAGAGATGCACTGGTCCTGTACATTTTAGCTCTAGTCGAACTAAAGTGTATTGGTCTAGTGCATCTTTGGCCGCTCTTTAGCTCGACTCAAGCTAAAGTGTGTTCACCGAAATGCTAATTTCATTAAAATTTGTGCAGATTTGTCTTCCTTTATATGATATTCAAGGCGTAGGGTTAAGAGCTTTGGGACGAGAGTATGGATATTACCTTTCAATCATTTCTAATGAACTTTAACCACGTTAATATTCTGCTGGAGCCTAACGTCCAACAAGAAGAATAACATTCCGAACTATTAGAAGCAGAACCTACTCACAAACCATATCACAAACTTGTGAACTATTCGATCATGAAGACAAACAATATAACATGAAGAAAAAACCACACAGAACAGCAATACAAACACAAGTAGCCAAACCCAAAGACACACAATCAACCAACCAATAACTCCATCCCAAAACACCAAACCTGAAGACACACACTCAACACGCATTGAGCACCAAAACAAAATAAAAAACAACATGCACACAGAATGAGCCGCGACATAAACACAATAATTCAACACATCTAAATACAAAGCAGCACATTCAACATTCAAATCAACACACGCACTCACAACGTATTCTAATACAAACAGGAACTAAAAGCAATGCAGACACAACAAATGCCCGAAGACAAAAACAACAAACAAACAATCACAGCAAACACCATACAACAAACACCAAACACCAAACCAGAAAACACCAAAAACAAAACACCAATTCAACAAACCAAAAAAACCACCAAACAATTGTCAAAAATATGAATCTCTTTCTCAACTTCTTCATCTTACTCCTTGTTGGAAGTTCACGTTGGCCCTCTACGTGTTTGTATCTCTACTTGCTTGAAACCTCACACAATATTAACCCTCACTTCCAGCAAACGCTATCCGCAAGAAATCAAGGCGTTTCAGATAACGTGCGTGTTGCAGTTCGTAGAGTGAGTATTCCTCTGGATAGCACTTAATTTGAGCTAAATGTATCCGGAATATCCGCTCTAAATTCGTTCCCACAGAGACCTATTGTTTCTTTCTTAAATGATAAGGACAACTAAATATTACCATCCTATGATCTACCAGTTAGCATTCCTATTCATCCCTCGATCTACTCATCCAGATCCTTCCGGATTCCGGATGTCCCTTCTTTCAACTTCCGGCCCCTTCCCGCTTCTGGATAGTTTCAGACGAAGTTTTTTTCCGGAGTTTTTAACCGAGTCTTGTGACTTAAAGTGGCTAGACACCCATTGCCTCGTAACTTATAGTGGCTCGACACCCACTCTTCCTACTTCGCTAACCGGTAGTTGGTTTGTTGCTTCTGGATTCACTCTCTCACATCATCCGGAAGGCCTTCCGGATACGGTCACTCAGAGGTTTGTCCGGACTACAACGACATTCCGGTTGATGCTCAGTGGTTCTATGAGATGCGTGTGGTGGATTTGCACATAGACTTCCTTCTAGACATACACCCCAAGCTTTTCCCTCTATCGTAAGGGGAAATTCTGACCGCAACCAGAATCCGGGTACACACGGATTCCCCGTGCCCCGGGAGCTACCAGGCTCACCTCTGCAATACCCTCCCTCCCCCTCCAGGCTTCTTCTGGTCACTGTGGATTGTCAGACTTTATCTAACCTCTCCTTCAGCTCTTCCGGGCGATCTCCCGAAGCAAGCCCAACCGGTTGTACTAGGTGCAATCCTTGTACCACTTCACACCCAAGAACTAATTCACTAGACATCAACCACAATGGATCTTATTCCCTCTCCACAAACTGGTACTCCATCACCATAAATTCAAGAAGAGAAAGTATATTAACAAACAATACTCTTAATGAAAGAGAAAACAAGACCATGAGCCGACTAAGGCTCAGGTCTTAAGTAACCACTGACTCCTGATCCTAAAATCCTATCCTAAAGCTGAAAATCCTATCCTAAAAGTAAAAGGGATCTTATCCCTAGAAATCTAGAATTCAAAACTCAAATCCGGAAATTCTGGATCTCAGATCCGATTTTCTAGGATCTACACAAAACTTAGTTTTGGGTTTTCTTTAGCCTACGGTGTGATAGCTGGATGCAACCCTGAGCCCCATTATTAGTCGCTATCAAACTTAAGCACTAGAAGTCCCTATCTACGGTGTAACCTAGTTTTTCTTCCTACTGTTGCGGCGCGTAGGGGTTACCTCTGCTGGTCCTGTGCTGGCTTCCGGACGTGCCGAAATGGTAGCTGGTGGCTCGGAGACGGAGGCAGGTACCTGCGTCTTTAGTCCAGAAGGCGTTTCCGGATCTACTGTTGTTGCTATCCGGGCTGGTGTAGTGGCTGTCCGAACTTGAAGGCTCGGGAGGTCGTGGAAGCTTCCGCTGGGCTGACTACCATCGGCACTGCTCTAGAGCTTCCGGGTAAAGGGGCCGCCTCCGGTGGCACCGGAGAAAGAGACTCTAATGGAATCCGGAAGGGCAACGAGGATATTTGCGATGGATCTCCCAGAGATTCCTGCCACTTCTGAATACTCTCCGTGCTCGGGAAGGCCATCCCATTCCAACTCATCGGAGAGTTGAAATCCGGAGTTCCCACAAGGTTGTTGAAGCCTCCGGTAGGGGTCTTAGGTGTGCCGGCTGCAGGTCTGGGTGAAGAGTCCGCTATGGGTCTGGGCAGAGATCCGGCTGCCGGTTCGGATGGAGATCCGGGTGGCCCTACAGTGGTTCCGAATGGACCTACAGCGTCTAGAGCCGGAGGTACTGCTTCCGGAACTGGAACTTCTGTTACTAGTGGAGCTGCGGCAGCAAGATTCTTTGACAACTCCTGCATTTTGCTCCAGGTGCCCTCCATCTTCCGCCTGTGGTCCAGCAGCAACCGGATGATCTGCCCCCTATTGAGCTTCTCGTTCTTCTCCAAACTCTCAGTGTAGAGAAGAGCCCGGTTGACGGTATCCACCGGAAAGTCCAGCGCTGCGCAAATCTCTGTTAAGGTTTGAGTGGTTGCCCAGACCTTCGCTTCCGCCACCACTCTCGCTTGCTGGGCTCCATCTCTTGCGGCCTTCGCTTATCGTACCTGCGCCCAGAGTCGGGTGTTGGTCTGGGTGACGGTGGTCTTTTCCTGCTCCAGCCTTGTGATGGAGCTCTCATTGGCCTTCATCTGGTTAAGTCGCGGAATGAGGTCGTCAGAATCCTCTGTACCTATCGCTTCCATGACAGCCAGGATCATGGCGTGCCGTTCCTGGATTTCCCCTTCCTGGATCCTGGTCTGCCAGACTATATGTCTGCAAAGCTCATTGATGTCCACCGCAATGTCGCCAATGATATTTGGGGCCCACCTCGGTCCCGGTTCAAATCCGGTCGTGAATCGTTCTTCTTCCGCTTCTTCGAGTGGTGGTGCCTTGGTCGGGCTCTCAGCTTCTACTGTTGACAGAGGTTGGCAGGGTCCAGCGGCTTGAGTAGTCTTATGAACCGAACAACTCCGCTTCCGGGATCTCTTGAGTATGAGAGGGGACGACGACTTCTCCGTCTCAGAGTCCTCCAAAACTTCCTGCACCTCCTCCGTCTCCATTCCTCCGTATGACTGGATGTTGAGCAGGCTGTCATACTCGGCCTGCTCCTCTGGACTCACCATTTTCTGCTTCGCATACATGTGGGCTACGTAGGTGGAGAGGGCTGTTGGGGTTTTCTGGGCTTTCGATAGGTTCTTGACCATGCGGTCTATCTGTTTGTTCATGATGGCTCCCTAATCAACGGACAGCTTCCCTCTCATCGACCCCAGAATTAAACTAGCTAGCTTGGCCACTATCCGTTTAGGTTTCTCGGGGTGGAAAATAGGGTTAAAGTATGCCATTACTAACCTCGCATGTCGATCGGAGAGGTTGCTGAGTACGTACCCGTCTTTAGGATTTGCCTTCGAGTGGAACTCGCCCTTCAAGATGTTGTTATCGCGCTCCGCCACCTTGATCGTCCCTGCCCAGAGTCCATAAATGTCGCTCCAAAGTGACGTAGTCCAGACCTCCGGATGCGTCCGGACGCGCTTCTCGTACGGGCTTGGCGGCTTACCCAAGAGCTCCGCAACCATGCCTTGCTATGGAAAGCCCAGGGTACTCCTAGGAGGCCTGCGCACTCCATTATCTCAAGGAAGCTCTCCAATACCCTGTAGGTCTTGTCCGATTTTGGAATCTCCGGCGTAACCCTGTGCAACAACAAGGTTCCGCCAGCTGGAGCCTTGTCCTTCTTGCCCTAAATCCGAGCCCACCTCTCCGTGAATTTGTGCCTCGCAATGGTGACCGAAAATCCTGCACGCACTGACCTCACCAAGTCCCTCGTGCTACAGTACCTCTGCTCTACAGTCCCACAAGAAGACCGGACATGAAAACCCTAGAGGAAATGCGCAGAGAAGAAGAGAGCTCAGAATGCTGGAAACCCTATAAGAATGGCGCCCAGGGTTGGCAGCCATTATATATCTAAGGCGCTCTACGGATACCGTTACGCGTCATAATGGCGTTTCCGGATCCGACTGACGCCGTACTCCAATTTCGCAACTTCCGGGAAAACGCTGTAACTACCTCTTTTAAAGATTCCAGCTCAGCATCAAAACCTTATTTCTTCTATGAAACTATTTATGCTACTATAGCTAAACTAACTACCTAATTTTTTAAATTTTTCTTCATTTCCTTCCGGATTTAGTGTTAAGATTGAGCAGGAGTGGAAACGCCTTCCCACAATACGCAACAAACCCAAAACAAAACCGCAACGACTAACACAAACTAAGAAAGCACTATAACAAACTACACAAACACCACCCCAACACCAACAGAAGTGCAACACAAACACGAACACAAACACAAACAAGAACACCAACACCAACACCAAGACAGACACCAACATCAATACAAACAACAACATCAACACAAACATGAACACGAACACGAACATGAACACCAACACGAATACAAAGACAAACACGAACACAAACACAAACACCAACATCAATACCAACACCCACACCAACACCAACACCAACACCACCACCAACACCAACACCGAAACCTATACCAACACCAACACCAACACCCACACCCACACCAATACCAACACCAACACCAACACCCATACCAACACCAACATCCACACCAACACTAACACCAACACCAACACCCACACCAACACCAACACCAACACCCACACCAACACCAACACCAACACCCAGGGTTGTCTACATAGGCGGACAGGGGCCCAAAGACAGCGGACGGACGAACAGTAGGACGGACGGACATGACGGACAACACTTTTTGGCGGACAGTTGGGTGTAAAAAAAAATTACAAATCCTAAATCAAATTTTCAACTTACCCCCTACTAAAACATGTATGCACGACACGTCAGACAGCTTTCCACGTCACATCAAGGGGCGGGCGCGTGCCTTCGGACCTCGCGCGCAGCATTTGGGGCCGGGCGCATACCAATCAGGACCGGGCGCGTTCATGTAGGGCCGGGCGCGTTCCAATTAGGGCCAGGAGCGTACGATTTAGGGCCGGGTGCGTGCATACAGGGCCGGGCGTGTACTCCTAAGGGCCTCCCCCGTGCATTTCAGGGCCACGCGCGTATGTGTCAAGGCCGGGCGCGTTGCACTCAGGGCCGGACGCGCAACGTCATGGGCCTGGCACGTACCATTGTGGGTCGCGCGCGCACCTGCCTATCGGCAGCGCGCGGTAAGGGGCCGGGCGCGTGCGATCGAACACTGCGTCTGCCCCTCAAAAGGGCTGAGGTTTTGAGAATTTGAAAGAATACAATTGTGCCAGGGTGCTCTAACATTAAAATTATTTATTTCAATGTGGTGCTTTCATGAATGGGCACTCTCAACACCCAAGTACATATTTTAAAACCGCGGTACTATTGTACCATGCTATCACCACACCACCAAAGTCACTTTTAACGTGTAGTACCCTCGTGTCCGTCGTGTCATCTCTAAATCATCTGAGCTTGAGGATTCTTCATTGTGTTTCCGCTTCCGTTTTGATAGGCGAACATTTTGGGGAAGAGAAAGCCCGCGAAGCACCACCGTATGGTCGCCAGGTACCTCATCGCAATCCTCATCCTCTGCATCATCGCCCGATGATGAGAAGTTCTCCGCTGTATTTTCCAAGACTGGTGCCACGACTCCTCAATCTCCGAGGCCAAGTTTCGTAGTTGTCGCTTGGCTTCAGTAGTTGATGCGGCGTTCACAAGTTGTTTAACTCGGATATTCTTCCTTTTGTCTGTTACTCCATCCATGTTTTTAGAGCGGTTGCCTTTGGCCCCGATAACTCTCTCCGAGGTTCCGCTTCGCCGAGGTCCCGTGAAGAAAGGGAGAGTACCATTGTTCTTGCCCCTCCGTGTCCCTAAATGGCTGCTCATAGTAGAAGACCCAACCCTCGCGGAGGGAAGTTGAGGGGTTAGTATCGCGCGCTCCACACCACCATTTGGGCCGAGTGCGCTACGGTGTACGAGTGGCCGAACTATTGTTGAAGAGGTCTTTTTCTTTATACGTAAAAGAGTTCTTCCGATCCAAGCGGTACTTTAAGCACGTGGCCGCCAAAACAAATCTTGGAGTGGCATGTCTTCCTCTAAGTCCGGTTCTATTGCTTGAGGCAAAATCGGAGAGCTTCTCACAACTTCAATGGACCCCGTGGTGGCCATTGGCTCATGGGATTCATTATCGTTTCCACCACTGTTCACTTCGTTTCCATCGTGGTGAAATGTAATTTGCGCTGCAATGCCAATGCCATGACCGTCGAGATCAAGGCCATCGCCACTAGAAGGGCCTGAGGCGCTAGAGCCGTTTGAATTGGGAGACTGATTCTCCGAGATGTTGTCATCTCCATCAAGATTGCCCCCCAATGCCGACCCATCTTCCTTTGTCCTAGCTTCTTGGGCACGGTCTTCACCCGATAATTCTACTACAGTATGGACTGCCGCTGCGTCGACATCATCAAACACAAAAGGATCCACTGGGTCACCGTGGACGTTGTCAAAATGGTCATGTAGTGCATCTCCACAGTGCTCGTTGTTTGCACAGTTGTCTCTAGGTGGGCGATGATCAGACATGGGGTTGTTGTCACTGGCAAGGTCTTCCCAATCGCCGCCCATCCAGTTATAACCCTCATCATCCGACTCCAAGCCCTCGTCCTCTGTGTTTGAAGGAAGTCCCCCATCTGGATCAGACTCCTCCAAATGCACATTCTCCTCATACCATCGAATCCGGTCTGGTCGAGCACGTTCTCGGAGCAATCGACTATTCGTGTAGATGTAAATCAAATCTTCCGCTTTCTGCTCTCCCAAGCGATTTCGGCTCTTACTATGCACAAACGAATACATGCTCCAATTGCGCTCACATGACGAGGCCGAACATGTTTGTGCTAGTAAACGCTTCGCAATGATAGGCAATGATTGCCCGCCCACTCGGTTCCACCGTTGGTGAGGCAACATGTTGCAGTATTCAATTTCCCCAGCTTCCTCCGGTGAATATGGGCCTCGGAATTCTTCATACTCCGTGATTTTGAGCATTACTGCCCAAAAGACACTCCGAGTGCACCACAGAGCGTCATATCAACCTTGTTTTGGGCCCTTTCGGCCTCACCATTAATTTGAATTTGCAAGTTATTGGCTAGATAAGGATTCAATAAAGCCCATGCATAATGAAGATCTGTTGTCATCATCTCCCAACGGGCAAGGAATGATCCTTCTAGGCAAGTTGCAATTCCGTCAGGCATGTTGAACGGCGCATTGCGCAGCTTGAACACGTGCTCCTGTAGCTTGTTCATGGTCACCCAAGCAATTCCCATTGCCGGAGTGTCAGCATCAAAAGTCCGCAATGCCTTTAGTACTGGTGCCACTACAAATTCAAAGTTAGTGCACCGATGCCAGAAAATCTCGTCTAGAACGGTGGCTCGCACTTGCGATGCCTTGGCATGGGCATAATGCCTGTTTTGCCTATCGAAAAGAGAGGATACGTAGGATATCCATGCTGGGTCTATCATTACCATCTCCAAGGCATTCTTCACTTCCAACAGACGATGGATCATTATGTAATTGCATGCAAACCTTGTTGTTGTTGGCCACAACAAAGACAATTTTTGGCAAAAATTGACGAAAAAGGGCCATGGGCACATGGTGGTTCCGGATATACAATGCAATCTGTTTTGCCTTCTGGACGAGGTCTGCAGACATGTTTGAAGCATTATCGGTGCACACTTGGACCACATTCAATTGTCCAACCCTACAAATAAAACTTTTCAATTGGTCCCCTATATATGCCGTAGATTTCTTCATACCCGTGGTGTCTATAGACCCCAAGAAGATATCACCTATTGGACATACGAGCATGATTACAGGAGAGGGCGACGTGTAACATTGTCCCACCCGTCCGAGCATATTGTTGCCCCATACTTGGCAATATCTACGCCGGTCTTCTTGTCCACAAGGTCTTTCACTTTTTTTTAGAGGCTCAATGTATGTCGTCCTCATGACATTGTACGATGGCGGTGTATAATCGAAACCCACCTTTGACGTTGCGAGGGTGGCCTTGATGAAGGCCGGATGTCTAACCACGTTGAATGCAACGTTTGCTTCATAAAAAAATTGTGCCCATAATTCGTCCAGCTCTTTTTGTTTTTCTATTTGATAAGCCTCTGGAAAGCTCCGTTGTCGTACGAATCTTGGTGTTGATGATGCTGATGGCTTAGAGGATTTGTGGACTACGTGTTCTCCTCATTTCGAGTTTTCAAGAAACTACCTTGTTGGATGGATTGGCTAAAACAAGGTTCAGTGGAACATGTTCCTGGTGCGCTAGGAAGGCCAACGATCTCCGCCTCGGTCATCCCACTAGAAATAATATTCCTGCATCTTTTAAAACGGGCCTTAACAACCGCTGGGGCCTTAGTGCACGAAGTCTTCGTCCATTGTGGATACCCATAGTGTGACATGCACCTCCCACGTTTGTATGCGAACGTGTAATTGCACCAAACACATGTCACTTGATCCTTCTTGTTAAATGTGTACCATGGGGCCCACTCCTTCGTTTGAGCCCTTTGTTAGGACGACATCACAATAAAATTGGCGCGCAATGTTGTGCCAAAGAGAATCCGCCAAAGTAATAGGAAATTGTGTGTGCATAGAAAATGTGGACCCAAAGGTCACTCACAAATTTGTAGATTCATGCGAGGAGCCCAATAAGGAGTTCTAGGATACGAAGCCAAGGATGTGAGGTGAGTCAAGCACATCGCATATGGTTCTTATATAGTGCTGGAGCAGGAGCATCAGGGGTCGAGCGCGTACAAGGGTGGCCGGGCGCATTCTCTATGTGGTCGGGCACGCACGTTGTGGGCCAGGTGCACACGCTGTTGGTCGGGTGCGCACGCTGTGGTTCGTACGCGCACGCTTCTAGCCAGAAGCGCACGCAGTGGGCCGGGCGCGTACGCTCTCGGGCCAGGCACGCACAATGCCGGGTTGTTCGACCGTCCGTCCGTCCCGTAGTGTCCGTCCGTCCGGATGTCTGTCCGGTAGAAGATGCGATCCGTCTGATAAAGGTCAACCCTAGTTTGACCATGACTCGAGGTAAATCAATTTTCCCAGTGCCACGAAGGCGACTACATAACTGACACGTTGTCAACAGGGTCGCGCGCGTGCAGACAGGGGGGCGGGCGCGTGAAGGGGTCGAGCACATACGGAGATGGGCCAAGCGCATACTGTTGGGGCCCGGCGCATGCGGATATGGGTTGGACGCGCACTGAAGGGGCCGGGCGCATACACGGGAGGACCGAGCGCGTACCGTGTTGGGCCGGGCGCGTACAGGGGTGGACCGGGCACGTACCGTGTTGGGCCGGGCGCGTGCAAGGAGGACCGCGCGCGTACCGCAAGTGGCAGGGCGCGCGCGGTGAAGGGTCGGGCGCATATTTGGAGGCGCAGGCGCGTCCGGCCAAGGTCGCGCGCGTTCGTAGAGGATCTGCACACGTTCGTAGGGGAGGACTTGGCGCGTTCGTGGGGCAGGACTGGACGCGTTCGTGGAGGGGGCTGGGCCTGGCGCGTGGTCTTTGAGGTCGCGCGCGTACGAGTATTGAATTCAGGGGTCGCCCGCGCTCTCACTTCTTAACATGCATGAGCTTCATGTCGCAATGTGTATGAAAATTGTTTATCTTTTATTTATCACAAGATGGGCAAAAAGCACCGTTACATCACAATGCTAGTACGTATTGCAAAATGATCAACAGTTGACTATCAATACGCTTAGTCAAAATATCTATATCTCATAGCGGAAGCAAGCGTCCGGAACTTCAAAGTTGAATGGTTTAGCCATTAGCTCGTCAACCACTTTGCAGAGTGTTGGATGTTTGAGGGGATCTCGCTCCAGTAATTTCTTGATCTTCACTTGAAAAGCTGCGTAGTTGACGGTTGATTTGAAGAATGTTGAGTCAGATTCTTTCTCCCAAATCGCTCTAGCCATACACCCAACAGAGTACGAATCGGAGAGTTGGGTGTATTGGTGACGCCGCTGCATCACATCCAGTGCCGTTTCTGAATCTTGTGGGCCGAATTTGTAAAACAACTCTAGAGCTACCCAATGTCGTCTACGGCATTGATTGTCAAGCTCCGTGTCTGTCCGGAATCCATATTTTGATGGCTCTTCGTGTGATACTCGGCTCGCAATTCCCCAATCAAAAACGCCAATGAAGACGGACCCTGGTTTCTCTGGAGGAAAGAGGAGAAGCACGTTTGTGGGAGCGATGTCATTGTGAATGACATTTGCCTTGTGGACTTGGGCCATGGTGCACATCAAAGCCCAGGCAAGTCTTAATCTATTCTTTCGGAAGGCTAAGATTTGTGTTGTATCCTCCGCCAAAATATATGGAGCTGGAAGGATTGAGTTGCTCGAAGCCGCCGGATTCGCCTTTGAATCGACGGTTTTAAAATGGGCCCACCTACCACCATTCCACCACAATGTGTACGCCTCCATATTCTTTGTATTCACCGCCCAAAACTTTATAACTCCAGGGTGTGCAACATGACATATCATCGCCTCGTGAGACCGTTGTCTAAATTTCTCCTTCGGATCAGGATTGCTATCTTGTGAGCCGTGAGCGGCGAGCGGCGAGCGGTGAGCACTGAATTTTTTTGTTTTTTTTTCACAATTTTTTTACAAAATTTAAAAGCAACACCTATGGCCGTAGGTTATATATAGTCTATCTTGACATTTAAAAAAAAACATGTAAAACTCAACAATATTTGGACATATTGAAGTCTGAATTGTTGACAACTTGATGGGCTTAGAGCAACAATTTATGTTCAAAATGAAAGGGGCACTTATGGGTTTGGAATTTGGGTTAGGATAACGAAATAGGTTTGAATTACTCATTGGTCGTATTTATATTTATTTCATTGAGAATGGAACTCTCTCAATAATAGGAAAATTTAAAGGATTACTAGAAGGCCATACCCATACAATACATAGATGATATCTATATAATACCGGGACAATATCCATATAATACCTAGGTGATATCCGTGGTGTGGGAACCACCTTTAATTGAGAATTAGTAATACTTCAATAAATATTGTTTGATACCGACAAATGCGTATGGCACGAAGCACATAAACACATTCATGTTGTATAGCGTACTATGAAAGACGTGGTGAATTCTATAAACACAATACGGATACGATTGTACTGAAGATATAAAAAACCAACACGCATTGTTAAATAGCTATAAAACCAAATGGATAATTCACGTTTCCTCCCTTGATAAATCGTCCGAGCTATCCTCATAAATACCGGGCGAACTACTATCCTTACCACTACCAACCGCTTCTCCGTCTATGAACTGCTCTGCTGCGGACCTACGCTGGACTACTCCTGAAATCGGTGGAGGAGATGGTAACGCAGCCATCGCATGTGCAATGTCCCAATCCCAAGGATTTATGTGATACGAGCGAGGCGGACTCATCAAAGACCGTGACAAGCACGATAGCACCCCGGTCAGTGATGTTGAAGCCATCAACGTCGTCGACCCACTGCATCTATAAAACAACACATTGATGTCAACGACTGAAAATGATCAAAAGTAGTAAGCTTCAAAGCAAAGTCATTTAACAAACCTCAAGACTCTAAACTTACTTACAAGTTCTCTTGCGAGCTCTCTTCACCTCGGGCTCGTCATCATCGACCTCCAATGGGCGTTTTCTAGATCCCTCTTGAACCGGTGGCATAACTGCCGACTCCACTTCCATGGTACTAGGAATCAAAGGGCGCAGGACCTCACCCACCAAATCAACGTCCTCTTCTAATGCGATGATGTGGCGCTTGAGAGCCTTACAAGCCTTGATAGATGCACCTTATCAATTGAAATAAACATGATGGAGTTAGAAGCTGATGGTAATTATACAATGACAGAAGAGGAAGTCGGAAGAACGCTTACCAGTTGATGCAGTAAGATCGAGGACGATCTCATCTTTCTGGGTACAAAGGTCAATTAGAGCCTCCATGAGGTTGGAGGACTTCTCGCGAGCTCCATGCCATGGCTGGTTGGTGGATCCTCTCAGCGTCAAGGTCTCCTGTGTGATCAGATTGATCAAGTGACCATCTAATGACAACTGAATCCCGTGCAGCAACAATTCCATCCTATCATTGAATGAAAAAGGAACCCAAGGCTCCAAGTTCCTCACATAGCACTTCACCATGAAGCACTTGTGAGTGCGCCCGGGATGGCCTTTGCGCGAGAGAGACAAGCCGTTAATGGCAAACCACTTTGTCTCCCCACGAAAGTCTGCCCACTCTGCCCAAGCATGAAGCTCGTTAGAGATAAACTTCGAGTCGGGGTAGAACACGAGTAGCGGTGCCCCATCGCGAAGCAAGGCTTCTGCCATCTCAAAGCACCGATGAATCCATTGGGATTCCCGCTTACCTCCATCAGATTGTTGAGTTGGAAGTTTGTTCCAACTCGGCACCACACCACCGCCCTCAATTCCAGGGACCGGCAAATCCTTTGGAACATCAAAAAGTATCATGTCCACCAAACCGTCGTCGCAAGGCTGTCCACGGTGATGCCACAACCGCGACCCAGAATGAACCTACATGAACTCCCGCATCTCTGACCAAACAGACGGCAAGTCATCCTCCTCAGCTATATTATCAAACAGAGTCATAACGCTGAGAGCGCTCTGACAAATCACCTCCACTCCAACATTAGACTCCAGATGCTCCACCACTGGAATGGTGTAGATAGTCTGCGAAGGCTTGGCCACATAGGTGGAGGGTCGGCTGCTGCCCGAGGGGAAAATGCCTTGCGTCGGTGCCATGGCAGCTGGAATAGCAAACGATGTTGCCCCTCCAAGCTGAGCAAACAGCTTCTCAGGCCCCTCCTTGCCACCAATGCTGCCAACTCTCTGTTCCTCTCCCTCGTCTCCTTCTTCAACGTCTTCGCTTTGAGATTCTCCATCCTCAAAGCCTCCTTCTCCGCCGCCTTTGCCGCTCTTTCCACAGCCTTTGCTCGATCTTTCTCCAAGAGAGAAGGGTCAACTCGCTCAATCATCGAAGAGACAGAAGATGGAAGCATGTCGCCATCTCCACCGGTGGCTAGGGTGTCACAGTCCCTTCGAAGTTGAAGCTCTTCACCTGGAGTAGAATCAGAAGTCTTCAACTCCAAGTACCAAGGGCACTGCACCAAGTGATGACGAGAGAAGCGTTGCCTTTGCTGCTCGGTGAAGATGCAGTCTGGTGAAGTAGGGTCCGTCCACTTCTTGAAGCGAATGGGCATTTGACTTGGTTGCAAGGCTCCTTTAGCGACGAGCTCCCTCCAGAAGTACCGAAGCACCGCCCGTTTCATGGTCTTCTCACATCCCTCCTGCTTTAGAAACTCCTCTGACTTCGAAAAGACACCTTTCCTCCCAAGGTGGTCTTTGAAAGCCTTCGCCCACAGCATGATGCTCCAGGCCTCCATCCAGGAACCAATGTCTTGGATGGGATTTGGGAGCCCATCATTCTTCAATACGACGTTGTCCTCTTCAATAAGCTCGGAAAACTTCTTCTCAATTTCATCCTCCAACTATAACATACAGTACAATCTCTTGGTAAAATCACCATTTAGTATGATAACTTAAATTCAATAGACATTAGGGAATTGAATGACTCACCCCAGCCCAGAAGGCAGCAGTATCGATCCATCCCTTAGACTCGTGTCTGAAGCTGGGGATTTAAGGAAATTGTACTCCGTCCTGCTGTCCTTGCTCATGTTCCACCATTTGCACCATCTTTCCTTGAACTTCCCAGTCACCTTCGCCGTGCAAAAGAGTTGGAGCTTCTCGAGTGTCATCTCTGGCTTAGTTTCTTAAATATCGAAATGACGCATCACCTAGAAAAGGGGCACATAGACTTGGGCTAAGTTATGGCTCAACATTGAATCAAATTGAAACTATATGGAAACTATAGAAACAAACACCAACAAATTGGGAATTGACATACCTCTTTTGAAGAATTCCTCACCGTTTGCCGGATTTGCAATCGCCAACATCCGTGTAAATGTAGTTTGACATGCAATCTCCTTCTTCTGGACTGCATCGGAGCAAAGTCTCACCAACTCTTCTGGACTTCCAACGCGATCAACACCAACACCTGTTACAAGGCTGTCCTTGTAATTCCGGATGCACTCTATTTGAGCAGCGATAATCTCCCGCTATAAACCAATAACCGTTAGTAATAGACAAAATAAAGAAAATTTCATATTGAACAAGGCAACAACGATTTTAGAATTTCAATCGTAGACTGACATGCTTACCTCAAACATGAGCTTCTGAAATGCGTCATATGTCATGTGATACCATTTCTTTGTTGCCTTCTTCCCCCACTTGTGCACGCTTGCTTCGTAATCGTCTTCGCTAATCAAGCTTTTCAGCTGCTCGAAGTCCAACAATCCAAAATGTTGGACCCTCTTCAGCTCATGCGAGATGTGCTGCGTGACGTGATCAGCCTCTTTTTGCCTAGGATACAAAAACCACTGTTTATGAATGTGCATGTTCAATATTCATTAAACTGCGGAGTTCAACCTTTAACACAATTACAATTCGTAAATCTGAAATATTAATGTCAACTCAAGAGTTAGAGAGAGTCTTACTTCTCATATCAGTCATTGCATTGAGTAGAATATGGCGGTTTGCCATATTCGGCTCTAAAACCACAGCCCTCACCGGGGAATGGAAGATGAAGTCTCGAGAGTGCACCTGGGATATGACCTCTATCCACGCAATGTGGCGGTGGTTTCCATCCCAGATATAGAAGTATTTGTTTGAGAACGACTGCAACTCCGGCCGACTCTGCAACATAGTCTCGAACCTGCGATCCTCCTCTAGCCAAAGTGCAGACCACTTGGCTCGCTCGGATGGAAGCACCTCTTGCTTAGTCATTGAGAAACTCTTTGCCGCAACATAAAAACATGCGGATCCGGGACGATATCCCTTCACAAACTCCCCTTGAGTTTCTCAACATCACTCTTCAGTGGGAGACGAATCTCCGTCATGGGTAACATGCGGCACAATGGAATGAGGAGCTTGTCGACTGTAGGATAAAGTGACCTCTGCAGGACATCTGAAGCTGTCCCCCGAATAGATTTCCTCAACGCCTGCTCGGTCGATTCCGTCCTCGAGTCCAGCTCTAAGACATCTATTTCTTCCTCCACGGGTTGATTAACCGGCTCTAAACCGGAACTACTGGAAAGAGTCACTTGTTCCTCAGGTGCCATCTGAAATACTGATGAGGTTAAAGAAGACGTCATGAAAGAGACTCACCAAGCCTATCAATCTTCCTCATCTGAAAAGCAGCAACATACCTCATCAATGTTGTCCTTGCTTGCTCCACTCATGATTTTTCCACCCCCAACCCCACTTGAGCGCTCCTGGCTGAGCAAGTCCTGCAAACACACATACAGGTTCATCAGGGAGCAAGCCGAAGTCTTCACAGTCCAACCTACCTCGTGGAGCGAATTTAAAAGACCCGATTGGACCTTCACGACTTCTTGGTAATCTTCACCGCGTAACCCGAGATAGAGGCCGAAGAAACAACGACCCTACAGAAGCAGCACTGATCTGCCCACACGAGAATCGCTCCAGGACCAGGACAACACCTGAAGCATTATGGAGAAAAAAAAAAAAAAAAACACCAGAAAAGGACCCTCGGATCCGAAGGTCAATTCTACACCTCAAGAAATTAAAAAAAAACCAGCCTACCTCGTGGAGAGGAGCTGCAGACCCGGCACTTTGATCGACCACTCCAACTCTCACGTAGAGTGTGCACAGCTTGTGCTCAACGAGTGCGCACAGCTTTGTCCGCCTCGCACGAACTTCGCTCCAAGACCTAGGAGCTCAGCTGAAGCTCTAGGGAGAAAAATAAAAAAAAACCAACACCAAAAAAGGACCCTCGGATCCGAAGGTCAATTCTGCACCTCAAGAAATTAAAAAAAAACCAGCCTACCTCGTGGAGAGGAGCTGCAGACCCGTCACTTTGATCGACCACTCCAACTCTCACGTGGAGTGTGCACAACTTGGTCGCACAGAAATATCGCCGGAAACCGCTGTCTTCGAGAACGATAGTGGAGACCCGAGACTTGCTAAGCTACAGTTGACGAATCGACTGCTCAACCCTAGCTGTGACCGGAGGTTGAAGGACTCTAAAGAAGCAACACTGACCACCCCACAGGAGCTTCGCTTCCAGTCGGCGAGTTGAGCTATAGAGAATGATGAAATGAAGAACTGAACAGTCGGCGATTGGATTCGAGTAGGCTACTAAAACAACGGCGTGGATGCCTAGCCATACCTCACACTAGCAGGGTACCTAGGATCGGGATTAGGGTAAAGAAATGAAAGTGATAAGGGGTGACCGTGGACTTGGAGGATTTTCTGGTATATCTGAGGGTATTTCTGGAACTGCATAAACTTCGGGTTTTTATATGTGTCACGACGGGAGATATAAAGTCTTCATAGTCACTGTTGAATGATGCATAGTCATTCAATATCACCATTCAACGTGTCTCTGTCAAATAATTAAGAAAAACATAGGACCACCAATCAAAGTTTACCTGATTGCTCGATGGAGATGTTGAAGCTCCTCTGGGAGTGATATTCAAATCCCTAAGTTCCTCCGTTGGCATTGCTTTCACTACTACTATATTCTGGGAAGCTAATATTGCTTGCTGCTCTCGACGTTTCTTCTGAGCACGTACTTGCTTAGGATTTGTAAACTTTGTTGGTCTTCTCCTCTTTCTAGCAATCTTAGTCATCCTCGGCACTCAACCCTATCCAGTCCTCTCCACTCCCTAAACATCACAACCTCGCAGGTAAAATCACTATCTGTTGTCACAATTGCAAAGACGTCTGTGTGCAATATATAAGCCTTCTTGCTTCCATCGGCGGGTGGCAAGATATTCATGTCTCCAAAATATCGGATCTTGACAGTCTTTAGTTTGGAATGAAATAGACTTGTAGTTGCTGTTTATGAAACTGTCACCATTGATATTCCTTGCCACCGGCCCAATCTTCATATTTTTAGTCCTACCCTGCAACACTTATGAAAAACGACGCCAAGCCTATGATAATTACAATGGGCAAACCTTGGGCATTCATCGTTCCCCGAATATATTACTTAATATATTTATATATTTATGGACTACTGCAGGCTTCAATTCCATTGAAAATTGTCGTATCCTTCTAAGAGGCATCAAAATGGCTGCGCATACTATGTATACATTAGGACACCAGTGAATGGCGTTTTGTAAGATCATATTTGAATGTGCACGCAATCAATTCCTCCTTCTCTTTGTGCAACCCCGGGTCATTTCTCAGAGTTCGTAAATATTCTTCGAGAGTCCTCAAGCATGGCGTCTCTTTCATCGTGCCGAGGGGGCATCCCTTTTGTCATGCCCGTTGATGAACATGGCACTGTCGTTGTCCGAGAGTCTTTGCTCTGTGTTCGTTTTGGATTCAGGAGTGGAACGGTTCAAGTCGAACAAGAAGTATTTGACAGTAACGGGATTCACACGCAATCCATTTATCAAGTAAAAGATCGTGATGCAATAGGATTTGTGTGGAATTTATTCAGGTTCCTTTAAAGTGTACGATGTCAGCGATGCTCAGATGTCAGGTCATGCATCTACTGCCGCCATAACTTCTTCAGAGGATTCCGGAGATACAATACTCCTACCTGGTTTGGGCACGAGGTCAATCCTGATCGTCCATACACTTAGCGACACAGAGGAAGAAGATGTCAGTGATCCTAACTTAGGTGACTCAAAAAAAAATACCAATTGTCACAAGTCATTCCTTCCCAGTATGTCTGTTTCACCTGCATCATTATTCGATACGTCCCAATCTGTTTCTCTAGGGAAGCCTCCTGTCAATCCTACATGGAGAAGAATACGGAGTATTCTTGTGCAAGTGCGTAAAACAGGACTCAGGAAGGGGTCCAGATCGGAGTTGTCACGAATTGATCTACACAATCTAGACCTGAAAAGTGTGAAGTATTTGCCACCAGATTACAATGGGAATCAGATCTTTGAAATCTCGCCACTTCCGAAGGGTATTCCCCTACAATTTGGAGGAGGCCTTGATGGTATGAGTAAGCAGTATGATGGTCACGCCTGGTGCAGGACGATGACTACAAACATCAAGAACGACTTCGGCCTCACATACTGGAAGTCAACGTGTACGGGGCATCTCCAGTGTCCCAACACAAGTTGTGACTACAAATGCAGAAATGAAGGGCGCACAAATCAAACCGAGTGGAACGGATTCGCCTTCATCCCGTTTTCTATCAGCGGCGCACCTTCGGCGAAGTCAACATTGGCATGTAAGCTTTGTCGGACTCCTCCTATTTGTTTATCTCTCTATGATGCTCATATCTACTATGTGACATCGACCGATCCATCACGCACTCGTGTGGCCATTCATCTTGGGCATCACGACCACCCCATCTCGAAAGGCGTCGACCAATGCGCAATGGACGTTGTGCACGACTGTGTTGCCAAGGAAGTCCAGCGCACACCGAAGGCTACGAACTCAGCAATCACCATGGCAACGAGCAAGAACTTCCTTTCTGACTATTTGATTCGTCCGGCATCCGGGTCATCAACTTTGGAAGGTGCTTCTATGGACGTTGTCCTCGATCAGTTCCAGACACTTTCATCTCCAAATATTAGAAACCTTGTGTCTACTTGCAAGAGGTTCTACAGTGGTGGTAAGGGAGTGATGGACAACATTATGGCTCTAAAGGAATCAACAAAGTTCTTGTTCATCCACGAGAACAAGTTCCCGGGTCAATCCAAAGGTAAAGTCTTCGTCTTGAAGATGTCAGTCGATCGAGTAGGTAGTGGTGTCGATCTCGTCAAGCGTATGCAACCCAGGAATGACCTTCAGGATTTTTGGTTGATGTTCGATCATGTCAAGCGGGTCAAGGACTGGACTACCATGGCATGTCATGTATATGACAGTAAGTATTGTCGAGTCATGACAATCGCCATGTGCGATATGCAATCCGAGGATGCCGACGCACAACAGTTTTTCTGGGAGAATTTGAATGATACGATGAAGAACCATGGATTGGAGGCGATGAACTTCAAGGGCTTCATGGCGGATATCGCTGGGGCGAACTGGCACGCAGTTCGTCGAGTTTACGGCAACGGCGACAAAGACAAGCCCATGGACAAGAGGGAACGCACTTAACACCATATTCATTATATTGGGAGATTTCCATGATTTTGATGTAGTGCACATTCAGCTCGACTTGAGCTAAATGTGCATAGTGGGTACATTTTAGAGCTCAAGAGCAACATACGTATTAAATTGGGAGGCTCACAATCTTCCAATATAATGAATATGGTGTTACTTGTTTATTCCATTGGACCAAATGTCTCCAGCGAGCCACCGTACGGAACATTCTTGCCGGCTTCCAAGACCAGCATATAGCCCTCTATAAGATCTGGAAGAATGCAAAGTCTCAAGAGGAGGCTGAAGCGCAGTACAATGTGATAAGAGGGTGGTAAGTGTCCTCTGGTGCCACAACCGAAGTAGGGCGACGAGCTCTTGAGGATTGGATGGCCACCACAGTGGGGCGGCGCAATGCAACTTGTAAGTAGTCTACGGTTTTTAAACGGTGAAATTTCTAGTTCTAATTGTTATAGTGGATAGAAATTGTGTTCTGACAATCGTTGACTTGTGCTAGGATCTGACGCTGGATGAGAGAGCGAACATGCCTTCATGCTACCTAGCTGAAACGGTCCACAACCGGTGGCTTCAACAATCTGGGAACACGATGACATGCTTGTACGTTGCAATCGTGGACGATCTTATCCGTGCTTTCATGCAGATAACATCATATCGTGCATAGTTGAAGGGTAGAACATCTAGTACAGGATCGGACAAAGGTACGCTTCGGCTGCGATCCGCTCAACGTTCAGCTGATCCTAAACTCATTGCTGAGGCTGTTAGGAACTTCCCAAATGCCCAAGATCTACTAACTCGAACGGGCGGACTAGAGGTTGCTGAGATATTTGGGTCTACAAAACGCAAGCTTGATTTGCCCCCAGGGTCCGAACACCATTCTCACCGTTCCGATACGGTAAACTATTCTATTCCACGAGCTGGGACGAGGGTGACTCCAGCACGAATTGAGGAGTTGCTTAGTGGTCACGACTCCGCAATTCAGCACACAACCTCCGTATTGTAGTCGGAATGTGATCCATTAAAGTGGCACATTGCTCCTCTTCCAAAGAAGTCCGCTCGAAGATGCCAGGCATTGCAAGCTCATACAGGTCAGCAATGCAATGCTAGAGTGCAACGTGGAAGTCATGGAACTCCGGCCCCCACATATGCTGGTTTGAAGAAGGATTACAAGAGTCCACAGAATGTTGCTACGGAGTTTTGGTTTTGCCCTGATGACATTAGTCGTTGTGTGAAGGGATCAAAGCATTCATTTGTTCTTGATTGGCCAGCAGCTTCTATGACGTGGCCTGTGAAGTTTGGCACAAATCTAACAGTGCAGGAGCTATTGGCATTAGAGGAAGCTGGTTTCCAATTGCAGCAACGTGGCGCTCTTTCACCGCGGAGACAATTCCAAGTGTCTATGGACATGCCCCTTCCACGTTCCCACTTCCCGGATCCTTCGAATCCGGATTCATTCCACACATTTCGCCACGGCTATGTGATCCGTAGAGGCTCCGACGTTCCCACAATTGAGCAACGCAATAAGTGGTCAAGCGCTGCTCTTATGAATAACTGCTACATTTCGAACGTCATTGCTATACCATACCAAGGTTGGGGATGTGTTATTATCCTTGACACAGAAAAGGCGAAGTCCTACTGCATCACGATTACGGACCTCCCAGGGTGTACTTGCCCTGATTTCTTGAAGATGCAATCAGAGGCGTTGGGAAAGAAGGGACAATGGAAGTATTGCAAGCATGTGTACTATATTCTACTTTACCTATGTACGATGGATTACAAGGTGGACTTATTCATGCACACTTCGAGCTATAGCTTCAACGACGTGATGGGCATCCTTGAACTTGCCAACATTGCAGAACATGCGTGAGGAGCCTTGAGATATCCGAAAGCTCAGACGTCATGATTTGGTCTTAAGTAGCGTCATAGAGTACCCACTGATATGTTTTTTTACTTTTGAATTGGGGATGAGAATCTTGAATTCAGAGCATAAGAGTCATGATATTGTGCTAAGTAATAAATTGAAAGTTCTTAGAAACGTAGTCAAGCATGAGGAGAAGGCCCCAAATCGGAAGTATTTGCCTCATCGCAGAGGTGACCACGGATATAGGATACTTTCTTAATTTAGTAAATTGTATCAAACTTTAAATGCAATTTCATCATTTCTACGGATTTTTCCCAGAATTTTACTTTTTTTTTTAAAATCAATTTTTAAATTTTTTTTTTGTGATTTTTAGGCTCCCTGCTCGCCGCTCACAGCTCAACACTCACAAGATAGCGTCGCTGTCCTTTGGATGAGACGCCGTTGGCATTTTCCCGGCAAACTCCATGTATGCCGAAATGGCTTGCACACCCACGATGTGGACCTTCCGAACCTTCCCGTATCCACCAACGGCGTCATATCCGGAAAGTCCATAAACTCCGATATCTTCTGGAAGAAATTACACACTGCGCAACATATGCGCCTCCATGGCTGACTTCATCGCTTGTTCATTCCGAGGCATACCTCTCGTACGAGAGCTTGAAAACCTGCCGATGGTGGTCTTCAGACCTTCGAGGAACTTGTGGAGTTCCAAGTCTCGTGACTGATGCTGGCCCCCGCGATGTTTTTTCACCTCACAATCAAATATATGCAATGTGTGAGCCAAATAAACCGCCCCTAAAGGGTGGCTTATCTTGAACACAAGATCCTAATATGGGGCCTGGTTGCTTGTGTAACCAACCCTCAGCCCATTCATACACAACTTATACAAGCATGGCGACACGTCTCATGTTCACTTGGGTTCCTTGTGGTTAACTAGTGAGGTGGTGACTTAATCCAGCCTTCTAATTGAACCCACCTCTGAACAAGTGTAACTTTTGCTCTAGGGCTCCGAATGCAACGTTGTCAACGCTCATGGGTTCGATTCAGCATTCCAAACTTGATTAGACCCTTAATGATCAGGTTCAGGCTTAGGTGTGACCCTGGAACCAGTTGGCAGCAGACAGGCTTCCCTATTTTCTACCAACTTATAATCCTAATTATCTCCTTGACTTCAACTCCGATTCTTATGTTTGTTTTTTTGATTCTTATTAGTTTTCTGTGCTTAACATGATGGCAGCATTCAATTGATCACTTGACTCGACCCTGGACCTCACAGCCAGCGACCAGCAGTGCACCTTCAGCATATGATGTATCCAAGATCGTGAATCACATTCCACGCATATACCACATCCATTCACACAAGTATCCCACCTCAACCTTGTTGCGAATGAACCTCCGGCTGATTTTACTTACTAATGACCAATTATCCGGTTGTTTAGTTGAGTGTGAAGCAAACCCTAATTCTAGCAAAAAATTGGCAGCGCTTCCGCGTGGTTTTAGTATTTAGAAATTTAGGGTTCCTTATTGCATAAGGAATTTACTACTAGCCGGGGGGTGAGGAGAGGCTCCCTGGTTGATTCGATTCACCCTCCTTCCTTCAGTTCCGGCTCTCGCCCTTCGTGGTCTTGATCGTCTTCAGCTCTTGTTGCTCTTGGCCGTCTCGTTCCTTGTGGTCTTGATCGTCTTCAGCCCCTGCTCTTCCTCGCGATCTTGATCGTCTTCAGCTCCTGCTCTTCCTCGTGCTCTTGATCGTCTCAGCTCCTGGTGATCTCGGTCGTCTCGTTCCTCGTGGTCTTGATCGTCTTCAGCCCCTGCTCTTCCTCGTGATCTTGATCGTCTTCAGCTCCTGCTCTTCCTCGTGCTCTTGATCGTCTCAACTCCTCCTGCTCTCGATCGTCTCGTTCCTCGTGGTCTTGATCGTCTTCAGCTCCTAGTGATCTTGGTCGTCTCGTTCCTCGTGCTCTTGATCGTCTCAGCTCCTGGTGATCTTGGTCGTCTCGTTCCTCGTGCTCTTGATCGTCTCAGCTCCTGGTGATCTTGGTCGTCTCGTTCCTCGTGCTCTTGATTGTCTCAACTCCTCCTGGTCTTCCTCGCGATCTTGATCGTCTTCAGCTCCTGCTCTTCCTCGTGCTCTTGATCGTCTCAGCTCCTGGTGATCTTGGTCGTCTCGTTCCTCGTGCTCTTGATTGTCTCAGCTCCTCCTACTCTTGCTCGCGATCTTGATCGTCTTCAGCTCCTGCTCTTCCTCGTGATCTTGATCGTCTTCAGCTCCTCCTGCTCCTCCTGCTCCTAACCTAATTCGCACTCTTAGTGGCCGGGACTTCCGGCTCTCATTCTCCCAGTTCTCTCACTTCTCTCCACACCCCTGTTCTCTCTTTTCCTACGCCTCTCCCCTGCCCATGAAAATTGTCCGAGTTCTTCCAGGGGGTAACCCCCCAACCCTTGCTCTCCTTGAGTTCCCAAAGATGGTTCCCTGCCGCCTTTGGCCTTCTCCCATAAATGGATCCTTCTTACAAGACCTACTAACCCTATGACTACTAATTCCGTGCCACCCTTGCATTTAACAAGAGTGGGTGTCCCACTAACCAAGGAATATCTAAATCCAAACATTAACTCCATGCCACATGGGTGTGCATGATCTCCAATAAGTGAGCCATTAAGTTAATTCCAAGGTTGCTAAATCAATTAATCTACCTAGATTGAATTCCCCTTGCTTGGGGTAATTCCTAATTTTCCCTAGTGATCGATGAGGGGTTTGCCCCACCTTTTGGACTCATCCAACCATTTTTTTAGGGGCTTTTAAACCTCCTTCTTTTTTCCTTCCCCTCGCCATCGTTTCTCTCCTTCTCCTAATTTTTACCTGCGTGATTTCCTCATCATGACCAATTTCGGTCCATGACTCGGTAGGAGGTAATTCCTTCCCCACAACTTTACTTTTCTTCCTTTTCTATTGTTTTTGTTTTTCTTTTTTTCTTTTTTTCCTTTTCTAACCTTCTCTTCATTTTTTCCTTCCTAATTATTTTTTTGGTTAACTTAATAAAATCCGTGGTCGCCATAGAGTGGCTCCTATTTAAGGAATTAGTGAACGGAAAGGCCATTTAGCCATATTGATAAAAAATCATGGGTTAATCCTATTGGATTACCCACTTCAACTACTAGTTGAACCTAACACAATTGATGTGCGGTCCATTCATCCTCGGGAGTCGTTTTGGCGGCTCACACATGGCGGCCATCTGGGACAACTCGAAGAGGCAGAGAACCCAACTCTTGCGCATGGGTACACGGTCAAGTTCCATCTTTTCGTGTCCGAATGGGCCGTGGTTGTAACCCTAATTTGGAGGTTCAATCGTGAAGGTTGTGAGCAATTCACATTTTGTACTCTTTGCATCGGTTGCCCGATGTTCGTGTGGGAAAATCCTTGCCGTTAAGGGTTTGGAGTTGAACGGAGTTGTTGGGGAAAACCTCCTTCACAAGATATGGTCCCAACCGCAAGGCATCAAACTTGCCAGGGAAATCCATTCTTCTCGCATCTTGGAGGAGGACTAGCATGCTCGGTTGTAGTGACCGGACTTTATTTCGGTTGTCAAAGGCAATCTTCCTTCGACGTTGCATGGCTTCCATGTGTTGGGCGCTCCATCGGCGCATCTCATCGAGCTCCTCCAATCGTTCTAACCGGACGGCTAAGGACGTGGCCATGGACCATCGTTCGGTCACGGCCACTCGCAAGGAGGGGATCTCGAACTCAATTGGCAAAATGGCTTCAATGCCATACACCAACGAAAAGGGGGTAGCACGGGTGGTCACCTTGAAGGTGGTTCGGTAGGCCCATAATGCAGCGGGGAGTTTCGTGTCCCAATCCCTCTTGGAATCGGTGACCGTCTTCCTCAAGATATTCACGAGGGTTTGGTTAACTCGCTCGGTGTGCCCATTGGTTTGAGGGTGATAAGGGGTGGTCTTACGATGGTTGATCTTGAACCGAGTGATCATGGCTTCGATCATCTCGTTCAAAAAATGTTTCCCTCTATCACTAATGAGGATTTTGGGACAACCAAACCGTGTGATGATTTGCTCGAACAAGAATTTGGCCGCATGACTTGCATCATTGGTTTTTACTGCTCGAGCCTCGGCCCATTTGGTGAGATATTCGGTTGCTACCACAATGTGCTTCATTCCACTAGAAGAGTTAGGGTGCACCTCCCCCACGTAGTCAATACCCCACTTCTCGAATGGGACCAAGGGCAAGGATACGCGTAGTGGCATGTTCATTCGGAGGTCATTTCGGGCATACCGTTGGCAAGCGTCGCATCGCTTGGTATACTCATGGGCGTCTTGGAAGAGTGTGGGCCAATAGTAGCCTACGCAAAGGACTTTTTGGGCCGTCAAGGTCCCAGAGAAGTGCCCTCCACATGCGCTGTCGTGGCAGGCTGAGAGGATCGTGGGGATTTCCACGGATGTCACACATCGACGTAGCAAGCCGTCAATTCCACGACGGTACAATTTGCCCCCTACTATGGTAAAGTGGCGGCTATGGAGACGAACCTTCCGACGCTCGTTTTTGGACAATGAATCCGGTAGAAGGTGGGTAGTAAGGAATTCGGCCACCAAATTGTACCATGAGGGAATGGAGGATACCTTGAACAAGTCCTCGTCTATCAAGGCCTCATCAATGGGGACGACACCAAGTTCCTCTGAGAGGCGTGAGAGGTGATCCGCTTGAAGGTGCATCCGCCCCGGGCGGTATTCCACCATGTAGTCAAACTCCTCTAAAAGTAAGACCCACCTCGCTAAACGACCACTCAAGTCCGCCTTGTTGACAAGGTACTTGATGGCCATGTGATCCACGTAGAACACTACGGGGTTGAGTAACAAGTAGTGGCGAAATTTTTTGACCGAAAAGACCATTGCGAAGCACTCACGTTCGGTGGTGGTATAGTTCTTTTCGGCGGGGTTTAATTGCCTACTTGCGAAGGCAATGGGGTGGTCCTTGCCGGTAAGGCCCACGGGTTGGCATAAGGTGCTCCCTACAGCCACCGCAGATGCATCACAAAAGATGTGGAAGGGCAACTCCCAATTCGAGGGCCTCAAAACCGGGGAGGAACTTGACCTTGTGAGCGGTCGGTGAGCAGTCGGCGTGAGCAGTGAGCGGTGAGCATAGAAGTTGCTTTTATTTTTTGGTATTTTTTCAGTTTTGTTATCTTTGAGGGGCGGAAGACGTGGGTATTTCTCAAGTACAATAACTAATTTTTGTCTCGTGATCCTATAACCGTGGTAGGATATTTACACTATACAGGAAAAATAGATATTGTTAGTTGAAGTATATATCCTATTGCCGTGGAATTAATCTCGGTCAAATGCAATTGAAAAGCCGAAGGTAGTCAAGTACAACAATGAAAATGATAAGAGATGCCCATTACCGTGGAAAAATCAAAATTGTGAGATGGTTTAGAAGTTCATTATTATCAATGCCTGTATTTAATTTAACCAGATGTTGCATTTAATTTCTTCTTACACATCCATCATGTGTATGTGGTATCACGTACAAAACAGGATTTTTAAAAATTGCCCTTAAACAAGATATTATGAAAGTTAAACATTTGCCATACAGTAATAGTGGCTAGGAAATCACAATATCGTATATGATACCAAAGAACAAAGTATGAAATATATGAATAAGATAGTATAACAGTAGTAGCAAACTAAGGCCATATAATTGATCACAACAACAAAAGAAAATCTATGTAGAAGAACTTTCACTACCCTCTAGTGCCTCATCATCTAGAAATTTATGAACATCGGGGTTGAAACCAGGATGTCTTTGAACTAACGGCGGAGAATGCAATGAAGCATAGGCACGAGCAATAGTCTCTGCATATGATGGAAGAGTAAAAGACTTTGGCGGAGAATAGGCGGAGTCCATCAATCTGCCAAACAAAAAAATAGTTAAGAAATTATATTTTGTAAAATGATTGAAATATCGTTACGGCCAAAACACTGAAACAATGAACTTACTTACTTAAACGGTTCTTTTTTGCCACGGGGCGAATCGGGACTTCATCGTCATCAAAAGCATCAACTGGTGTAGGAGGAATTGATGAACTTGGTGACACTTGTCGAAGAGGACTAAGAAGGGCTTCAAAGATAAGTGGATCAGATTCAAAGCCAATTACATGCCGATGTAGCCTGCTTCCTACTCGAATAGAAGCGCCTGAACCAAGTCAAAAATATAGCAAGATTCAGAAAAATTGAAATACTAATGTGTTTAGAAAAATGACAATCACATCAAGTCATGAGTGTTGCACCTGTAGCAGCAGTGGCATCCAAAATCACTGAGCCTGGAGTTGTGAAGGCTTCAACAAACATCTGCAGAAATCCTTCATCCTTTTCACGAGCTCTTCTCCATGGTACTGGACCATTCATGGCTTGAGACTCAGAGGATGTATAGTTGAATAGAATGTCATCTTCCTTTAGATTAATACCAACCTTGGCTAGTTCAGGATCGACATGAATGGAGAAGGAACTTGCTGCCTTATCCTCACGGATGAAAAGAAAAATTCGAAACTGGCGGGTCTGAAATACAACATTCAAAATTTAATCAACAAATTTATAAACATGGATGCAAAACATACATGACAAGAATTAGAATATCCCTCACTTACAGTATTATCAGAATTAACTGGAGAGGTTAGCCGAAGCTCATTAACACCCCACCAATCCTTTAGAATCTTGAACTCGTATGATGCAGCATAAGTTCTTACATCCAACCTAATTGATGGAGATTCTGGGAAGAAAACCAAAAGACCTCCATCTTTGTGGAGAAATGCATCGGCAAACTCAAAAAACGCCTCAACATCCGATTTTTTATAAACATTCCAAGATGGAATGTCTATAGATGAATCAGAAAGACCTGGAATCGGAAGGCCTTCTGGAACATCGAAGATTATAAAATCTAGACCACTGTGGGGACAAGCTCCTGATCGTGCAGGGCCTACGGCATCACCCTTCCCCTACAAAATAGATAATAGTTAGTTACCTTAATGACTTATAACGAACTTAAATTTTGAATCAAACCAACACATTATCAATGCAATGACAATTATTGTAGTTATTGTTTTGGTTGGATTGGAAGTAAACCCAAAGCACCAAATCAATATAGGTGGATTCGTTCGCGGGGAAAGATTGTTTATATGAATGCCACTATGTTATTGTCACGATTGCTTACACTCTTGCTTCCTAACTTCTCTTAACAATTTCTATCACTCAATCACTCTCTCTTGCATCACTCTAAACCTAACATTTCCAATTCTCTTCCTTCATGATCTCATAATCATGTCAATTTCTCTTTTCTTCACTATAATCACAGTACAGTATACTCAATAATGCGTGATTATCTTCCCGTAATCACTTTCAACAACCAATTCTTTCACAGAGATTACAATCTCTTCACTTTCATAATTCCATTCTCTAACTTTTCTATCTTCACAATTCTCACACAATGTTCATAAACTTCATCTCCAATCACACAATCACAGTTCTTTTAACTCCAATTCCATTCATACTTAATCTTAATCACAATTCTACAAAAGAAAATAACAAAATCCAAAGAAACAAAGAGGTAGCACCAAGCTTGCCCCGGCTTACGACTATCACAGTCTGGCCTCGAATCCATCTTCCGCAAAGTCTTTATCCAAAAACTGAACCTAACTTCCAGATTCCAAACGTCACATTTGCTTCTTAACCAACTTTTCACGTAACTTCCCAATCTTACTGCTGAACTACAAAACTAACTTGCTAACTTCCGAAACTAACCAATTCTAATCCGCATGTGAACACAAAAACTAATTACACATTCTACATAGTGCCACTTCTAACTGTGCAGCGCCCTCGCAAACACTAAACCAATTTCTAAACCTCAATTGGTGTATTGGCGTTGTCAGAAATCACAGACTTGTCCTTCGGCGTCCTGACCTCCTCCTCTTCATCACCTTCATCTGCATCGGTGTTCGACTGGTCCCCTTGTAACTGCTCTGTCAGATCTTCATTCAGCTCACCCAATACTCTTACCTGAGCTTCAAGAAGAGTGATCTGCTTCTCCTTGTCCTCCAATATCTTCTGCAATTCTGCGTGCTGAGTCGATACTGGCTCGAAATTGGTTGTCACGGGAACCAATTCCTACGAAGAAACCGCACAGACCATAGCTCCCTCCAAAGAATTGACCTTGGTCTTCAATTCTTCGTTCTCCTTCTGCAACTGGTCCCGCAATGCCTCCCAATCTACTTCCGATTTTCCTCTTGCAACCGCCAAATCGGTCACCTTTTGCTTCTCCTCCATCCACTTCTCCTTGAGCGCCTTGCGTTCTTCATCATTGATTAACTCCAGGGCCTTGAGAGTCTGGCGCTCCTCAGCCCATTCTGATTCCTTCTTCTTCAATGTGCTTGCCAATCTCCCACCCTTGAGAGTATCTTCCGCCACTGTCCTCTCCAATTCTCCAATTCTAACCTTATATCCCTCAATCTCTCCCATCCTTAGTTCTAACTCTCTCTTCAATCTCGATTCACTATCCAATTTGGTCACTGTCATCTGTAACTGGGTGAGCTGAGCTAAAATTACTTCTTTCAACCCTCCTGTCTGCTGCTCACTCCCTGATGGACCAATTCTCTGATACAGCTCTACCGAAACTCGGGTTGTCGTAGACGTGCTTCCCAATTGACGACCCAATAATTGCAACTGGGGACCAATCTCACGCTGTTCACTCCCTACTGCCCTACGACACTCTCCCATACTTGGTGCAGCTTCCACAGACCGAATTGGTACGGAAATTGGTTGCTTCTTCTTCTCCTTGATCGGCACCTCCACCACTTCCACGTTCTTCTTGAGCGCCTCCTGCCTCAGGCCGAACTTGATGGCTTCGCTCACATAGTTGGCGCACAGCAGCGTCGTCACCTTCCCCATCTTCCTTTTCGCTTCCAGCTCCGCGTGGATCCTTGTCGCCACATACGCTGCCCAATTAAACACCATACCTTCCAACGTCGCCACCGTCGAAAGCAGCAACTTCTTCGCCATGTACGTCGAGTGTCGGTTCAGCGCCAACCTCTTCTGCACGAAGCGCATCCATTCACCCAGCTCCGGCGTAAGAGCTTCTCCTGTCTTCCATCCTTGGCCCTTCTCGAACGCCTTTTCTCCTGACTTGAAGTAACTGCGAGGTACAAAATCCGACTCCAAATCGCCAGACACCGGCAGCTCACTCAACGGAAGATACAACACCTTGTTAAGCACTGTCTCGTCTATACCAATAATCTTCCCCTTCACTACACTCGACCCATCCGCAAGATCGTAATTCTTCAAGTACTCTGCTAACAAATCTACATCAATCGGTGGCAAGTTCTGCGACAACCGAATGAAACCGTGCATGTGCGCCTCACGAAAACACTGCTGCTTCTCCTTCGACCAACAAACCTCTAACCGAATAGGCTCCATATTCGTGACAATAATACACTCTAACGGTGGCAGATCTTCCTTACGCCTCACATTGCGCTGTCTCTCCTCCCTATTGGACTGTCTCTTGCTACGCTCCATCGCCATTACTCACAAAGACAAGTTACTCACTCAACGATTCTCTCAAACACTCCAACACACTACAATTCATGCAAACTCACAATGTTTACAAGAGTCCCACTTCTGGCTTCTACAATGGTCTTTCTTCTTCCCTCTCACAATACCTCATAATGAACTGACCTACTCCATTAACTTTGACAACTTACATTACCCTAACTGTCTCTATTCCCATCATTACCACTTCTTTCACTCACCTCACACGTACTAATCCATCATCACAACTAAACGACCTACCGCCCTTTTTAACTAAACCCGTCTCGGGTTTTTAATGTTCTATGATTATTTGAAGTCCAATTCTGACTACGTATTATAAAGCCGTAACCGATTGCCATTAATACGAGTAGTAAATTTAGTGCCCGTAAAATCTTCCAATTGCACTGAACCATTGGGAAATCCTTCAATAACGCGATATGGCCCATGCCAACGAACTTGAAATTTGCCTGGAAAATTTTTAAAACGACTATCATAAAGTAATACTAAATCATTGGGCATAAAAGACTTTGGCCGAAATTTACTATCATAATAATGCTTTCGCCTCTTTTGAGTAGTTTCCATTGTAAATAAAGCATTCGCACGAATTTCATCCAATTGTTCTAATTTCATTAACCGGTGTGCCAATGATTCGGAATCCCCTAATCGATTATCAATAGCGATTCGTAAACTGGGCACTTCCAATTCTATTGGTAAAATTGCTTCTTGTCCATAAACTAATTGAAAAGGTGTAGCATTGGTAGTAATTTTAAATGCAGTACGGTACGCCCAGAGAGCAGCAAACAATTTGGTATCCCAATCTGTACCCGCTCCTGAAATTGTCTTCGTTAAAATCTTGCATAGAATACCGTTGGTCTTCTCGGTTTGTCCATTTGCTCTTGGATGATACGGAGTAGTTTTTCGATGTTTAATCTCATATTTTGCTGTTAATGCTTCAATAGTACTATTTATAAAATGAGTCCCACGATCACTAACCAATTCCTTTGGACATCCAAAACGAGTAATAATATTTTCATATAAAAATGTAGCCACCGTACTGGCATTATCAGTCTTTGTTGCAGAAGCTTCAGCCCATTTTGTAACATAATCAGTGGCTACCAATATATAACGTTTTTGTCCAATCCGCGAAGCACGTGCAATTGGGCCCACAAAATCAATACCCCATTTTTCAAACGGTGCTTGGGCAAGAATTGGTACTAATGGCATGGCTGAAGTACCGGTTGGCCGTCCAATTCTCTGACATGGATCACAGCGTCTTACAAATTGGTGCGCATCCGCGAATAATGTTGGCCACCAATAGCCAGCCTGTAAAGCCTTCCGTGCAGTACTGTCTCCAGCAAAATGCCCACCACAGCTATCTAAGTGACAGCCTTCCAATATAGTACAAACTTCATGTTGATAAATACAACGGCGTAAAATTCCATCCTTTCCTTGCTTATATAAAGCTTCGCCAATCATTGTGTACGGTGCACTCTTTAAAATAAGACGGCGTTTAAGTTTCTCCGTAAAATGTGAAGGAAACGTTTGAAATGTTAAATACTGGAGCAACTCACTATATTCCTCAGAAATTACATCCACTGCAAATAATTGGGCATCAGGTAACGCATCGTCAATTGATTCATTTCCCAATACATTGGTTAAACGAGATAAATGATCTGCATTGGCATGAGCCTTCCCAGGGCGTACATTGATAGTGAAATCAAATTCTTGTAATAACAACACCCATCTCGCAATACGTCCACTCAACTGAGGTTTATTAATCATATACTTGAGAGCATCATGGTCCACATGAAATACAAATTTATATCCAAGCAAATAATGTCGAAACTTTTGTACAGAATAAATCATTCCCAATGCTTCTCGTTCAGTCGTAGTGTAATTGCGTTCTGCGGCAACCAATTGACGACTAGCATAGTAAATTGGATGATCAAATCCCCTGACATCTTTTTGGCTTAAAATAGAACCAATAGCTACACTGGACGCATCCACATAAACATGAAATGGGGTTTTCCAGCACGGTGCCACCAGAATTGGTGCACTGGCCAATTTTTGTTTTAACGTTTCGAAAGCTACTGTACATTCTTTAGTCCAAATTGGACTAGTACCATCGTTTGGAGGTTTCTTTAGAAGATTGGTTAATGGCTGGCAGATAACTGCAAATGAATGGATAAATCTCCGATAATAACTAACATGGCCAACAAAACCACGAACTCCCGTTACTGTATCCGGTTGTGGTAAATTTAATATAAGCTTAACTTTATCAGGGTCCGTAGCAATACCAGCAGTTGAAACTATGTGGCCCAATAATTTACCAGAGGGTACCCCGAATTGACATTTATCCGTATTTAGAGAGATGCCATATTTTGCGCATTGTTCTAAACACTTTCCCAAACATTCCAAATGTCTTGCTCTGGTACTAAATGTACAAAAATCATCTAAAAATATCTCCATAGAAATTCTCAAATACTCTTGAAATGCTTGTGTCATCACCCGTTGAAACGTGGCAGGTGCATTACAAAGTCCAAATGGCATTATTTTGTACGCAAACGTTCCCCAATCCGTTGTAAAAGTAGTCTTCAATTGATCTTCTTTAGCAATTTTCACCTGATTATAACCGGAAAATCCATCTAAAAACGAGTAACATTCATGTCCAGCTACAGCATCTAATATACTATCTGTAAACGGTAATGGAAAATAGTCCTTCTTAGTTGCCGCATTCAATTTCCGAAAGTCTTGACAAATACGAATTTTCCCGTTTTTCTTTGGAACCATAACAATTGGTGAAACCCATTCGCTATAGGGTACTGGGTATATAAATCCCACATTCAGTAACTTATCCAATTCTTCTTTAACCAATAACGAATATTTCGGATTAAGTCGGTGTTGCCTTTGACGAACTGGTACAACATTATCTTCCAATATAATTCGGTGTTCACAGACTTCGGCTAAAATACCCTTTAAATCCGCATAAGACCAGGCAAATGCTGACTTATGCCTCATAAAATAGGAATGCCAAATTGCTTTTTCTTCACCCGTTATACCATCATAAATTCGAATATTTTTGGGATCAATCTCATTACCCAAATTCATGGATTGACACTTTGGAGTTTTAAAAACTTCTTGAATAACCTTATGCTCGATATCCGATTCTTTCATAAAATCAGACAAATTAGAACTTTCCAGTTCAGGTTCCATAGCACTTACTTGATGAACTTCATGGGGATTCATCCATTGTACAATCATATGATCAGAATCATCATTTGCAGCTGGATCAACTAAATATTCACCCAATCCGGTGCATTGATAATTAACGGGATTACATTCTACACTGACCGGTTTATCAATATGGATGCAATTGAAATCTTCCAGTATATCTTCTAACGATTCATCTTCACAGTCGGACGTGAATTCAAAATTAGCAACCTGTGTTTCCCCATGATATTGAACTGGATACATCTGAAGTACAATTTTATCTTTCCCGGCCCCAATTGTCAATGTGCCTCTACCCCAATCATTACGAGCTTTTGCTTGATATAACCATGGCCTCCCCAACAGAACTGGATAAGACAATATGGAACTTTGCACTCTGAATACAATGTAATCAATTTTGTAAGTAATGCCGGCAATAACGGTATCAATTCCCCTTAGTGTACCCATAGGTTTAACTCGACTGGAATCTGCCATTCGCAATACTACTGTTGTAGGTAACAATTGGTCCAAACCCAATTCATCCATTGTATCAGCGTTCATCAAATTTACACTAGAACCACCATCAACTTGTACACCTGGAACTAACACACCGTCAATAGAAACATCAATGGTTGGAGCTCCTGGATCGGGATTCAAACTGACCTCTCTAATTTCCTTATTACGAGATCGGCGTCGAATTAACGACGAGTTTAATGTAGTACGACAATCCGGTGCAATTGCCAACAATTGTTTCATGGAAATTGTAGGTTGAATTGTACTTAAGTCCTTTAAAATATCATACAGTTCCAGATTGGTTGTAATACCCAATGCTCGTTTCTTCTTTCCCATTTTGGTTTCCATTATTGGTAAATTGATCTTTCTACTTGGTTCCTTAACTGGTTTCGGCGAAACCAGTAACATTGGTTCTTTCAATACATAAGATTGGTTTGGCAACTGGGACAATATTGGTTTTTCGAGAATTGGTGATCGACCCAATATAGTAGTTGGTTTGGGATGAATATTCACCCCTGTTACTGGAATGGATTCACCATTCTGAATTGGTATTGGTTGATCTTCATCTATTGGTTTCTCCAATATTGGATTGGATTCAATATTTTTCTGCTGATTCCTTGTAAGTACGGCTTGGACGACTTCTACTCTATGCACTGGTGATTCCTGATTAGTTTTAGGGTTCTCTTCCACCATTTGTACTGTAGTTGGTACCTGCTGATCCCTGTTATTGGGATTAAATGGAGCATTACATTGGAAATATTGGTGACCAGATTGCTTACAATTTCCGCAAACTGGTGCATAATCTTCTACAAATTTTGGATTTGGGCAATCACTGGCATAATGCCCCAACTGCCGACATCGAAAACAACGAACTATCTTTCTTCGAGTACCACCTGGCATATTGGGTGTTTCAACGGGTATATAACGACTAGGCTGATTCCATGTAGCTTCAGTAAAAGATCCTGGTTGTCCAGTCGCAACAAATGTTGTATTGTGCTGTTGATTTGGCATAGCTTGGAAATTGCCTTGTTGGTTGTTACTACAATTTTGCATATTGGGTCCATAATTTGGGTTAAAATTTGGATTTTGAAAATTTCCACCACCTCTATTTTGTCGATTGGAACAATTTACCGTCCCAATTTCCCATATTTCCAGTTTGCACTTGATTAACATCCCATTGAGTCGGTTGAATCATTGTCTGAGCACCAAATTGCGGTTGACCATTTAAATACCAACATTTAGCGGTAGGATGTTTTCCACCGCAACACTTGCATTGTACTCCAGTTTGTCGAGGGGACGGACATTCCGTATCAAAGTGACCCTGCCCCTTACAATTATTACACCATACATTGGGTCTTGTATTGGTAGGCTTTTGCCGTTTTTCTTTTTCTTTGGCCATATTAACCGCCAATTCTTCCATTTTCTTTGTAAGATTTAATAATAACGTCTCATTCGAATTTGGTGCAACATTTGAAATTGGTAATTCATGTGGGGGATAAGTCAATGCCGAAGCATACGGTACTACTGCTGTGGGCGGTACTGATTGCAACGGCGTTGCATTGATCACTCTTTGTAAATTGGTAGCCCCTTGAGCCACATTCACAGCCCATGGATAACTTCCTATTAATGTATTTCCTCTTTGTACTTGTGGATTCACCAAATTGGGAATCAACGTAGGGCCTACGGGTAACAATTGATCATAATGACATTCTTCCCAAATCTTTGCACGTTCTAAAGATGCTCCTACGGTGGCTGGTTGAGCCTCCTTTACAAACATTTTCAATTCCTGTGGATTCAAACCATTCGTTATTATTGACAATATAAATGACTCCGGCATTTGATTATTCGGCCATTTGCGAAGTATATCTGCAACTCTCCCATAATAAGACTGGACTGGTTCGCCTAAAAACATTCTACTTGTCATTAAACTTTCTCGAAGACGATTTTCAAATCCAATTGGCCTAAAATGCATTAGAAAAGCATTTTTTAAAGCTTCCCAATTTGGAAATTGACCAACTATTTGGCGATTATACCATTCAAATGCCGTATCTTTTAACGTGGTAGGAAACCATCTCAGCCATATATCCTCAGTTCTTCCATTATTGGCTACACAAGCTGTCAAAAATTGAGACAAATGATGATCTGGATCTGAACCTGGCCAACCACTAAATGTTGGCAATGGTGCAACACTGGTGGTGCGATCTCCTACTGCTCCCATTGCTACCGCAATCGGGACTTCAGGTGCCGCTTCAGCCATTGGTTGTATTATTGGTTTTCTTGCAATATCTACTCGAATACTTCCTCTTCCTTTACTTCTGGTTTTATTTAAACCTTCGTCTGAAGAACTATCACTTGTTTCCAATCCTTCTGGACTCTTACTACGTCCACTTCTTGAACACAAAAATGATGTCACTCTCCTAAGTTTTTCTCGTTGAGTTCTTTCCCTTAATTTTTGTAACGACTCCCTTGAGCACAATCTATCGTATCTTTCTTTAATCTGTCGATTCCTTCTTTGTAAATTGTCTTCATTATCACTACTCATAATCCTTCATTTCTTCCATACATAATCTATAACACGCCACTTTATACTCCATAAAATTATAACCGAAGACCGATTCTTATAATATATTTTTATTTATATTTTCTTTTAAACAATTCTTAACTTTTCATAATAATATCCATCCCCGGCAGCGGCGCCAAAATGTAGTTATTGTTTTGGTTGGATTGGAAGTAAACCCAAAGCACCAAATCAATATAGGTGGATTCGTTCGCGGGGAAAGATTGTTTATATGAATGCCACTATGTTATTGTCACGATTGCTTACACTCTTGCTTCCTAACTTCTCTTAACAATTTCTATCACTCAATCACTCTCTCTTGCATCACTCTAAACCTAACATTTCCAATTCTCTTCCTTCATGATCTCATAATCATGTCAATTTCTCTTTTCTTCACTATAATCACAGTACAGTATACTCAATAATGCGTGATTATCTTCCCGTAATCACTTTCAACAACCAATTCTTTCACAGAGATTACAATCTCTTCACTTTCATAATTCCATTCTCTAACTTTTCTATCTTCACAATTCTCACACAATGTTCATAAACTTCATCTCCAATCACACAATCACAGTTCTTTTAACTCCAATTCCATTCATACTTAATCTTAATCACAATTCTACAAAAGAAAATAACAAAATCCAAAGAAACAAAGAGGTAGCACCAAGCTTGCCCCGGCTTACGACTATCACAGTCTGGCCTCGAATCCATCTTCCGCAAAGTCTTTATCCAAAAACTGAACCTAACTTCCAGATTCCAAACGTCACATTTGCTTCTTAACCAACTTTTCACGTAACTTCCCAATCTTACTACTGAACTACAAAACTAACTTGCTAACTTCCGAAACTAACCAATTCTAATCCGCATGTGAACACAAAAACTAATTACACATTCTACAGTTATATACCTCAATTACTAATGGATGCATTTTGAAAGCACTGAATGAGAGGGCCCCGTCTCTAGAATCTCTGAGATAGAAGTCTGCTCCAACAAAATAGTTGACGACGGATGAAGAAAAGTGGAGGATGTAGGTTTCATAATTCGGGATGTCTTCTTTGCTCTCACATGTTGTGAAGGCAATCTTGAAGGAGGTAATTGGTTTTGAACAACAGTAGTTGCTTGAGAAGGTTGAGGATAACTGACATTAGAAGACGAAGGCATAACCTCATTGATGTCAGCCAATTGCTCCACAAGCACAGGAGCCTCCACAACAGCAGTGTCTTTGGCATTCTTTGCAGACCGAGTCGAATTCCTTTTTGTCCCCTTTGTTTTCGAAATATTAGATGGAACTACTACTACGGCTGGGACTTTTTGAATCCCAATCAATGATGGTTCAATGCAATCTCTGATTGGAATGTCAAAGCGTGGAGGCTTTGAAATGGGACAATCTAGATACCAGCCGCATCTCTCCCAGTGAGAGGAATTCCAGGACTTCTGGATATTATCAGATATCATGGTATCGTCGCTGTCCACATCCAACCAAGTGGCAAAAAAAGCTGGTGACTTGGAAATTGCCCGGGTAGGATAAAGGATATATTTAAAATAACGATAGAGCACACGCTGCATAGCAGGCATAAATCCCACCTGTTGATCAATCAAAAAGTTCTTGTGAATTCCTTTCTCAACTTTGAACTCATAGAAGAATGCAGAATCCCATAGTTGGATTCACATTTGCTCAACATATTCGGAGATGGATGGAATGGGGTCCTCTCCATTTGGGTGATAGTCAATTGTGACTCCTAAATCCGCAACGGTTGTATCAAAAAGTTGCTCGGATTCCACTGCCAACTGAAAGGAAAAAAATAAGCAAATACAATTAGAAGTCATCACAAAAAATGGAAAAAATGACACTAGATCAGTCAATCATAATGAACACAAAGAATTGGAACTGATCTGGCTCCACCAAGTAGCCTTTCGAAGCCACTCTCGAAATTTAGCATCTCCAAAACGTGGTTTTGGAAATTTCAATTGAATACGAAGAGAAGGGGGTGAGTTCCACCTTTCAAGCCATTTGATTTTGATGTGAGACTCCATCACCGAGGTAGAAAACATCCATAGTTTCTCCTGAGTCATTTCAGGCACCTCGTTATTCTCATAATGAAGCTTGATTTGATGTAGAAAATCAGGTCCATGCTTGGGGTCGGCAATTGGCACTTGTTTCTTCAACTCAATGAAGCATTGTTTCTTGACTTTGTTCACAGCTGTCGATATGAAGTCAGCAGCCTTCTCTGAAGTCCAATCAGAAGGGTCTGGATACTTTTCGTGGAATCTGATCTGTGCGTTAGCTGCTGCCTCGCCCAACTCTTGCTATACAATTAAATAATTCAACCCAAAGTTAATGAATATTACAATATACAAATTCACAATTGAGATTGATAAACTTGATGATACCAAGGGATATTGAGGGAAGTTCATACCTGGTTCAGGACTTTATTAAGTCCATCCAAAGTAAGAGTATACCAAGTTCGTTGTTTCGATTTTTGCTTTGATTCAGCAAGTCCAATTTCATTTTGACTCACTTGACCTTGGAAGAAAGAAACGGGTTGTGCTCCAATACTATTAATTCTGTAGAGTTTGTGAACCAAATTGGTGGTCACATGCGATTTTTGATTCCTCCTGAAATTTATCATTGACATGTAACTATTAATTGCACCGAATATGAGATAAAGACCCCAAGAAATACAAATTAATAATAAAGGAAACATACCAATTCACTTGATGGAGTGCACTCAAAAGAGGACCAACTGCTCCATTAATATCCAGAATAATTGATTCCACGGCATAATGCCAGGCCGGGTCCTCAGAGTGATCTTCATTAATAATTGGAATCCAGGCTTGAAGGCGATGGTTCCCGTCCCACACGTGGAACATTATGTTGGAAAAACACTTCAAATCCTCATCTTCAAGAAGGTGTTTCTCAAAAGTTGCATTGGCCATCTCCCAGTGAGGGCTCCAAGTATCGGTTACATCTCTGGTCACAGGAACAACCTTACCTTCATGATTCTCCAAGGCGACATAGAAAACCCCATTGCCTTCCATATATCCATAACTCAGAAAATGAGAGGCCAGATTCATGACGTCGTTTTTCAAATATGGCCTGACAATAGGTAATGATATCATACGACAAAGTGGAATCTGTAACTTTGACTTTGTCCTTGGCTGAAACCTCAAATTGTCCAAACATGAAGCAATATTCACTGATTCCTTTGAGATCAAAGCCTTCATCTCCTTATTCAAGTCCTCCATTGAGATATTGTCCTCGTCAAGAGGATGACTGTCCATAGGGTCATCATCTGCGATCCATCAATGCATAAATAGTCAATAATAATTCTTGCCAATAACATGCGCATCCAACGGTGGTTAATGATATCTCAACATCATACAACTATACAGAATCTAAGCCGGCACCATTGAACCCCCCGCCGGCACCGGCGGCCCCCTCCAAGCAAAAAAATACACTCCAAGGCGCAGGCATAAAATTTTCCCCGTCACCACAAAAAAACAAACATTGGTCTCCGAGGATAATACGTAACACGGGATGGTAGTCGACCCCTCAATACTATTCGGATACTGCAGGGGAAGTACTCAACACCTATAGGATTGTTAGATATTGAAAGTTAGAACGTTTATAGGATCCGTTTCAAGGATCCCTAGTTCAAAACTTTGCCCATATAGTGCTGGCATCCATAAGTCAGAAGCCTCGAGTGAAAGTATCATGCCCAGCTCTATGAGGGTAGTGTTCAATATCACGTGTCGATCAAGTGCTCTTCGGATCTCATGGGTAAGCACGTGGGCATGCCGACCGGTTTCCGAATGAGTTCTGATTTCCGATCAATCCCATCTTGCGGTCCAGTTCAGCGGCCTTTCGCATCAAAGATATTACTCACGTCTTTACACAAAGGAGGTCTGGGATGATGGACCCGAGCATAAGTACCGTCACACACGAAACCTGGATTGTCAACCTTCGGGTCTGTGAACCAGAGGAACTCTACGAACCTGTCCAATGAAAGTCCACACAATATAAAACCAGGATGCTCCACAAGGCACGATGAAGGCTCAAGAAATCAAGATGCGTTGCTGCATGCAAACCTCTCGCGTCATGCATGGGAACCAACCTAATTAAATCAGGTCCACTCCCTAAACCTCGTGGCCCATGGCAATGTGGGCCATGTTCGGACGCGCATGCAACCGTAAACCTGGAGCACAATACGGTGCCTTCTGAAAGCCGCAGCATAAGGTGAGCGGAAATATCAAAAATAAAAAATCACGAAGAAGACCCCGTCGGTACCAACCAACCCCGTCGAGTGATTTGAACATGTTTTCGATCCATGTGCACTGCGTAGACTTTTGCAACATACCTATAACTTGCTGTGATCATTATCAATCGGCGATCTGGATGGAGCACCCCCGCAGCATCATGCTAGTCGTTCAATAGAGAGATCAAAATCTGTTCGTAGTCTCAATATTCGCTTCAATATCCGGACGTGCATGCAGAGGGTCATGTCTGGACGTGAATGAATAAGGTCGCAGTATAAGGACGTGCATGCACATGTCTTTCACGTCGCATTGTAGAATCTTTGGTCCACAACCCACGCCGGCACCGGCGACACTTTTCATAGCGATCCTTGAGCTTAACAGCTTGCCATTAGGAGCATCACATATTCTCACCACCTCATTCTGGCGCTTTAATACCTCCACCAGCGTACATATAATTGATGGATCCACACTGCACAGCATCAAAAATGATTTTTAAAATGAATAAAACACGAAAAACAGTTCTTCAACTCGAAAAAATGTTCATGTAAATTTATGGATATGTGCACAGGTAGAGATGCGATGACGCATATTGCTGCAAGATCTAAGGCTGCTGAAAAGTGCATCAAGGAACGAGGCTTTACAAGCCCTGGATGCTCGCAAATCTCTTACCTCACGAGCGAGTGCTTGGCAGCCAGGTTGTCGTGGCATCTGGACACGACCCCTCCAATCTCATGTATTTGAGAAGCATGGGGGGACCTTCCCGACCCCCGCCGGCACCGGCGACACCTCCACTATATAATACTGAACGTGAAAACCAGGGTCTGAACCCCAGCCGGCACCGGCGACACCCCAGCCGGCACTGGCGATACCCCAACTGGCACCGGCGTCACCTTAACATCAACACTTCGACGTGCTTCAGACCGAAGTCATGCTAACACCGAAGTCCTCTCATGCTCGTGTTCTTGGAATCGTGGGAAGGCTCACCAACACCCCAGCCGGTACCGGCGACACCTAGATTGAAGATTCGGCACCAATAAGAGACCCTATCTTCAGCCCTGAAACTCACCCCTCGAGCGAGTGTCTCTCAGTGCTGTGACCTTGCAATAATGCCGCAAACTCAACATAAAGTCTGCAATCGTACAGACAACGCAGAGAAAAAAATAATTCCTCTCGACCCACGCCTGCACCGGCAATCCTCGGCAGGGTCGACACTTCAACTTCGAAGACTGCCGGAAGAGTCAATTCTGCTGGCGCAGTCGGTCGACACCTCGTACCCGATACTCAACCCACGTGCTTCTGACGTGCTTCTGACCATATTCTGAACCCATGCTGAATTCGTGACCTCTCACATGAGTGTTCCAGAAAGCGTGGGAGGCCCTCCAACACCCCAGCCGGCACCGGCGACACCATTACATCAAACAACGACGTGCTTCAGATCCTACAACATGGGACCGTTCGAATCCACATACGACATTTCTATATTTCTCTTCAGATGTTGATATTTTGAGACATATGTAAAACAAGAACGCCATACACGAACAACATACAGACAACACTCCATCAAATTCCGGGGATGAACAACCACTAGCAACAGAACATCCATGATACTCTCTCTGCAGGACATACCGCATGTACTTGGAAGATTCCGTGCCCAAAAATCGAGATTTTCCTCCGATACTGCCATGCAAGAGAAGCTAGCGTTAGTTTGAAACTTTGAAAAATAAATCGTGATGATAGTACTTTTGAAAACGCTTTCCCAGTCTCCATTGATGAAATGTGTCATTGATCACTCACCAGGGCAAACCTAAATAAATGATCACTAGTAGTGAGATGGAGATTTAAAACCAAAATATCACACTCTTTACATTAAAAGTGAGACCAAAGACTCCCAAACCACTCATCAAAGAATTGTCTGATATGTACATCATTTACTAGTTCGCATTATACTCGATCAATAAAAAAAATGTGAGAATATATTACCTCAACAGTATGGACATAAAATCGTTGAATCCAAGAATCGTTTGGAACACGGAGGATATGATGATCGCTCCTTGCAGCTCTCACATCGTGTGTTTAAACCTCTGCAGAGCACAGAACCACGCAAGCGATGACAAAACATAGACCTACATGTTTTTTGATTTCTTCTTTAACAATCTACCAATGAATAATTCCTCAACTTTAACACCAACTAAACAACATCCAAATATGCCTCACCAATGTGAAAGGTGCCGAAAGAGAGAAGAAAAATGTACTCACTTGAGCCGGAATGTACTCACACTCAGAGGCGCAATGTCAAGCGGAATCAGGATCAGCGTATTAGACGTCCCACAAATACCCATGACCACACATTGCTGAGCATGGTACAGTGCAATAAAATAGGCAGGTTGGTTAATGGCTGAAGTTGTCACCAGTCTAACATCTTGGTATACTAACTGAATTCACACAAAGCTCAAATAAAGCCAATAAAAAAGAAGCAAAAAGAAAATTCAGCATAAACCTCATTTCCACACCAACATCAAAAAAAACGACAACAACAACACCAATTCAGTCAAGTTGAAAATCACAACTTTAAACCTTGAAGCCGAGTGTGAGGCTGACTATCTGGCTTGTTAGGTGGTGTACTAGAAGGGGAAAAAAAGAGTCACAATCCCACTTGAATCAAGCGTTGATTAGGGATATAGCAACTAAATAGAACGTGAAAAGCACATTCTACCCTTTATTCCTCCTTAATTACAACAACATGGTGATTTAAGAACATTATGATGAAAATGAGAGGATTTGGTACCTTTTGGTCCATCATGGAGGTTAAAAGAGTGGGTCTGTCTGCCTCATATGCAGTTATGGACCATTCCAGCAGCGAGGTAGGAACCCCCGCCGGTGCCGGCGACCCCTCAACTTCAAATTTTGGCAAATCTCCATGACATTACTTTCATTCGTAGATACAGTGGGTTGTGACCCCCGCCGGCACCGGCGAACCCCATCACCACAAATTTCAGCTAATCCACAAAGTAGAAAATGACCCTCGCCGGCACCGGCGGACCCCTTTACAGCCAGATTCGGCGAACTTCATATCTCCATCTAAACCGTCGCCGGCACCGGCGACCCCTCGTGTGAATGTTTCTTTCAAGCGTGGAGGGCTCACTCCGACCCCCGCCGGCACCGGTGACCCCTCAATACCAAATTTCGGCAATCTCATTGATGTCTCTTTGAATCGTAGATTCAAATGTCTAGGACTCCCATCGGCACCGGCGTACCCCAGAGCAATAAGTTTCGGCGAACCCACCAAGGAGGAAATGACCCTCGCCGGCACCGGCGGATCCCTTTACAGCCAGATTCGGCGAACTTCATATCTCCATCTAAACCATCGCCGACACCGGCGACCCCTCCACACCAAATTTCGGCGATCTCGCTGACGTTACTTTAAATCGTAGATTCAGTGGTTCAGGACCCCACCGGCATCGGCGAACCCCTTTACAGCCAGTTCGATGAATCCACGAAAAGAAGGAGAGGATCTTAAGGTCGTGGAAATCTCATTCCGATCATGCGAGATTGGGAGGAAGAGCTCACCTTCACAAAGTCCAGAAATAGAGAAATGGGGAGAAATCGTAATACTTACCTGTTGCCGAGTCGGCAGCTTGCGTGCTGTTATCAAGTTCAACAGGGCCGCCTTCCTCCTCCTCATTCACCGCGCTCAAGTTCATGTCGTCAAAATCTCCGTCGTTGATAGCTTCTTCACAAGACTCAATCGAAGGTTGATGGGCCTGCATCGCAAACTACAGAAGTTAATGGCTGCAAATGTTTTTATGAAAGGGTTTGTGAGTTGAGCTCCAGATCCAATATAAGTCGGAGGGATTCTCCGATGGTTAATTGTGATGCGGACATACCAAGGCTACTACACCAGATCCCATTAGAACTCCGAAGTTACACGCCTTTAGAACGGAATAGTACTGGGAAGGATGACCTCCCAGGAAGTTTGTGCTGCATTCATTTTGATCTTTTAAAAATGTATGTTCATCCAAGTCCCAAAAAGATACATGTTCAAAAAAGTACATGTTCAATCAAATCTAAGTTCCACGATTCACATTCAGCTCGATTTGGAGCTGGACCGACAACTGTAACTATTTATCTGGAGAAGGAATCCTAGCAGGTATCCAAGAAATTTTATTTATATCTTTGTAATTTATATAAATAAAAATGATAGGAAAGACGGACAATCCTAAATCAAAACAAAAAATCACCAATTAGAGGGAGAAGGAGGAAGAGAGGGACAATCAAGGAATTAATCAAGATTTAAATCTACAATGGGGTAAGTGACAATCTCCACTAAAAATTAAGATTCAAAGGGGGAGAGGGACAATCAAGAATATATTCTTCAACTATGATAAAAGGGGAGGGAGGGAGGGAAGGAGCAAGGGACAACTCATAAAAAGAAATTAGGAATCCAAGCAAAGGGGTTCTTTTCCTATTTATTAATAGTACACAATTATCGAAATTAGGGATAATCCAAGTAAACCAAAAAAAAGTGAGAGGGAGAGGGAGGGGGAGAGAGAGATTATAATAAAAATAAAAATAAAAAATAAAATGAGAGGGAGAGTAAAATAAAAATATGAATATTAATATAAAATAAAGTGAGAGGGAGAGTAAAATAAAAATAAAAATAAAAATTACAGTGACAGTCTCTATGGAAAAGAAGAGTAGTTTGAAAGCATATCAACATTCACTTAGGTCCCAAATGGATGTTAAATGACAAATTCAATGAGTTTGATAACACAAAATAGATGAATTCAATGGAACGATTGTTAGTTCCCAAGAAACTAAACTTTCCCTACTAAATTTTGAAGTTTCAATGAGAACACGTACCAAATGTCCAGAGTGATGATTGCCCTCGTCCTTCTCCTGGTCTGGCATGTTGACATCCATATGTTTTGTTGGCAATTCAGCAACCTCTCCAATACTTGGCAAACTTAAACTTGGACTGCTCTCAAAAGATAAGACACATGGAGTATCTCCTAAGTCATCCTCTACAATCTGGGCCTTGCGTTTTCCCATCCTTGCCTTCCTCAACTGCTTGCTACTTGAGAAGAGGAGTCCGCATTTTCTCCTCTTCTTCTTTCCCTGAACTAAATGATCAGGTGTTGCGGGGACAACTTTTACGAGCATCTGCAATATATCTTATCTACTCAGTGAGAATATCACATGGCAGTACATTAATATAGTTGAACGACTGCACAGGTATCCCCTCCACTAAGACTAATAGATTACCGATTATTGGCATCCATTCAGAACTGTTTTCTTTCTACCCAGGACATCCACTAACTACTGAATAAATTTATGGAAGACATGAACTCAAAGCCCATATACGCACAAGTGTCAGAACATGCCTCATCAATCATAATGGGATATTTGACGCCGTGCAATTGTTGTTGTAGATTGGATATTGTCATACACCGCCGATTTGAATGACCAATAAGAGGAGGGAATTCAAACAACACAGTTATGAATTGTCAATGTTTCTATGTTTAACCTCAAAATCCAAAGATAGGCACATCATGTCCATCATACACATGATCGTTTCTAATCATGCTTGCATTTTCTGTAAAACTTATATATGGATATTCATAATTAGAATTCCCGTTTGTGTAGGTGTTTGTTTGGTTTGAAATAAATAACAATGCAATTTTCAAATACCAAGGTTTGTTACCTTCAACTTGAAATGTGGACTACCTATTTTGACCACTTTGTAGAGTTGTTGCTATAATACCCCTACAAATTCAAAATTCTACAGCCTATAATTCTGGCCAATCATCTATTACTTATGCTGCTCATGTCAATCCGCAGTTATGCTTGAGTTGCCAATTCATAATCACTATTATGCTAAATTGATCAATTATATTATTTATGCTATACCATTTAGAATTAGATTTGACAATGTGTTGTAATTGTAAGTTACTTTTGATAACACTTTGAACTGACCGCTGGGCGCGGGTACCGGCGGTCCACTCCATGATCTAATTCAAAATGAAACTAGCCAATAATGTAGGTATAATTTATTGTTGGTGTCGTTCATTTCTCACGATTAGGATGCTCAATTCTATTTCTACCTAATAATTTTATTTTGTACCATAATTATATTGATTGTTTTTGTAGCCATCACATATTTAAGCCAATCATGTGTTTATCCATCCTTACACCACGACAGCATGTATGTAACTTGAGAATGTAGCAAGAACATTGGTAGGAATTGTTTCTCTTTCTCGTTTCAGTCTTTCTAATGGCATCTCTTCGATTCCATGGTGTTGGTGTTCCACTAATTATCCCTCCAGCAGTTGATGGGTCATGCACTATCTTGGCATCAATACTTCGTGTTCGTTATGACCTAGATGTTATGACAATTCATATCGAGCAAGAGGTTCTAGATGATGCAGGTGTTATAGTCCAATACATCTTAATGCCTGATATTGTCGAAGGCGGCAACCGATTCTGGAGGCTATTGCCTGGTAGCTACAAAGTTAATGGTCTTAGAGTAGCGTAGATGGCAGCAAGCACTGAACTTGTCACGCCAGGATTGTCGACAACATCCACCGTTAATCCGATTGTTACTGTGAAGCTTGAACCTGGAACAGAGACTGTCATATTGTTGAGCGACGACGAGGAGCCTCCTTCAGTGGACCATTCCATTTTGTCGCCACCTCGCGCTCCTTCTCAAGCCACCATCAACCTCGAAGCACGAGCTGCTGGCACGAGCCAACCGAATTCTGGCACCTTCCAACCCAATTCCGCTTCGAAACCACCTCGCTTTCCAACTCCATCACGTCCTAGGAGCATTGTAGACTCCCTACGAAGACTCATCACAAGACCAGGTGGGCGAAATGTTCTGAAATGCCTTGATTTTAATTCAATTCCTGTCCATTGGATAAATTTTCTCCCCCCCCTTTACAATGGCGATGTGATTTTTGAGTTTGAGCCGACGGGACTTGAGAGAAAGCAAGCGGGTATGTTGGATGGTATGGACAAGTGGTTCGACGGCCATGCATGGTGCCGAACGAAGACTACAAATACCGAGAACGATATGGGTCTCACCTTCCGCTACTCGACATGCGCGGGGCACCTTTGCTGCACTAATCCGGATTGTGATTATCTTCAGCGGGAGCACCGATTGTACGAGGTTAATCAGATAGAGTGGGACGGATGCACCGAGAATCCCTTCAGAGTGGATGGAAGCCCACCAAAGAAGTCAACTTTGGTCTGTGGAATATGTCGAACGCCTCCAATATGCATAGGTACGTGCGAGGCTCTTCTTTACTATGCTAGTGGACCCGGCGATATGACTCGTGCTTGCATTCATGTCGGAATGCACAACCATCCTGTGAAGGTTGGTGAATGTCGTGAATCTCTCCTCAAGGTAAAGTCTCTTTGTAGTGACCAGGTGTCTAGGATGCCAAGTGCTACCCATTCTAAGATTGTTCTAGAGGCTAGTAAGGAGTTTCTAGGTGAGTTTCTTCTTAGAAAAGACGGAGAGACAACACAGCCGCTTACTGTGGATGAGTTATTCGAAGTTGCGGACAAATTTAAATCGTTTACGTCGCCCAAACTACGACATACTGTGTCGGGTTTGAAAGCACTCCCCCGTGTGGGCCCAATCGAAGGAATCACTAATCTGGCTGGTCTAAGTAATTGGGCGTACGTTCGAGAGAACAAGTTCCTGGGCCAGGGTAAAGGAAAAGTTTTTGTATTCAAGATGTCGGAGGTTGGTCCTGGTTCTGGCCTTGATTTAGTAAGCCGAATGCAACCTGGTGGCGATTTACAAGACGCTTGGATGATGTTTGACCATGTCAAGCGTGTGAAGAACTGGACGACCATGGCATGCCACGTTTACGATCCGGTATACTCCAAGGTCATGACAATCGCAGTCTGTGACATGCAGTCTGAGGACACTGAAGCCCAGTCTCTCCTTTGGCACGGTCTGAATGGCGTCGTTATTGAGGCCGGACATCCAAAGCCAGTACTTAAAGGCTTTATGGCACACAGCGCTCAGGCAAATTGGAACGCTGTCCGCATCATATACGGGTCCGGAAGCAAGAAAGACAAGATGGTTGGCCAAGAACGAACTTGTCTATTTCATTGGACTAAATCAATGTCCGAGCACACTGACAGGCATATCAAGTCTGAACTCCGTGAGCAACACCGCGTACTCTGCAAGCAGTACAAGGACTCCACAACCCTCGCCGATGCAAAAGTTCGTTATCGTGCTATAAGAGAGTGGTGGATCTCAGCGAAGGCCGTAACTAGCGATAAAGACATCATGAAGCTAGACGAGTGGCTAGCATTTTGGCATTTTCGCTACCTTCAGTGGGGTGGAGCTATGACCTTGGTGAGCAATTCACTAACTCTGATTGTCTAATTTGCTTCATGTACCATATCAGTTAGAGCATTTATGTATTGGATGTTCGTGTAATTGATTCATGTTTCCAGGATTTAACGGACGATGAGCGGGCAAGCATGCCAAGGTGCAACCTCGCTGAGACAATGCACAACATATGGCTTCAGGCTTCTGGAAACAAGGGGAACGACCTCTTTGAGGCTACTTTGGATGATTATGTTACGGCGTTCATGCAGGTTACTCATTACATTTCGTTCCTGAAGGGTGAACGTGGAGGTACTGGTCCTAGTAAGAACAAACTACGATTGAGAAGAGCCCAAGACACTAGAGATCGTAGGAAAATCAAGGCAGCGATGGAGAAATTCCGGAATTCAGCGGACATCCTGACACGCCCTCCTCATTTTGCAGGTGAGGAAATTTTTGGATCAACTAAACGCAAGCTCAATCTACCTCCAGGATCGGAGTTTGATTCGCACCGCCCGGAGAAGATCAATTTCTCCCGTCCTCGGGTAGAGACTAGGTCAGCCAAGGCCCAAAAGACTTCTAAAGTCACTGAAGAGGTTGATGAGGATGAAGATGTCGACGTCAGCGTTGACCTTGGAACAGACAACAAAGATTCTCTAATGGACAACCTTCATGTCCGCGAGACTCGACCTACACATGTTACCGGGGTGGAGGAATCTGATTGCGTTGTAACAGAATGGCATATCACCCGAGTACCAAAACATCGCACCGGTGTAGCTTGTTGGGCTCTCCAAGCTACCTCGAAGAAGGAGTGCACAAGGAAGATCATACTGATGAAAAAGGCCACTGCCTGTCCCACTTATACGGGGATTTGGACGAACTACCACACAGATAAGAACCAAAGGCAGGAGTTTTATTTTTGCCAAGATGACATTCATCGTTGTGTATTGGGCACTTCAAAAAAGTGGGTTCTTACTCGCCCAGATAGTGTTCCCCAAATCTGGCCTGTTAAAAGGGGCACCAACCTGAAGCGGTCGGAGATCATTGCCCTCGAGCGCGCAGGTTTCCAACTTCTACAGAAACGAGAAGCGTCTCCCCGCCGCCACTTTCACGCAACCATAATTGATGGTGTTGACCTTGCTGCGTTCCCAATCCCAGAGGACGCTGACAAACATCCTACGACTCGTTTTAGTAAAGCGGTGAAGCGTCGTTCCGGCGGTCCAGTCGCTGCACAGCTTCAGCGATGGGGGTCTGCCCTTACTCTCAAGGCAAAAATTCAGAAGCGCACAATGGTACCCTTCCCAGGATTTGGCTGCATTGTCAATTTGGAAGTTGACTCCTCCACTACCCATGTCCTCGAGCACTACATTCTTACGCTCACTTCATTTCCGGCTTGCACATGCTTGGACTTTGTTACAATGCAGGCGAAGGCCAACCGATCTAGTCGGTCTTGGATTAATTGCAAGCATCTGTACTTTGTTTATGCAATCGTGTGCAAGCTTGACGAGATGGAGGACTTATTTGTCCATGCTCCAACACTTAGCTTCAACGAACTCATGCTCGTAGTACGAGCGATTCTTTCCTACAAGCTTCTTTGAAACTTAAAGTAGATAATAAGTTACTCATTAAGTTTCTACAGACCTACGTATTTTAAGCCTAGGCAATATTGTTCTGTTGTTCTCTAATTCTAATTTCTATTATATTTGTATATTTTTTGAATTATGAAGCTACATATTCAGTGTTCATTCCACTTCACTAATGTGATGATGCAAATCGCTCAGTCCCTTTATTTGTTCCAAATTTCAGACCAAACCCTAGTCTTTTTAACCCAAGAGAGTAATTTAGGATCTATAGAGGCTAATATTTACAGCCGTCAGAAACTGAAATTTGGCACTAGTTCCACGGTAATAGGACCCCAATTTCTTTAAAATTACAATGAGTTGAAATAACCTTTAACCATCATAAGGGAGCAGCTTCAAATTACTCCACGGTAATAGGTCCATAGTATATTCCAAATTTAGGCTTCCAAAAATCTTGAAACTAATCTCAGTATCCAAATTTAGAAAAAAAAATCTGCAGATTCTGTAAAATCCTAATTTTAGGTATCTAATCTCTGTTCACCGCTCACCGCTCACGGCGAACGCTCTCCAACCGCTCACACGGTCTTGTCGTTGCAAAACCGGGTAGGTGGTTAATTCCTTTTTCAAGACTTCGAAGGCCTCTTGGCAATGGGGAGTCCATTCAAATCTTACGTTCTTTTGGATTAGTCGAGTAATGGGCATGGACTTCGTGGCATAGTCATGGATAACCTCCCGATACCATCCTATGTGCCCCAGGGTTTTCTGTACCTCTTTGACGGTTGTGGGAGGGCTTAACTCCACAATGCCCTTCACCTTGTCGGGGTCTAGCTCTCTACCCTCCTTGGAAACCACAAATCCTAGCAAGACTCCCTTCTCTACGGCGAGGAAAATCTTTTCGGGATTGAGAGCGATGTCGGTGCGCCTACACCGCTCGAAACTTTGCCGCACACACCTGAGGTGGTCGGCCTTTGTGGACTGGGTGCTAAAATCGTCAATGAATACCGTCATTGATTTATGCAAGAGGTCTGAGAAAGCATAGGTCATGGCCCTCTGGAATGCAGAAGGGGCGTTACAAAGCCCAGAAGGCATGACCAAGTAGATGAACGTGCCCCACGGGGTCGTGAAGGCGGTCTTGTGATAGTCCTCGGAGGCAATGGAGATTTGGTTGTAGCCCGAGTAACCATCCATAAACGTGTAAAGCTCATGACCACCTACCTCCTCTAAAATGGTGTTGATAAAGGGCAAGGGAAAGTGGTCTTTTTGAGTGTGGTGGTTGAGTTTCCTATAGTCAATGCACACCCGTAGCTTCCCATTTTTCTTCTTAACTAACACCATGGGGGAGACCCAATCGGATATCTCCACAGGCTTGATGAACCCCGCTTGGAGTAGTTTTTTCAATTCTGCCTTGACAATGAGCTGTAGGTTAGGGTTCATGCGCCGGTCCTTCTGTCTAATGGGGGTAGTGCCTAGGAGAAGGGGGATGTGATGCTGCGTTACCGCCGGGAGAATGCCCTTGAGGTCCTTGTATGACCACGCGAAGATGTCCCCAAACTCCACCACTAGTGCTTTGTATTCCACTAACTCTTCCTCGGTCAACCCAACGCCCACCTTAATACTCCGGGTTCCTTCCGCCTCGTGAGAGATTACCATCAATTTGCAATCATCATGATGTACGTGCGGTTGTTGGGTAGGTCCCTAGTACCAGTCGTTCAGAACTTGGGGGTACGTTGCCCCAGAACCACTAGCGAGTATACCGGTGGATGTCCTACGGAAGTGGAGGGAGGGTTTGAGAGGGCCTTTGCTTCCCAACACTTCCAACTCGTTCCCTTGTGTGCCATCAACATCCAGTCCAAATACCACCGCGGGTTCTAGGTCATCGAGAAGGGAGACTAGGCTAAGTCCCAATCCGGTTTCCCCGTCAATGAGCTCACTATCGATGAAATGCACGGATATGGCTTCGTCCGCGCTCGAGGTGGGGTGCTCCCTCAACCAGTCTACAAACTCTCCGGTGGGGATCCATTCATAAAGGCCCGGTCCCATGCTTTTAAATGGCATCACATTGGCCCTCGAGGGTTGAGCTCTATCCACCTCCTTGTGTGGTGCGAACCTCACCTTTTTGGAAGATTCTTTTGTCAACACCTCTTGCGACTCATCCTCCGAAGAGCCCATACAACCATTGCAAAGTCCTAGCCTACTTGGTTGGATATGGACCGTAGTAGGATTCTCTGGAGGTCCGTAGGTGATGTTTGGTTGCGGTCCTCCCCATTCTACCGTGGCATTGGCAATTCGCAACCAAGGTCTTCCTAGTAGCAAGGGTTATGCCTCCTTGTTGGAGTGCATTCGAATGACTTGGAAGGTGAGGGAATACTCTACACCCCCTGTGGTAACTTTACAACTACTAATTTGGCCTAACGGGGCCTCCGAGCTTTGATTAGCCATGTTGATAATGTGTCGTGATGGTTCCGTGATGTCCAACCCCAATTTCTCCATAGTCGAAAGGGGCATGATGTTCAAACCACTACCACCGTCGACTAGTACGTTGGATACCACCTTATCCACGATTGAAACCTCAATTTGGACTGCCTTGACTTCGATATTGGGGTGTGCGGATTTTACACGAGCTGCCAATCTAACTCTTGCCTCAGGCCTCCACTTCACCAGGGTGCCCGACCTAAGGACCTTCCTCATGGGTGGGGATACCTCCAATAGTTGGGCTATGGTGATGTCTGCCTTGAGGCGACTCAAATCCGCCCATAAATCGTAAGGTCCCTCTCCTACGTGTCCCTCGACCCGTGGGAGTGTGTCCACCTCGGAACTAGGGGCCGGGGGCCCTTTCCATGGTTCTTGGGAAGCGGACGATGGTGTTCGGAACTTAAGTGTCCCATGAGAAGACTTTAGATTGGCCCGTTTAGTGCCCTCCACCGCCTCCTTGGTGGCATCGTTTAGGTCAGAGAAGTGAGGTGAATCTTCCTCTGAGGTCTCACCCTCTTCTGGTATGGGTGGAGGGGGGCTCGAATACCTAGGCTCGCGTCGGTTAGATCGGGTCTGGACGGCCAATGCGGGTAACTCACAAGGTTTTGCTTCCTTGGTTGTGCTAATCTCGTGGAAAACTACATTGAGCTCAATGAGGGAAGGGCCTTGTGTGGACACGATTTCACTTGACATGGTGGCATAGCGGACATCTTGTGGTCCTTGGTTTTGTTGCCCCCCATGGTTTTGTTGGCCTCCACGATTTTGCCCTTGGTTTATAGGGATGTAACCGTCCTTGGTATTAACCACCATTGGGGGAGTTTGACTTTGGCGGTTGTTGTTGTAGTCATAGTAGAGGCTAGGTGGCCTACGAGTATTATCACCGGTAGGGTTGCATGCACCTCTCAAATGGTCTTGAGCTTGCTGAGGGTAGTTCCCCGGTGGGGGAGGCATGGGGATTACCTTATCCGGTCTTCGACACACTTGGGTAGGGTGATTACCCCCACAGTTACCACATACTACTCCACTTTCGACCCAACACTGCCCAGGTGCGTGTCTCTTGCCACAAGCGTGATGGGTTTCATACCGTGGTCGTGGAGGTCCCCCATAACTTGGGTTTGGTGGTGTATAGCCTTGCGGGCCATAGTTAGCTGCCACCGGTGGTTGATTCCTATGGGAAGGCACATACGGGGGTTGAGCGATCTGGTACTGCGGTGCCGCCGCTGGGGTGGTGCAGAAGGGATTGGTGTGCCCCGGTTGGCCACATTGAGTGCACCATAGGCCCGAGGCATGTCTACCTGACTCTATGGGTGGAGGTGTGGGGTTAGGGACTTGGTTTTAATTAACAAGGCCATTTGGTCTTGCATGGCCTTGATTTGTTGAGCTAATTGGTCCTAGAAGCCTTGTTGGCCTTGGAGGATTTCATTCTTCATTTCCTCCTTCCATGTGCCCCGCTCTTCGTGATAGGTGAGTTCAGGGAGAGCTACCGGTGGCCTAACATTCAAGGGTGGAGCATAGTAGTTCCACATGGGGGCTTGGGCAACCGGGTGTAACCATAAATTCACCACCCTTAGATGCGTTGTGTAGTCAACTGGTGGGTTCAAGGTTACATCATGTTACTAACACTATCATTGTTCAACCATGAAGACGTGCAACATTCAACATACTTCTTCACTTATGGGTTTGGAATTTTGTAATTCTTCGAAGTAGATGGCTTAATGTTTAGTAGTTACATCTTTCAGGCATTCGATGATTCTTATTCTTTTCTATCCCAATTGTACTCTCAACCGCATGGATGTTAATAATTAGACTCTAAATTAAAGTTTAATTACTTAACCGCCTTCACTTGACCTACTCTTTTACCAACACATAAGCTTTCCTTTTACCATGCACTATTTGTATCCACTTCTCGTTCTTGTCTTGTCCTTTCTTTTATATTTCATATATTTATTTATTCTTTATTATTGATTATGCGTGCTTTCTCTTCCTTCTTCCTTTAACTTGCAGCTCATGCATTCTCAATTTTACCACCACACACAACGAAAACAGTCACTGAGACAACCCAAGCATGTATTAAGAAAATCAGTCCACTGCAATCGACTGATGCACAAGAGTGTGAGAATCCAGAAGATGGAAGTGATGCAATAGGTTTTTGAAGATGAATTCCGCCGCAATAGCACTCCAAGTCGCCGAGGCAACTGTTGAGTCTAAGAGTCCACTGTGCAACCGCTACGGCAACCTCTGCAACCACAGCAGACACCCCTCCCACACGCAGTCGCTCGCTCGCGCTCCCGCACCTTGGTTCGGACCGTTGCAAACGCGCAGATCGTCGCGCACCTCTCCACCACGGCTCCCAGTGCCGCACTTCCGCACTCCGGGCCACTGCTCGCACCAAACCCACGTGCTCCGCAGCAGCTCTAATCTCCGCGCCCTGCAGACCCCGGTAAGACCGCCAAGCACCTACGGCTTAAACCCCCACCAAGCAGCCAACCACTGCACGTCACCTGTGGTTAGAGGCGTTAATAAACGCCGACACTCTTTCCACACCACCTCGACTGCCCTCAGTACCGAATTCTAACAGCAACAAGTACGACCGCCGAGATCTTCACAGCGCATCCACACCGGACTCCACGACCACACAGTGACGACCTCCACGATCACTTCCTTCAGTAGCACCTCCGCGCCGACTACTAAAAAAAATACGACGAGCTCCCACCGCTGACCTCCGGCAGCACCTCCTCCTCACGATGAGCTCCACTAAAAAGAATCTCGCAGTAGTCTCCAGCAAGCACCGAGGCTCGCACAGCTATTCCGCCACAGCGCCTACAACCAATCTTCGCGCGTTCAGACGGCGCATTCTCTCGCACGCAGCTGCTCCCAAAACTGAACACACCCCCGTCGTGCGCGCACAGAACTCGCAACTCTCGCTTCTACTATACCGATCTTCTCTCGTTCCACGTAGCGCCATGGCACTCCTCACCACGGCTCCGCTGATTGCTCACACAAGAGGCCGCATGTCGCTCAACTCGCCCCACACACAATACACCCGAAACCCCAGCTCTCAATTCCAATCTCCACGAACAACCCATACGCTCTCCTCTCACCGCACCCTCACTCCCGATACACACTCACACGGTCCATGTCTCTCTTCCTCCTGCTGGACTCACACACTCAAAACCCCAACCTCTCTCCATCGTCGGCACGGCGCTCCCGAACCTCACACGAAAAAAAAACCACATGCAATAGAGGCCGCCTGCTTGCCGAACCCCCCCACTCACAGACGACCCTTGCACTCGCTCACCAACCCCTGAGTCCCACACTACGATGGCCACGTCCAAAACTCCTTTTCGAACTCTCCAAACCCTGCACGCACACAGACGCCCACACACAATCGTGGCATTCTCACACGTATCTCCCGGTTTCCTCTCGCCCAGAACTCTCTGCCAAAAAAACAACGCACAACCCAAAATACCTCACAGCCACACCACGATTCACCAACCCCCACTCACCAGAATCCACCGCTCGCGCCAAATCCTACTCCACCTATTCCTGGCGTCCCCCGATTCCTGCAGTCGCCGAGGCGATCGTGCATCTCCTCGCTCTCGCACGCTACGAGTACAGCTGGTTCCAACGTACCTCTTCCAAACTTAGGTACCGCCACCGTCTATTCTGCGCCTTCTATGTTGCTCCTTCTTCCACCAGCTCATCTTCCTCTTCTCCTTTCTTTTCTTCTTCTTTTTTCTTCGTCTTTTTCTTTTCTTTCTTTTTCTTTCGTTTTCTCTCTTTTCTTCTTTGTTCTCTCCTTCTTTTTTTCTCTTTCTTTCCTTTTTTCTCATTCCTTCCTTTTTTCTCTTTTCTTTCTTCTCTTCTACTTCTAGTTCTTCTACTTCTCTTTCTGCTACTTCTAATTCTCCTTGTGAAGTCTAATCACCTCTAAACTCTAACACCTCGCCAACCTTTTCTTCCACTATTCCATTTAATCTCCTAAAAGTTGGTCATCCAACCACTATCAACCACCATGTCTTCGTACCCACTTTGGTGACCCACAACCTAAATAAGTGATGAAATACTACTAAAAGACCCCAAAAATCCTTGTATCTTTTCCTCCTAGCATCTAAAGTTGCCCATAATCACCCGAACACCTTTCCACTAATTTGGTGACGTTTTCGGGTTTGTTTACACCATCACCAGCATGTCCATGCTAGTTTCTGACTAATCTACCACCATTTCACTAGTTTAACGTAAAATTAAATGTGACCCTGAAATTGGGCTCACACCGGGGCTCCTACGTTAGGTTCTGGGGTTGGTCCCTTGCCCTTGGCATGGATAGGTATAAAACTAGGGATGTGGTGCTCTTCCTTCCGCCACATACGCTCTTGGTCTGGATCAACTTGCTCTATTAGCCTAGCTTGTGCCTTGGCAGCGTCTAACGATGTGGGGCGGACCTTCAAAATCTCCCTAATGGTTCCCTCATTATTGAACCCTTGGATAAAGAATTGGGTTAGGGTGTCATTGGTGAGGAGGTTCCCCACAAACCTTGTAACCACCAGCTCAAACCTCCTAATGTAGGTCGTGATCTCTTCCCCTGGGCCTTGGCGTAGTGCGGCTAAGGCTGTGAGGGCATTACTTTGACCTACCTCGGGTCTAAAGTGCTCCAAAAAGGCCCTCATGAGGCTATCCCAATCCTCAAAGGTACCGGGGGGGGTGATTCCTATACCACTCGTAGGCGGCGTCCTGAACCACACTAGGAAATAACCGGTGTTGGTGATGAGGCACGTCCTGAGGAGCACCAGAAAACGTTCTACGTGTGCGGAGGGGTCTTCATGTTTGGTTCCTCTAAAAGTGGGCAAATTGGGTAGCATAGGCGCCGCTTGCAAGCCCTCGGGCACTAAGATGGGTAAACCCCTTGGCTGAACCAAGGGATTAATGGGAGGCCGTACCGGGGGTGGTCCCCCAGAGGCCATGGTAGGGGCTGAGGGGGTGTTTCGTGGGCTAGTGGTGTTAGTGGTACTCACCGGATTGAATGAAGTGGAAGGAAGAGATGGGGGGAAGGGAAGGAAGGGGGCGGGCAGAGCCTCTAGTTGTACCTCCAGGAACCCCTCTGCTGTGTCCTCGGTGAGTTCCCTAGACCTACTCCTTTCACTCGCTGGTTCCCACGGTGGTGTGAGGGAAGGTCTTTGGGACCTTGTGGCACGGGACATCTACTCTAAGATCCAAAAAATAGGGTCCAGTGGGTCGTGGATGGTAGTCATGTCCGCCAAAAGGCTTCCCGTCGAAGTTGTCGAGATCGTGGGTGGATCTACACGAGCACGGCCTAGTTCGATCAGTGAGTGGGTGTTTCCCACACACCTACTCCCAATTCTATCACGAGGATGGACTGACTCAAGACCAAGACCCAATTTTAGTGGTGGAGTTTTAGCTCGATGACGCCGTCGAAGAATCCTATTAAGGACTACCCTTCAAGGGTAACGACAAAAGGTTAACCAAACTGAGGAATGTCTCCACGAGTATCACCCCGTTGGAAAGCTGTTCCCCAATTGGCACCACACGGTACAGATCCTTACTGTAGGGCTGACCTAGGCCTCAATTCGATAAAAGGTGGGGTTCCTCGGTATCTTTGGTATCCCCCCTTCCACCTTTTACCACCTTGAACTAGGCATTACCCACTAGGAGGAAAACGACACCATTACGGGACGGCATGCAACAAGGTGTAAATACAATGTTATCACCGTGAAGAAGACATACCTTGATGCATCTCCTGCCAGCCTGTCACCATTAGTTGAAGTCGACGGTGGACCTAATCGCACTCTAACGATTCTAAGGCCAACCCATGAGTCGCATACAATATTTTAGAGGGGGATAACTTACCTTAAAGCAACTCCAACCACTCCACTTGTTAGCACAAGATTCGTTGCATGCAATTACGTGGTTGGCCAAACCTAGCGGTTCTAAGGCAAGTGTTCCACACGGCTCAAGTGGGAAATCAGGGTTTTCTAACCCTAGTGTGGTCACCACATCCAAGTTGGTCCTATTTACTACTCGTGGTCCTAAAAAGAGGGTGTAGTGCACATACCGTACGCAACGCTCCTTCCATCAGCACCCCTACGTCTTGGATGCGTCCACGACTCCAACTCCCCTCCAAGTAACTCATTCACACATACATAGCGTTAACTTGCAACATTTGAGTCAACCGTTCAAGTCACACCAAGTTGTTCTTACCTTGGTGGTTAGTCAAGCGTGGGGGGAAGGAAGGGGCGCCCTTGTCCCATACCCGGGCACTTGCACCCTTCCCCTTCGACCTAGGGGCTCACTGGAAATCCTCGTGGATTTCCGTGGGGGGGGCCTCAACCTTTCACCCCTAGGCCCTTTGCTCAACTCAAGCCACAAGCCTAGAAGGAGATCCTTCCAATACAAAGTGTTTTGTGGTTGGAAGGTCGGAAAAACCTCACTCCCTTCTAGACCCCCACCATTAAACACAACTTGGCATTCATTCATATACAATACCTCCAACCATTCCAAAAACATTCACCATTCAAATGATCACTCACCACACACAAGCAAGTAGGGCACTTACCTTAAGTTGCCCCATGCTGCTCCATACGCCATAAGGCTAATTGCGTTTGTACCTTACATCCAACGATAGAACGATTAGCACAATCAACCATGAACACGCCTCCTCCCGGCAAACGCACCAAAATGTGAGCCAAATAAACCGTCCCTAAAGGGTGGCTTATCTTGAACACAAGATCCTAATATGGGGCCTGGTTGCTTGTGTAACTAACCCTCAGCCCATTCATACACAACTTATACAAGCATGGCGACACGTCTCATGTTCACTTGGGTTCCATGTGGTTAACTAGTGAGGTGGTGACTTAATCCAGCCTTCTAATTGAACCCACCTCTGAACAAGTGTAACTTTTGCTCTAGGGCTCCGAATGCAACGTTGTCAACGCTCATGGGTTCGATTCAGCATTCCAAACTTGATTAGACCCTTAATGATCAGGTTCAGGCTTAGGTGTGACCCTGGAACCAGTTGGCAGCAGACAGGCTTCCCTATTTTCTACCAACTTATAATCCTAATTATCTCCTTGACTTCAACTCCGATTCTTATGTTTGTTTTTTTGATTCTTATTAGTTTTCTGTGCTTAACATGATGGCAACATTCAATTGATCACTTGACTCGACCCTGGACCTCACAGCCAGCGACCAGCAGTGCACCTTCAGCATATGATGTATCCAAGATCGTGAATCACATTCCACGCATATACCACATCCATTCACACAAGTATCCCACCTCAACCTCGTTGCGAATGAACCTCCGGCTGATTTTACTTACTAATGACCAATTATCCGGTTGTTTAGTTGAGTGTGAAGCAAACCCTAATTCTAGCAAAAAATTGGCAGCGCTTCCGCGTGGTTTTAGTATTTAGAAATTTAGGGTTCCTTATTGCATAAGGAATTTACTACTAGCCGGGGGGTGAGGAGAGGCTCCCTGGTTGATTCGATTCACCCTCCTTCCTTCAGTTCCGGCTCTCGCCCTTCGTGGTCTTGATTGTCTTCAGCTCCAGCTCGTTCCTCGTGGTCTTGATCGTCTTCAGCTCTTGTTGCTCTTGGCCATCTCGTTCCTTGTGGTATTGATCGTCTTCAGCCCCTGCTCTTCCTCGCGATCTTGATCGTCTTCAGCTCCTGCTCTTCCTCGTGCTCTTGATCGTCTCAGCTCCTGGTGATCTCGGTCGTCTCGTTCCTCGTGGTCTTGATCGTCTTCAGCCCCTGCTCTTCCTCGTGATCTTGATCGTCTTCAGCTCCTGCTCTTCCTCGTGCTCTTGATCGTCTCAGCTCCTCCTGCTCTCGATCGTCTCGTTCCTCGTGGTCTTGATCGTCTTCAGCTCCTGGTGATCTTGATCGTCTTCAGCTCCTGCTGCTCTTGGCCGTCTCGTTCCTCGTGGTCTTGATCGTCTTCAGCTCCTGGTGATCTTGGTCGTCTCGTTCCTCGTGCTCTTGATCGTCTCAGCTCCTGGTGATCTTGGTCGTCTCGTTCCTCGTGCTCTTGATCGTCTCAGCTCCTGGTGATCTTGGTCGTCTCGTTCCTCGTGCTCTTGATTGTCTCAACTCCTCCTGGTCTTCCTCGCGATCTTGATCGTCTTCAGCTCCTGCTCTTCCTCGTGCTCTTGATCGTCTCAGCTCCTGGTGATCTTGGTCGTCTCGTTCCTCGTGCTCTTGATTGTCTCAGCTCCTCCTACTCTTGCTCGCGATCTTGATCGTCTTCAGCTCCTGCTCTTCCTCGTGATCTTGATCGTCTTCAGCTCCTCCTGCTCCTAACCTAATTCGCACTCTTAGTGGCCGGGACTTCCGGCTCTCATTCTCCCAGTTCTCTCACTTCTCTCCACACCCCTGTTCTCTCTTTTCCTACGCCTCTCCCCTGCCCATGAAAATTGTCCGAGTTCTTCCAGGGGGTAACCCCCCAACCCTTGCTCTCCTTGAGTTCCCAAAGATGGTTCCCTGCCGCCTTTGGCCTTCTCCCATAAATGGATCCTTCTTACAAGACCTACTAACCCTATGACTACTAATTCCGTGCCACCCTTGCATTTAACAAGAGTGGGTGTCCCACTAACCAAGGAATATCTAAATCTAAACATTAACTCCATGCCACATAGGTGTGCATGATCTCCAATAAGTGAGCCATTAAGTTAATTCCAAGGTTGCTAAATCAATTAATCTACCTAGATTGAATTCCCCTTGCTTGGGGTAATTCCTAATTTTCCCTAGTGATCGATGAGGGGTTTGCCCCACCTTTTGGACTCATCCAACCATTTTTTTAGGGGCTTTTAAACCTCCTTCTTTTTTCCTTCCCCTCGCCATCGTTTCTCTCCTTCTCCTAATTTTTACCTGCGTGATTTCCTCATCATGACCAATTTCGGTCCATGGCTCGGTAGGAGGTAATTCCTTCCCCACAACTTTACTTTTCTTCCTTTTCTATTGTTTTTGTTTTTTTTTTTTTTTTTTTTTCCTTTTCTAACCTTCTCTTCATTTTTTCCTTCCTAATTATTTTTTTGGTTAACTTAATAAAATCCGTGGTCGCCATAGAGTGGCTCCTATTTAAGGAATTAGTGAACGGAAAGGCCATTTAGCCATATTGATAAAAAATCATGGGTTAATCCTATTGGATTACCCACTTCAACTACTAGTTGAACCTAACACAATTGATGTGCGGTCCATTCATCCTCGGGAGTCGTTTTGGCGGCTCACACAATGCATTACTTGTGCATTGAGTGATTACTCTCTCCATGAATGAGGCATAGTCATACATGCCATATGCATCCTTGAACGATTCAAAACTCTCCAGAGCGCGCTCGAATTTTGATTAGAGGTCGACCTGTAGGCACATGATTCCTGACTCCCCCTTCTACAAATAAACTTGATAGAATCGCACGACGTCAATTTCACACCATCGACGGTAGTATTGTATTGCCACACCTTGAAGAAATGCGATATACTCCTTTCGTGGATAACCAGCATCCTTCTCGTGCGCAGGCATTTTTTGCTTCGCCCTCTTCGACGGTGCCTTCGGTGCATCAGAAGGATTGCGGCTTGACTCCGCAATGCTAGTAGGTGGAAGCTCAGATGCATCTGGAGCATCTAAATCAACATTCACGGACCGCTTTCCAGTATTACGATCAGTGGCCATTGCAATAATCACAACTCTACACAAACTAAAATTTTATAAAATAAATCAAAACCTCCCCCGGACTCAATGTGTGGTGGCCCTCCTCTTAGTTCCTAGCAAAGTACGAATAGGACTAGGACAAGGAGCCACTTGAGAGGAGCCTATGTGATTGATATTAGAATCTGTTCCATTCATAGTGAAATGGAAAACCCTGACCTCGCATGCGCGTCTGCATGCGCCTGACCAAGACGCCACGCGCCCG